>CM042142.1:42369416-42606916 GCA_023376005.1 Doryteuthis pealeii
CTAATATGCTAACTGCCCCCCATCTCACAAACCAGTTATGAGGTGAGCACGACTAGACATGCAGTTTCACTGCTGGAAAGCAAGGACGAGATCGTAAGCGACCGTACTACTGTGGAGCCAGCACATGGGCCGCCCAGCTACATGTCGGCCGCCCAGCCAGGACCTACATTGACCAACTGATGTAGGGATATGCTGCTGCGGCAGAGGGCTGCCGGAGTCAAATGAATGGATAGGGGAAGTCTGGCGAGAGATCATCATGGATAATCCGTAGCAAACTGCAGTCAACATGATGATGATGATATATATATATATATATATATATATATTATATATATAGGCTTGATGGGTAATTGTTTGTCTAATACACAAAAATCAAATTAACACCTGACCATCTTACTTTATCAGAATATATTTACTTAAAATTACATGAAAATATCTTGAAATACTATAGATTAAATTTATTCAAAGAAATTGCAAAACAAAAAAAAAAAGAACAACTGCTTCAACAACAAACCTCCAATAGTTTGATGTTCTTGCAAGTCTATCCCAATGTAATTCTGTGAGTACCCTTCTGACCTTGGCAGAAATTTTTCTCATCTGAGAAAAACCAAAGCATCTTTTAAATTGGGAGGATGCGTGAGTTTGTTTAAAAAGCGTTGCAGCATGGTTCTTCCTCTGTCTTTCTGAACTGTGATAAAATGCCCTCGTTATATTGTATGAGAAATAGCCAAATGTCTTCCATGCCCTGGTCAGATAGGAAACAACACACTCCAGTTACCTAGCTTGAACCTGAATTAACTTGCCTATTGATGTCGTCAATCATCGGCCTACTTCTCACCCCAAACAAGATTCCAGAAAATCATTTTCTCTCCAGACACAATCAGAATGTTTAAGGTCCCAAGCCTGCTTACCATCACCACACCATCCACCACTGGAATCCATGAAACTACTTTTTGAATCCTCTGCACTGTCCTCTATTGACACCCAAACACTCTAAATTTTGGATGGATCTTTCAGGGTGATGCCAGCAATACCAGCATGCATTGAACATTTCTTCAATATCTTTGAATAATCAATAAAGTTGGGGTGGGATGCTTTTTAATAAAAAATAATTATTTAATTTCTATTCTGTGTACTTGACATGAGACTTTGTGTGCACCTGAGCACTGTAACAATAAAATTTCATTTCATTATATTTACCATCTTCATTAAAGATAAACGAAAGGGTTTTTTCCAAAAGAAACCACAGAAAAGAGTGGAGCAGATTTCTGGGAAATTTCCTCCAAGAACAATGACAATAGTTATATTTCAATTGGAAACTTTTAGTATCAGCAACTGATATATCACTATCGGTACATTTTGACTTTCTCCAGACTGAGTGATAAACAGAATTTGTGGGATTTGGTTGCTGGTTGCCAATGTATTTGTAGGACAAAACATTCTACTGATCCAAGATTGGGATATAGAATTGAATAGATTTGCCACTTTCCATATAGACATAAAAGGCATGTGTATATCAATATTTGTTGTGTAACAGACCAGCTGTTACCTGCTTTCTAATGTAATTTATAATAGGTTTCTCTTCCTAAACATTTTGAATATGTAAAGCATAAAAAAACAAAGAAAATTATTTCAAGAAATGGGTAGGTTAGCGTTGTCGGGAGCAAAATTAAAAATAAAAAAGGAAGAAAAGAAAAAGTATTTCAATGACTCACATATTGACTATCTATAAAAGTCATTATTTTTTTTTTCTTTTTAGAGTCATCAATACTTTTAATATTGTTTTTGATCACTAGAAAAATGTTTGGTATTATCGCAGGAAAAATATAGGCACCAAGCTCATGCATTAATTAAAAGCTAATTGCCTATTAAAATAATTCTTCCTTGGAAACAGTTAAGCCCCTCTATATGGGTAAATTATTTAGGCAACAGTGGAAAAAAGCCACCAGTAAATCTCCATTTATATATTATTTAATGGGTGTACCTCTATATTATAATTGGGAAGTGTTTGTTTGTCTCCCCTACCTACAGATATCCAATTTGATATGGGAACTTATGGACCAGAAGAATATCTTTATAATAATTTTTTGTTCTCCATTAAAGCGTTCTATAATTAGTCAGGAACCATGGGTGCAAGACTTTAACTGTTTGTTATAGAATAAAAGCAAAATAGAATTTTAAAAAAATGTTTGTTCTACTCAATAATTATCACATTAAAATAACAACAAACTTTATTGGGTATTAGTTTCTTCAGTTTGTAATGTGTGTGTGTGTTGTGGGGTGTGTGTGTGGTGTGTGGTTGGTGTGTTCTTTTCTTATAGCACATAGAACAAAATATCTCTTTTATACTCATAATATTAAAGTCCTCTTTTATTCAGATACACTGAAGGTTGTTTTCTTTCTTTCTTTATTTTTTTCTTCTTTCTATGAGTTCTGTTGTGTAAAACTATTCTAAATCATTTCCATTTGTTCAGAATTGGGTAGATTGACCTCACTTTCATTACAACTGGCAAGAAATGTCTTACCAGAACACTATGCATTGGCAGGTGAAGACTAATACTTTCATTTGTAACCTCTTCACCATGCTAGGCCAATGATAAGCTGAAAGTGAGGAAGTTAAGCACGACACATACATCTTATCTGAATCTTAAGGGCTATCACATGATAGGATAACATCACGTCTAAGGCATATACCCATCGCTCCAAACCATTCTCAACATGTCCTATCTTACCAATATTCTGGTATTAATTGAAATTTACACCAAGGAGTTACAAATGTAATTGTAATATAAACAGTTTTACCAAGTTTTATATTATCATCTTGATGAATTTCATATATTATGAAGTTCAGATCTATATCTTGATATAGTTGCTGTGAAAAAATTTAGCATAGTAGAGAAATATTTGAATTTAAATGAGTACCTATAAGAGATTTTATCAAGCAGGTGCTCTTTGTGTACCATATGTTGAGGAAATAGACATGGCCAACCCAAGTTTCAAATCCTGGATGACGCTATTTGGCATTTCACATTAGTGCTGATTACTTGAAAAATGGTATGAATTTCAACTAGTTCTCCCTCCCAGCTATAGGCAAATAATAGAACAGACTGGGGCTCGAACCTTGATGGCAACTGGTTCTTAGAAGAGGAAGGATTCTTGAATTCAAACCTTGGTTAACTCTGCTCAAAAATTGACCTTGTGTCACCTCCTGCGTAGGTTGGGTAAAATACATAATAGAGATATCAACTTTGGAATATTCTCTGTTTGTCCAAAATAATAAGGTGGTAATCCTTTACATAAACATATATACCTATTTATTACTGTTTGATTAAATGCGAGATAATTGAGTAAAGATAATAATTTAGGTAATTTTTCTTGGTAGTTTGAATTAAATATATATGATTATTATATCATGTCACAGCATGGCTCCACTTCCGGTAATTAACAATGTAAGAATAAACACTATTATGCATGAATGTCTTGGGAATATCCTCATTTGGTTGTTTACTCTATATATCAATACTCTGGTTCCTACAAATAACAACAGTAGCATGGTGCAACATCTTGGTTAAAATCAGATCATCCCAAATCGTCCAAGAGAAATGCAAAAATATAAATCCTCGATATCTGAGTATCACTTTGTTGCCAAATTCTTATTTCCATCCATTCTAAAATGAATTGTTTCAAATAGAAAAAAAATGGACAAGTATAATAATGAAAAAACAACTTAAAAACAAGATTCTTCAATGAAAAAATATAATAAAACAGTATCTAGAAAAATAATTTTAATATCCAGATGTTGTTAATTATATATAAATGGAGATAAGAGATTATTTTTTAACTTTATTCTTTGGGCATGCCGGGATAGCTCTATGAGTAGTCATGATTTTTGGCTCGATGTTTCTATTGAGTCCGTATCCCTCTAGAAGTTTGAAAAGAAACTCAGTTATTCAATTCCAGATTGTTTCATTTCCACTTTCCTGCTTAAGAAAGCGGCAAAATATCTGCATCTAAGTTAATTCTTCTCAATTCTTGGTGACGATTCACTTATCTGTCTCTTCACTGAACCAAAGTATAGACTTTTTGCACTACTTGGTCAGTGATTGAACTCATGACAGGCAGGTAAGCGAGAGAGTGAGTGCTTAACAACAATTGTAGTGCGCGACGTGGAGGTAAGAGTAGTCGTTGATCCACACCTCAGACAAATAATAATACTCTTGGCATCCGTTCGATAGGCACAATAAGAGGAGAAAAAAAAAAAAAAAAAAGAGAAAAAAAAAAAAAAAAAAAGAGGAGAGATGAAAGAAGGAGAAAAAAAAGAAAAGAAAACAAGAGGTTAAAAGCGGTTTGAAGACAATTTTAGTATAATGAGTTTGTCCTCACTGGTTTGCCCCACTATCTTTGCCTTTGTCAGACGAAACTAGTATTGAAAAAGTATAATAATTGCCATGAAGAATGGTAAATTGATCCTCACTATGCGTATCGGTATTTTGGCCTTCGTGCCAGACTAAGCTTTTAAATAAGTATATTTAAAAGAATTTGCCATGATAGACATGAAATTGATTCCTCGGCGGGTAATTACCCCACTATTTTGGAACCTTTATGCCGACTAGCTTAAGCTTTAAATAAGTATATTTTAAATGAATGGGTTGTATTTAGATGTTTAAGGTGTGTAAGTGCGCTCACTAGGTGCCAGATAAGCCTAGCTTAAGGTTTGATTCTGTATTGAGAGTAGCTAGTATATTTCGCATACTACAGAGGTAAGTGTCTCGAAAGTAATAATACAGGGGTTTTTAATGCTGATTTTTAAGCAGTAGAACGACTTCAACACTCTAAAAATGGCATACCCACACCCCCGTTTTTCTTCTACATTCTCCCTCTTATATCTTTATCTTGTGCCACTACTAAGCTTAGTAAATATCCAGTGCATTTCGAGTGGTCATCTTTCATTAACTGTGATACAGCCTGAATGCAAAGATGTTTCTACGTCTCTTCTCAGTACAATGTTTTTACTTGAGCAGACGACCAATAAAAAAGTTCTAAAAAGCAAAAGCATAAAACTAGCAAAGTTATTATTTATTTTTTCGGGGTAGAGGTTGTTGGTTCAAGCAAGATTCTAAGTTTGAAAGCCTGGAGTGATAGTTTCTAGATTTTACAGTATCAAGCTATAGAAATAAAACAGAAAAACAAAAAATATGCAATGATAACAACAATTTCTTAGTGCTCAGTACATTTTTACTAAGATTTGATGTTAACAGAGTGCGCAGGAATTTAATCATAAAGCAAATATACCCAGGCATTAGTTTCTAGCCACAAACGGAGAAATTATTACCCCTATTTTTGATAAAATATTTTCGACTTTGATCTTATCTTGGGTGAAGTTAACAACCATCATTCATCTGGGCACCCAGAAATTAATCTCAAGAAAGCATTACTTAAAGGAACAGAGTTAAAAGAATTCTCTAGTAAAGTGTTATCAGGCCACTGTTCTTTTTACTTTAATCTCCTTGGTAGATGAGGCATAATACTCAAGGTAATCACTCCAGGTGCAAAACCTGGTAAATGAAAATGAAAATCTGTAAATTTTTAGGTTATAGAATTCCCTCTCAGCTCACATGATGAACCAAAGGGTAATATACTTGCATCAATTTGCGCTGCAGAGCTACCCCTACCAACATGTTTGGGTCTTGGTTTTTTAATGGCCAACCTTCATGGGTTATTTAATCCCAATCTACTCCTTATAGAAAGAACAGTAGTAATACCTACAATATACCCACACAGCTGGGAGAAAGAATGGATTGCATACTTTTTCCCAAAAGGTATTAGCTCCTAAAAAAGTAAACATGATTCCATGGACTGGAGTTCAAACTCTCTATGATGTTGTTTGGGTTTTTTTGGTTTTCACGACAATATCAACCCCCAGCTGGGTCATTTAATGCTGGATAAAGTTTTGAAAAATATAATGTCATCTTCTAATACTAACCACCTTAAACTCCAATGTTTTCCTATTTAACCCCATGATGGGACCCCTAATATGTACTACTACTCTGGGTCAGGTGGACCTTGAGCAATGGTGAGAAGGGTGCTCCACATTCCCCAAACCTCCCAAAAACTGGAACCTCACCATCATATAGAGTTATACGTCGATTACCAGGACATGAAGACCTTCAGTCACTTCCTTCAACACCTATATGATAAAAAGGGTTGTCGGACAATCATATAGGCTTGATATGACTAGCCAATTGATCAGAGGGCCCTTTGACCACCCGTCTAGCCTAAGTAAGGGTCTAAGTGGAGTGTGTAGCTCATGAACTGCTCATCCCCAAGACTCTGTCCTTAAGCATCACAAGTCGCACCCACAGCCAACAGGTGCCCCATTTGGGGGAGTCTTACCCCTCTGTAGAGGTGCAATCGGTGCTTTCTAACGCCTCAGCCGACAGGGCGCTCTATGATGTCACAGTCCAGCACATTATCATTATGCTACAGGACTAACCCCCTGAAAAATGGCATAATGAAGAAAAACAATCTAAAGTCTAAAGACAATAAGAAAATTTTAAATAGTTTATTTATTGTTTTATTTCATATATCATTTTGCTTCTAACTGCTTTTATTACCCCAAAATCTTAATTATATTATTTCCTTTTCATACCACTTTTTGAATTTTTAATCTAGAAATAGAGCAACATGAAAAAAGAAGTTCTTCTTTGGCCACAGAATGTATCAATCAGATATCAAATTTCTATATTATCACATACCCATGTGTATAGGTTAGGTAACAAGGCTCTATTCAATGTAGGACCACCTACAAGCTGAGACTCTTGGGTGGCAGGTGCAAAATATGCGTTGATCCCGTCAGCATTCCCCCTCAAAAGGGATTCCTTAGGCATTGAGCAATAAACCCAGCCCTGCCCCTTTAATTCAAGGGGGCAGGTATTGCCTGGGGCGATAGCCCCCTGGGATCAACACTGTAATTACAGGCAAATACATTCAGAATCACATCATCTCTGATTGAAGATCTTATTCAGCTTTGGGTTCTTTATTTTAAACAACGGCTTCAAGAAACTGGAAACTTTTTTCTGCAGTTAATATCGTATTTTCTATATGCACTATCAACAAATATTTGTCTATATTAATAGGAGAAACCACAGTTTTTGACTCTAGCCATTAAGATCTTGGATTTTGAATGGTTCAAGTAGCCAATAGTCTTTGATCAAAAACATTTGGACAGTTCAACCTCTGACCTATGAAAACAGGAAAAGTTAAGTAAAAACAAAAATAAAACGATGGAAACATTCCTTTCCTGTGCTTTAATAAAGCATATATATAATAATTAACATACACATACAAAATGAAAGGCACCCCAATCAGCTTATCTAAATGAATCAGACCAATGAAAGATGGATAACAATTACCTGAAATATTGGTATGCTTAGTGTCAAGGAAGATATCTAATCAAGCACTACTGACCAAGAACTAATATTAGTATTATTATAATCATGAATACTAACACTGAACACAATGGAAGAAAAAACAAAATAAATGGATTTGTAGATACAAGTACTTTTAACCTTTTATATATATAATATATACATACCAATGTTATGAATAAGAAAGAATACACAGCTAGAAATGCACATATTGTTTCATGAACAAGCTGTATGGTGAAGGGGTACAAAATGGAAAAAGCTTACTTGACGAGGGATAATTAAATAGTCATGTGCTTTACTCTTCCCTGCAGGGGTCTGAGACACATCTCTGCTGTTTAAAGAACAGAGCAAAAGAGGTGAGAATAAGTTTCTGGCCTGTTATGAGGCACCCAATGCACACACCCATTCTCTAAAGGAAATAATTTTTTTTTTTTCCTTATAAGGCCAATGAAAGATGAAGAACATTTAAACAGACAATATTTTTTGTCATTGCTCTTATGAAAAAGTGAGTTGCCTTGCTGGATGCAGATATTTATGAGTGCCTACAGAATCACGTTTTTGGCTAAGGTCAATGCGTCAAGGTATCCATTCTTACCAGGTTTAATTACTCAACTATGTGAATATAAATATGATACGGCTTAAAATACCTAGCCCTTGGTGCGATTGACTTCTAGGAAATGAATATTTTATAGCTGAAAACTTGCAATTCACAATTTATAGCCTGCATTTATTAGCTTTCTGCACACCAAATAAATAGTAGCATTGTAGGTAATTAAATTCCTTACATGCCACCTTCAGTTCTTTACTGTTAGGTGCAGGTGGCATTGCATAAGCAGCCACTGTTCTGGCAGGGACAGGGGATTTGAGCCCCCAAACGTAAATGCCACATGCGTGCGTAGAACATAAGTTACATTTTAGTGTTTATACCTTATCTAATTACCAGCAACTTTCCCAAGATTTAAGCTATTAAAAGACATATATCTATTTAGACACCATTTCTACTATAAAACATATGCTATAAGTTTCTGTATTTCTTCTATCCTTTTTGTTTATTACTTCTATTAAGTTTTGCCTACGTAATACTTGTTATTACTTTCAATTGTGAATTGCTTTTATATTTTGATGGTAATCCAAAAGTAAGTCTCCAATCACTAAGGATGCTAGGAAAGTTTTGTGTGAACTGTTAAGCAACGGATTGTTGTATTTTTGCATTGTGCCTATGAACCTTGTTGTCATTATAGTTATTTATTTGGCAGTCATTTCTTATGGAGCTCCCAACTGTTGCTACTGTCAAAATGTTAAGTTTGCTGGTTATTATTTTAGGAATAATTTGGAAATTCCATCACCAATTAACAGAAGTGTATGGTGAGTCCTGCATTGGATGTCAAAAACATTAATGCAAGTGGTTAGGTGAGTTGCAATGATAATTTGAAGTTTCAATGTTCCTCAACACATGCCCACAAGCCTTGGTATAACAATGAGGCATACAAAAAACCTGCCACGTGTCAAACCATGCACTGGACCTAAAATTTTAAATGTTCTATTGTTTGCATAATTGCCATTTTAGTCAGGTGGCATTGTGTAGACACTGTGGCAGGTTTTTGTATGCTCATGTTATACCAGCTTGTTGCCACTGTTCCTGAGGAAACCATTGTAACTTCAATTATCATTGCAAACTCAACTAACACACTTGCACTATGGGTTTTGACATTCCATGCAAGACTCCACCATACACTTACTTTAATGGTTAGGTGGGAATATTTCAATATATTCTAAAATCAAAATAACCATGCAAACTTAACATTTGAACACCCACAACAGCTTTGGGGCACTCCATAAGAAATGACTGCCAAACCTATACTAAATCATTTGACACAAAGGGTGCATTAAGGCCACATGGCACCAATACACAACGTTGCTTTAACAGCCAACCACAAACACTTTTCTACATCCTTTAGTTCGATTTGAGAACCTTACTTTTGGACATTACCCATCAATAAAAAGCAATTCACAATGAAAGTCAAATAACAGTATTACACTAGCAAACTTAATAGAAGTAATACAAAAAAAAGAGATAGGAAGAAGGAATAAAAAGGAATATACATATGTTTCATATAGAGTTTAGAAATGTTCTAATAGGGAATATGCTTTTTATAGGGGGTACAAATCTTGAAGTTGCTGGTATTAGAGAGTTAAAGGTATAAACGTAAAAATGGTAATTATGTTCTTACGCACATGTGGGCATTAGTTTTGGAGGCTCAAAATTCCCGTCCTGCAGACAGTGCTGCTTGCAATGCCACCTGACCTAACAGAAGAACTGAAGCATGTAAGGAATTTAATACCTACCAAGCCTGACTATTATTGTGTTGAAAACTAAAATAAATGCAGAATATAACATTGTTTGAATATTGCCAAGGTTTTCAGCTATAAAAATATCATTTTCTAGGACAGTCGGACCAACAATGGCTAGGTATTTTAGCCCAGTATCATATTTATATTCAACATATTGATATTAACCTGGTAGAATGGATATACGCATTGACCTTAGGCAAAAAGTGAATTCCTTTTGTACACTCATAAATATCTGCATCCAGCAAGGCAACTCACTTTTTCATAAGAGCAATGACAAAAATATTGTCTGTTTAAATGTTCTTCATCTTTCATTGGCCTTATAAGGAAAAAAAAAAAAAATTATTTCCTTTAGAGAATGGGTGTGTGCATTGGGTGCCTCATAACAGCCCAGAAACTTTTCTCAACCTCTTTTGCTTTCTGTTCTTTAAACAGCAGAGATGTGTCTCAGACCCTGCAGGGAAGAGTAAAGCCACATGACTATTTAATTTTATCCCTCGTCAAGTAAGCTTTTTCCATTTTGTACCCTTCACCATACAGCTTGTTCATGAAACAATATGTGCATTTCCAGCTGTGTATTCTTTCTTATTCATAACATTGGTATGTATATATTATATATATAAAAGGTTAAAAGTACTTGTATCTACAAATCCATTTATTTTGTTTTTTCTTCCATTGTGTTCAGTGTTAGTATTCATGATAATACTAATATTAGTTCTTGGTCAGTAGTGACTTGATTAGATATCTTCCTTGACACTAAGCATACCAATATTTCAGGTAATTGTTATCCATCTTCATTGGTCTGATTCATTTAGATAAGCTGATTGGGGTGCCTTTCATTTTGTATGTGATGTTAATTATTAATATATGCTTTATTAAAGGCCACAGGAAAGGAATGTTTCCATCGTTTTATTTTTGTTTTTACTTAACTTTTCCTGTTTTCATAGGTCAGAGTTGAACTGTCCAAATGTTTTTGATCAAAGACTATTGGCTACTTGAACCATTTCAAATCCAAGATTCTTAATGGCTAGAGCAAAAACTGTGGTTTCTCTATTAATATAGACCAAATATTTGTTGATAGTGCATATAGAAAATACGATATTAACTGCAGAAAAAAGTTTCCAGGTTCTTGAAGCCGTTGTTAAAATAAAGAACCCAAGCTGAATAAGATCTTCAATCAAGATGATGTGATTCTGAATGTATTTGCCTGTAATTAACAGTGTTGATCCCAGGGGGCTATCGCCCCAGGCAATACCTGCCCCTTGATTAAAGGGGCAGGGCTGGGTTTATTGCTCAATGCCTAAGGAATCCCTTTTGAGGGGGAATGCTGACGCGGATCAACGCATTTTGCACCTGCCACCCAAGAGTCTCAGCTTGTAGGTGGTCCTACATTGAATAGAGCCTTGTACCTAACCCATACACATGGGGTATGTGATAAATATAGAATTTGATATCTGATTGATACATTCTTGTGGCCAAAGAAAGAACTTCTTTTTTTCATGTGCTCTTATTTCTAGATTTAAAATTCAAAAAGTGGTATGAAAAAGGAAATAAATATAATTAAACTTTTGGGGTAATAAAGCAGTTTAGAAGCAAAATGATATATGAAATAAAACAATAAATAAACTATTTAAAATTTTCTTATTGTTCTTTAGACTTTAGATTGTTTTCTTCATTATGCCATTTTTTTCAGGGGGGTAGTCCCTGTAGCATAATGACTAATGTGCTGGACTGTGACACATAGAGCCGCCCTGTCGGCTGAGGCCGTTAGAATGCACCGATTGCACCTCTACAGAGGGGTAAGACTCCCCCAAATGGGGCCACCTGTTGGCGTGGGTGGCGACTTGTATGCTTAAGGACAGAGTCTGGTGATGAGCAGTTCATGAGCTACAACACTCCACTTAGACCCTTACTTAGGCTAGACGGTGGTCAAAAGGGGCCCCCTCTGATCAATTGGCTAGTCATATCAAGCCCTATATGATTGTCCCGACCCAACCCTTTTTATCATATAGGTGTTAGAAGGTAGTGACTGAAGGTCTTCATGTCCTGGGAATGACGTTAAACTCTATATGATGGTGAGGTTCCAGTTTTTGAGTTTGGGAATGTGGAGCACCCCTTCATCACCATTGCTCCCAGGTCCACCCTGACCCAGAGTGGTAGTACATATTAGGGTCCCATCTATGGGTTAAATAGAAAAACATGAGTTTAAAAAAGTGAGTCTTAAGAATGAATTTATTTCAAAACTTTTCCAGCATTAAATGACCCACTGGGGTTGATATGCCGTAAAACAAAACAAACCAAACCAAACATCATAGAGAGTTTGAACTCCAGTCATGGTATCATGTTTACTTTTTAGACTAATACCCTTGGAAAAAGTATGAATCCATTCTTTCTCCCAGCTGTGGGTTATGTAGTATTACTACTGTTCTTCTATAAGGATAGATTTGGGATTAAATAACCCATGAAGGTTGGCCATTAAAAACCAAGACACCAAACCATTTGGTAGGGGTAGCTACTGCAGCCAAATTGATGCCAAGTATATTACCCTTTGGATTTCATCAGTGAAGCTGAGAGGGGAATTCTATTAACCAGAAAATTACAGGATTTTCATTTTCATTTCACCAAGGTTTGCACCCTGGAGTGATTACTTGAGTATTATGCCATCATCTACCAAGGAGATTAAGTAAAAAGAAAAGTGCCTGATACACTTTACTAGAGAATTCTTTAACTCTTCCTTTAAGTACATGCTTTCTTGGAGATTAATTTCTGGTGCCCAGATGAATGTGGTTGTTAACTTTCACCCAAGACTAAGAATCAAAGTCCAAAATAATTTTATCAAAAATAGGGTGTAATAATTTCTCCTTTGTGGCTAGAAACTAATGCCTGGTATATTGCTTTATGATTAAAATTTCCTGTCGCACTCTGTTAACTCAAATCTTAGTAAAAATGTACTGAGCTACTAAGAAAGTTGTGTCTATCATTGCATTATTTGTTTTCTGTTTTATTTCTATAGCTGATACTGTAAATCTAGAAACATCACTCCAGGCTTTCAAACTTAGAATCTTCTTGAACCAACAACCTCTAGCCACTGACAAAAAATAAATAAATACTTTGCAGTTTTATGCTTGCTTTTTAGAACTTTTTTTTATTGTCTCTGCTTCAAGTAAACAAACATTTGTACTGAGAAGATGAAAGTAAAAATCTTTTCATTCAGCTGAATCACAGAATGACAGATGACCAACAAATGCACTTGATATTTACTAAGCTTAGTATGGCACAAGATAAAAATATAAGAGGGAGAAATGTAGAAGAAAAACTGTGTCATGCCATTTTCTTAAGTGTTGAAGTGTCTACCTGCCTTAAAAATCAGCATTTAAAAACCCTGGATTTTACTTTGAACATTACCTCTGGTAGTAATGGAAAATATATAGCTATCTCAATAACAAATCAAACCTTAAGCTTAGCTTAATCTGGCACCTAGTGAGGATTAAATTAACTCTAAATACAAATCATTAAAATATACTTATTTACAAAGCTTAGCTTAGTCTGGCATAAGGTCAAAATAGTGGGGTAGTTAGTGAGGATCAATTTCATTCTACATGCAAATTCTTTTTAAATATACTTATTTAAAAAGCTTAGTCTGGCACAAGGCCAAAATAGTAGGGCACCTAGTGAGGATCAATTTCATTCTTCATGCAAATTAATTATACTTATTTAATAAGCTTAGTTTAGTCTGACACAAGGCCAAGATAGTGGGGCAACCAGTGAGGATCAAACTCATTATACTAATAAGTTTGTCTTCAAAACAAGCTTATTAACCATTGTGCTATGCAAAGGATGCCAAGAGTATTATTATTTTGTCTGAGTGTGGATTCAAGATATCCTTATCTCCAAGTGGATACAATTGTTGTTAAGCATATCTTGTTACCTGGCTGTCATGAGTTCAATCACTGGACCAAGTAGTGCAAAAAAGTCATATACTTTGGTTCAGTGGAAGAGACAGATAAGTGATGTCACCAAGACAAATTGAGAAGAATTAATTAGTATGAGATATTTTCTAAGCAGGAAAAGTGGAATGAAAACAATCTGTGAATTGAATAATGAGTTCTTTTCAAAATTCCTAGAGGATTACCGACTCCAATAGAAACATGAGCCAAAATATCATGACTACTCATAGAGCTATCCGGCATTGCCCAAGATATAAAAAGTTAAAAAATAAATCTCTTATCTACATTTATATATAGATTAAAGATTGATAAAAATTATTTTTCTAGATACTGGTTTTATTATATTTTGTTCATTGAGAATTCTTGTTTTTAAGTTGTTTATTTTCATTATTATACTTGTTTGCATTTTTATTTTATTTGAAACAATTCATTTTAGAATGGATGAAATAAGAATTTGGCAACAAGTGATACCAGATAATCAGGATTTATATTTTTGCATTTCATCTTGGACGATTTGGATGATCTGATTTTTAACCAGAGAATGTTGCAAAATGATAACTGTTGTATTTTGTAGGAACACGAGTATTGATATATAGATAAACAACCAAGATGAGGATATTCCAAGTACATTCATGCATAATAGTGTTATCTACATTGTTAATTAGGAAGTGAGAAGCCATGCTGTGACAAGATATAACTAATCATATATAATTTTAATTTCAAAACTACAAAAGAAAAAATTACCAAATTATTTATCTTACTCAATTATTCGCATTTAATCAAACAGTAATAAATAGGTATATATGTTTATGTAAAGGAATTACAGCCTTATTATTTTGGACAAACAAAAATATTCAAATTGATAAATCTCTATTATGTATTTACCCAACCCCTCTGCACAAGCAGGAGGTGACACAAGGTCAATTTTTGAGCAGAGTTTAACAGGTTTGAATTCAGAATCTTCCTTCTTCTAGACCAGTTGCCAAATCAAGGTTACAGAGCCCAGTCTGTTCTATTATTTACCTATAGCTGGAGGGAGAATAGTTGAATTCATACATTTTTCAAAGGTATCAGCACTATGTGAAATGCAAATAGCGTCATCCAGGATTTGAACTTGGGTTGCCATGTCTATTTCCTACAACAATAACTGTTACACAAAGAGCACCTCCTTGATAAATCTCTTATAGGTCACTCATTTAAATTCAAAATATTTCTCTACTATGCTAAATTTTTCACAGCAACTATATAAGATAAGATCTGAACTTCATAATATATGAAATTCATAAGATGATATATAAAACTTGTAAAACTGTTTTATATTAACAATTACCATTTGTAACTCCTTGGTGTAAATTTTCAATTAATACCAAATATTGTAAGATAGACATGTTGAGAATGGTTTGGAGGATGGGGTATATGCCTTAGAGTGATGTTATGCCTATCATGTGATAGCCTTAGAGATAAGATGTATGTGTCTGCTTTTAACTCTCACTTTCAGCTTTATCATTGGCTAGCCATGGTGAAGAGGTTACAAAAAATGAAGTATTAGTCTTCACCTGCCAATGCATAGTGTCTGTAAACATTTCTATGCAGTTGTAATGAAAGTGAGGTCAATCTACCCCAATTCTGAACAAAATGGAAATGATTTAGAATATTTACACAACAGAACTAATAGAAAGAAAGAAAAAAATTGAAAGAAAGAAAGAAAACCAACCTTCAGTGTATCCTGAGATAAAAGGAGGACTTTAATATTTATGAGTATAAAAGAGAATTTTGTTCTATATGCTTATAAAGAAAAGAAACACACAAACACACACACACACACACACACACACACACACACACACACACACACATTACAAACTGAAGAAACCTAATAAACCCAATTAGTTGTGTTATTTTAATGTGAATAATTATTTGAGTAGAACAAACAATTTTTTAAAATTCTATTTTTCTTTTAATTCTATACAAACAGTTAAGTCTTGCACCAACATGGCTTCTCACTAATTATAGAACCCCTTTCAATGAGAACAAAAAAAATTATATAAAGATATTCTTCTGGGTCCAATAAGTATACATATCAAATTGGATATCTGTAGAGGGCAGACAAACAAACCCTTCCCAATTATTAATATAGAGTACCACCCCATAAATAATATATAAATGGAGATTACTGGTGGCTTTTTCCAACCTGTTGCCTAAATAATTTAATATAGAGGGGCTTAACTGTTTCCAAGGAAGAATTATTTTAATAAGGCAATTACTTTTAAAATTATATGCATGGAGCTTGTGCCTATATTCTCTTCCTGCTGATAATAACAAACATTTTTCTATGATCAAAAAACAAATATTAAAAGTATTGATGAATCTAAAAAAAAAAAAAAAAAATAATGAACATTTTATAGATAGTCAATATGTGAGTCAGTTTGAAATACTTTTTCTTTTCTTTTCCCTTTTTTATTTTTAATTTTGCTCCCGACAAAGCTAACCTACCCATTTCTTGAAATAATTTTCTTGTTTTTTATGCTTTACATATTCAAAAATGTTTAGAAGAGAAAAACCTATATAAATTACAATTAGAAACAGGTAACAGCTGGTCTGTTACACAACAATATTGATATACACATGCCTTTTTTATGTCCTATATGAGAAAAAGTGGCAAATCTATTCATTCTAATTCCAAATCTTGATCAGTAGAATGTTTGTCTACAAATACATTGGCAACCAGCAACCAAATTCCCACAAATTCTGTTATATCCACTCAGTCTGGAGAAAGTCAAAATGTACCGAAGTGTATATATCAGTTGCTGATACTAAAAGTTTCCAATTGAAAATATAACTTGTCATTGTTCTTGAGAGGAAATTTCCCAGAAAATACTCTCCACTCTTTTTCTGTGGGTTTCTTTTGAAAAACCTTTTCGTTATCTTTAATGAGCATGGTATGATAATGAAATGAAATTTATTGTGTACAGTGCTCAGGTGCACCACAAAGTCTCATGTCAAGTACACAGAATAGAATTAAAATAATTATTTTTTATTAACAAGCATCCCCACCCCAACCTTTATTGATTATTCCAAAGAATATTAGAGAAATGTTCATGGCATGCTGTATTGCTTGGCATTCACCCTGAAAGATCCAATCCAAAATTTTCAGAGTGTTTGGGTGTCAATCAGAGGACAGTGCAGAGGATTCAAAAAGAGTTTCATGGATCCAGTGGTGATGGTGATGGTGATGGTAGAGCAGCTTGGAAGCCTCATTCTGATTGTTCTGATGAGAAAAGATTTTCTGAATTTGTTGGTGAGATACAGGCCATGATTGACGACAATCATAGCAAGTTAATCAGGTTCATAGCTAGGTACATGGGAGTGTGTGTTTCCTATCTGACAGGGCATGAAGACATTTGCTATTTCTCATACAAGATAAGAAAGGGCCAATTTTTATCACAATTCATGAAAGACAAGAGGAAGACCATGCTGCAAACCTTTTAAACAAACTCAAGCATCCCTCCATTTAAAAATGCTTTGGTTTTTCTCAGATGAGAAAAATTTCTGCCAGGATCAGAAGGTGAACTCACAGAATACCATTGGATAGACTTGCAAGACATTCCAAACTTATCTTGGAGGTTGTGGTTGAAGCCAATGGCAATTTCTTTGAATAAATTTAATCTATAGTATTTCAAGATATTTTCATGTAATTTTAGTAAATATATCTGATAAAGTAAGATGTCAGTGTTATTTTGATTTTTGTGTAATTTAGACAACAATTTACCCATCACAGCCTATATATATATATATATATATATATATATATATATATATATATCATCATCATGTTGCGCAGTTTGCACGGATATCCATGATGATCTCTCGCCAGCCTTCCCTATCATTCATTGACTCCGGCAGCTCCTCTGCGCAGCAGCCAGTATCCCTACATAGTTGGTCAATGTAGGTCCTGGCTGGGCGGCCCACATTAGCGCGCCCATGTGCTGGCTTCCACAGTAGTACGTCGCTTACGATCTCGTCCTTGCTTCTCCAGCAGTGACCTGCATGTCTAGTCCGTCTCACTCATATGGTTTGTGAGATGGGGGGCAGTTGGCCATATAGTTGCTCTTTTGTGGGGTGCTGCTTCCACGACCTATCTAGGACTGTCCGTAGCATTCTCGTACAGCTCCCATCTAGCTTATTCTCAAGACGCTTCGTTAGGGTCCAAGTGGTACAGCCATACAGAAGTACCGACACAACCACAGCCTGGAAGAATCGCCTCTTTAGCTTGTTGAGGAGATCGGATTTCCATATGACTGATAGTTTGTTGGTGGCCAACCATGCCTTTCCTATTCGAGTGTTAACATCGCTTTCTGTGGATGAGATATTACTCCCTAGGTATGTGAATTTTTCTACTGACTTAAGAGGCTTGCCGTCAAGTGTGGAGATGTCCCCTTGCTTTTTGAAGCTCATGAACTCAGTTTTATCAGAGTTCACATAAAGGCCGACGTTCTTTGCTGCCTTCTCCAGGCTGTGTAGTAGTGTCTCAGCCTGTGTCGGCGTATCGGCAAGGAGCGCAAGGTCATCAGCATAGTCCACATCTGTGATTGTTTATGTGGGGTATCACCTGCTTCTTGCTTTCCTTAGTGTGAGACCTTTTTCTTTTAGGGTATCTAATGATGTTCTGAGTATGTAGTCTAGGCATATTATAAATGTATATGGTGCTAATGTATCTCCCTGCAGAACCCCAGCGGTGATGTCAAAGAAATCTGTGTCGCCATCAGGTGAGCGTACCATTGCTTTAGTGTCTTTGTAGAGCATCATTATGGCGGCAACCGTTTCTTTGGGGAGACCATATGCTAGTAGTATTTGTTCCATTTTCCCTCTGTGTATAGAATCAAATGCCTTAGAAAAATCTACGAATAGTAGCATTGCCTCTAGGTTTTTTGCTCAGACTCCCTCTATGATTTGTCGTATAGTCAGGATTTGAGAAGTTGTGGATCTGTTTCTGCGAAATCCGTTTTGGTTTTTCCTTGGGATTTTCTCTATTTCGGGTCGGATGCGATTAAGAAGAAGGGCATTATATATCTTAGCTGCAATAGCAGTAAGAGTTATGCCTCTGTAGTTTTTGGCGATTCCTAGGTCTCCCTTTTTTGGGAATGGGAGGATGCATCCTTTCGTCCATAGGAAGTTACAATGCGTATATCATATAAAATTCGATAATTAATGAAAATAATCATGACAAGCGAACTCGGAAAATATCGCCCCCTACGTAGAACATCGTACAGCTGTTTCAACTTTATTAAGTCTCATCAACGATGAATACTTACGATTTCCCTCTGACAGAAATCGAAACCGGGAACTCAGCACGCAGAGTCAGAGACTTTACCACTGGGCCACCGATACGCAGCAAACGATACATTCGAAATTAGCTTGTAATGGATAAATACGTCACTATTACTACTACTATACAAAGTAGAGTGGACATTGAGAAGATCGCAGATTTAGGTCTATGCTCCAGCATGAGGAATGAGATTAAGATAATTTGCTTTAGAAGCATTGTTGAGTAAAGTATATTATTATTTATAGGAACTGTGTTCAAAAAGTATCAATATCAAAGCTGTGTTTATGGAAACAGAAATGAATAAAAAAATGAAATATTAAATCTCTTCAAAATAGTTTCCTTGATATTTAACACACTTATTCCAGCAAGTTTTTCATTGGTTGGAGCATCAATGAAATGCTTCTTTTAATATGGTATGAAGTTTTATCATTATATGTTTTTTGATGTTGGCTATATCTTCATATCTTACACTTGAGATGAATTTTCAGTTAAGGAAACAAGAAGAAGCTGCCTAGAACTAGGTCACATGATCATGGAGGATGCTTCACTCGTACAATTATGTGTTTCACCAAAAACTGCACTTTAAAAAGAATCAAAACTGGCTTAATATATTTTTTTTTAATTAGCACAGAATCGTCTAGGCATCCTTACTTTATTTTTAAATGAAAAAGATAAAGTTTAAAATCTAAAATGAAAAATTTAAATTTGAATTTTAAAATCTCACACATTTACCCAAAGATTGGTCAACTTTTCATACCTATAGACCAGTCTTAACTTTACAACACTCTGATGATATACATTTCTGATTGGTTTACTAATTATATACCTACATATCAATCTCAGCATTCTGAAGGTTAAGGAAAGGTTGAAATAGAAAGTTGATATAGAATAAAAAAGACACTTGTTGTCTTTGTGTTTTAAGAAGAATATTCTTTTGATCACATCTTTTGAGGTCAGGATTTTCAAGAGTTTTACTGGGAACAAAACCATCTGGTATATAGTACTGTCATCTATTCTAAAAATTTGGAACTATAAAGTAAGTAAGTAAAGTTGTTGGAGTGGCCTTAAGTCGGAATCAGCCATTCAGCAAGGGAGTCTATCCCCTTTTCACTAGCGCTACACCTAGGAGATTGTTTCTGCATCTGAGGTGGAGTGCTATACCTACCATCAGCTCCATACTTTACCACACAGATCCCTGTGCTACTCATACGCTGAGTTGGCGAGGGTTGGTATCAAACCTGGAACCTTGTGGTTCCTAGGCTGATGCTCTATCGACTGAGCTAAAGTACATAGAAAATATCATTAGAATATCTGGGATGAATGGGATTAGGTGTGTGTATTTGGCATAGAAAGCAGGCAAGTAGGTTTGCATGTTAAAATGTCATCCAGGTATGTGCATGTATGCGTGTTTACTTGTTATCTGTCTTCAAGAGATTAAAAGTGATAACTAAAATTGATTGATTTGTAAGTAAAGAATTTGATCATCTCTTTTCAAATTCTTTATTCCATTAATGATCTATACTGTTTTCTTTTTCTACTTCAAAGATTTAAAGAGAAAACAATTATAATTTAATAGCTCACAAAATTACTTAATTATTAGCAATCTTTAAGCTAGCAAAAATTTCATTAACTTTTAAACTGAAAATTCATTAGTGGATGTTTAGTCTTCAGTGTTCATTCTAACAAAAGATTTCTTCCTCCAAAAATGCATCATGAACAAAGAAAAGTGTTTCTCTTTGACAGAAAAAAAATTAGAGGCAATTCTATAAAATATGCTTGAAGGTAATCAATATTTGATCAATGAACAAGAATTTTAATGTATATCAAAAGTAATTATCAGAACATTATAAACAATATTTCATCTATCATGCATATGCATAATGGTGATCAGATCAGAAATCATACAAAGAAAACCAATGTTTCAATAAAAACAGCCAAAACAAAATTATACACTGATTTATTCAAACTGGTGTCTTTTTGGTTGTTATAGTTGCAATGTTGCAGCCTTCTTTGGGTGCCTCTTATAATAAGTCTGTCTAGAATGTATGCTGGCCATTTTTTAAATCTTATTCATTTGCCTGGCCATGGTAACCAATCACGGAGGGGGAGGAGATTTACTTGGCATGTATAAACAGACACTCTTCAGTGAGGTTACTCAGTTGACAATGAGATATCACTGCTTGATAATTTGTACTTTGTGACTGTTGTATTCATAATGACCAAGTGACCAGATTCTTCACATCTTGTGCAGGGTTTTGGCAAAACATTCTATCACTTTGGTCTATCAGCCCCCTTCCTACAGTCTAGATTTGACTCTGTAGGACTTCCAAAGCTAAAATTGCTATTGAAATGCCATGGATAAGATTGTGATGGCAATCCTGAATGACGAATTTACAGATGGTTTTGAAAAGGGAACTAGATTCTGGGATAAGTTTGTGAGGTTCCAATGAGAATACTATAATCAGAGGGGGGGTCACGGTCAAGTCTGACTCAAGGCTCCAATCGATAGTCCAACTGTATCTCGCTCCAATTCTCCAATACTGATAACCGACTTCACAACCTTCGCACGGACCTGGCAGCAAACACTTCTTGCAAGGTTTACGAACTGCTACCCAAGCCTCCGATACACTCATTATATAGGACACGGCGAGGCGTCCGATTGGGCAATCTGCAGAGCTTCAGATTTGCATCAGCGCACCTCGGCCCAGCACGCTTCCAAACTGCTCCACAACACGCGCATGCAAATCGCGGACGCTTTCGTGCATGATGTCGCGTATCTTGCTCACGACAATCACAAATACTTTGAAAGAGAATAAGGCATCATTTCCCTAGATAGACCTTTTTTTTTTCGTTAATATTAAATAAATGGATACTTTCTGCATAGACTTCACATTCAGTAATATTCTTGAAGTAGTCACAGAGGTCGCTTCTGATCAATCAGCCGGTCATGTAAAGCCCTAGCACATATGATGTCCTGACCGTATTGCTCATAAGGCAAAAACCCCAACCATTTTTATCATATGTGCTAGTAGAAGGCTGTGACTGAGGAGTTTAGTGTTTTGGGTATGACGTTAAACTGTATCTAGTGGTGAGGTTCAAATTTTGGAGCTCTGGGAAGTGTGGAGTACCCCTTCATTGCCATTACTCCCAGGTCCACTCTGACCTAGAGTGGTAGAACCTATTAGGGTCATACCTATGGGTTAGATAGATTAGAAATGTATTTTTAAAAACTGAATACCCAACAATGAATGAATAAAACAAAAATGTTTTCAGCATAAAATAGCCCAAAAAGGGTTGATGTGCCATAAAACCAACCAACAAACCAACTGACATTTTTTTAATATTAAACTGAACCCTTTATTCAATCTATGGTGTAGACTGTTCTCATTCCCCTGTCCATACCACATGAAATTAGCTGAATTTTCCTTACTTATCTTTGTAATGCTGCTTTTGCGTACTCCAATGAAGTAGGGGTATATGGACTCAACTGACTGGCCCAGAGATTGAATTCACTTCTACCAAGCAACTGCATACACTTAACCAACTTTCAAACCCAGGTTGTGGAAGTTTGGAATCTTAAACATAATGCCTATTTTTTTCCCCTGATCAAAGGTTCCTATGCAGTGTTTAATTCTATGCTAGGTCTACTGAGGAGATAATCAAAGACTAGCATGTGCATTGATTCTTTCAATCACCTTATTCTCCAGTGTTGCTTTCTATTATCCAAACTCAGATAGAAACCAAATTGATCTTATGACAACAATAAATTAAATGACTACTCTGTTGGTAACTTTCTTCGCCAAATAAAAAGTTTATCCTATCACTGCAGGTGATTCTAGTTGAAGAATAATCATGTACTTGAATGTTATGTTTGTGTTGTTATCTTATATTCTTCAATGGCAACAATAAAAATGTCCTTTACTGAAATTAGGTTTTTAAAGTCATGAAGTGCACAAAATCTTGGTTCCCTTGAAAAGAATGTATCAGGGGGGGGGTAATATTAGTGAATAATGAAGTGTCCCAAAGGTTTTAAAGACCCCATCTTTGGGCAGAGAAAAATAAAATGTTGTATCAAAAATTCGGTATTCTAGATCTGAAAGGAATTACATTAGCAAGACTGGCACATGCATTTAAGACAGACTTTACAAATAAATAGATTAGTCGTATTTGATAATTTGCTTTTGAAGCATTGTTAAGTAAAGTATATTATTATCTATATTTTAGAAGGCAATTATGATGCGTATATCGTATAAAATTCGATAATTATTGAAAATAATCATTACAAGCAAACTCGGTGAATAACGCGTGCGATGCGTGGAACACCGTACATGTGTTTCAACCTTAGGTCTCAGGTCTCGACCGCAGAGTGAGATCGTAGATGATGATGAAAACAGCTGTACAGTGTTCCACACGTCACACGCGTTATTCACTGAGTTTGCTTGTCATGATTATTTTCAATAATTATCGATTTTATACGGTATATGCATTGTAATTGCCTTCTAAAATATGAATAATAATATAAATAGATTAGTCATTGCCCTTGCACCTTTCCTTGTGTATATTGTTTAATTATTTCATTTCATTATTACAGATGTAATTAGTAATGAAAAATGATTAAAATACCATTTTGTCATCTCACTCTCGTTGTAATCTGGTTTGGTCATGGGGATGCAATTCATGTAGTATGTCTTGGGCAGGTATATCCTGGTGGAGCCCATCTTTCTCCATGTCTACAACTAGTTGGAATTCCGGGTTTCCTTCTCCTAGACCGGTTGCCATACCAAAGTTAAAGAGCCCAGTCAGCACTACTATTTACCTATAGCTGGAGGGAGAATAGCTGGATACATATTTTTCCCAAGGGTATTAGTACCAAATGAAATGTAAACAGTCTTGTTCAGGATTTGGTAGCCAAGTCTGTTTCCAATGACAATAACCATTACACTACAAGCATGTCTTACACATAGTTATTAACTGTAACTTGGTCTGAAATTTTCACTGTATAATGATCAGTGTATATATTGATATATTTATGTGTATTTTGGTCCTGCTTCAAAATATGCCTAACCTGATGATGACTTTAAGTGAATGTTGTAAATGCATTTCAAAAGTGTATATATATATATATATATATATATATATA
Source organism: Doryteuthis pealeii (assembly GCA_023376005.1). NCBI lineage: Eukaryota > Metazoa > Mollusca > Cephalopoda > Myopsida > Loliginidae > Doryteuthis > Doryteuthis pealeii. Next base: position 42,393,606 of record CM042142.1, read on the forward strand.
TATATTAAAATGGACTCTCCCGTCGATTTTTGACGTATGAGGGTTCATACACACAATGAACTCCCACACAGGGATTTGTTTATAGTGGTGAAGGCTTGTGTTGGACCATCCACACTTTTTGGCACAGTCGATAGGAAAGAATTGATGCATCAAGTGTTGCCACAAACCCAATCAACGACCGACCTCAGGAATTTTGAATTCAGAGTTATCCTTCTCCTAGATTGGTTATCTACCCAAGGCTGCCCTACTATTTAACCCATAGCTGGAGGGAGAATATATGGATTCATACCTTTCTCAAGGGTATTAGCGCTATGTGAAATGCTGACAGCTTCGTCTAGGAATTGAACTCGAACCGACGAGTCCATTTTCCATGACTCTAACCATTAGCCCACGCCTCCATATATCTATATATCTATATATATCTATATATATATATATAAAAAATAAAGCCAATATATATATATATATATATCAGATCAGTTTTATCAAAACTAGCAGGACCTGTGTATATACCACAGTATGATAATTTAATTATTACAACATATAATGTTTACTTAAGAGGTGTTGCAAAATAGTTCAATGTGTAAAAAGTACAATAATCTTGAATTAACTCTCTCAAGCTCTTTTTTTTTTCTTTCCTTCTTTTCATCTTTTCATTATGTTTGATTGAAATTGATTTGTGTAATTGCTTCCACATGCTTACCTCTCTCTCTGTCTTTCCCTTACTCTTTCTTTCTTATTGTATATTTTCTATGTAGCATGTCTTTTTTCTTCCCTTTCTTTACAATAAAAATGGAATAGTCCATTATTTACCTGATTTATTCATAAGAAATAAGAATTTGGCAGATAAGCAACACCAACTAATCAGGATTTACATTTTTACATTTCATCATGGATGATTTGGACGGTCTCATTTTTAACCAAAGGGTGTTGCAAGATGATAATGGTCATACAATTAAGTAACATGAGTATCAATATATATATAATAATAGTACATTTTTATATTTTCTTGAATTTATTATTTGATGAAACTTTGTTGATTATAATTCATTTTCAACAAGAATCTTTTACATCTGAATTTCAGTTGCTTTTTATCATAAAAAAATATCTAAATATCTGTCATTCAATAACCTTTAATAAACAAGCATGGATTTGAAGAAGAAAAAAAGTTAGCTCCTAGTGAGACTTGAATGCACATCTGTGTTTCCTCAGGAAGTCTGTCTTAGCATGACAGTCATGTGACCTGTTCAGCCTACCAGCTGAAGAAACTCAAATCTAATCATATAGCTTTCATTCATTATTTTCTGATAAGCTGCCATCTTGAATATTTGTCAAGATACTCTCCTATTATTAGTTGTAATATTAATGTCAATTTTTTTATTAGATGAAGCCCTGTCATCTTTTATTAATATTATAAGTAATAATGATATATAACTCATAATACATCTACAATAAAAAAGATGCATATCACATAAATGCATCCTGGCCTCCTGCCCTAAAAAACGCTATGCAGTGCCTGCTGAAAAAACAACCCTTGCTATGATTGAACTCCCTAGCTGTTTGAAGGTATTTTCCCAAAAAGTTAATATGATATGAAAGCAATTTATGACAGTTGTTTTGAATTAAAATAAAATGAAAATAGCAACAACAAAAAAAGTTATTTTAAAGGGCAGGGGTAAAATATTTAAATTTACTTGTCGATAAAAATCCTGGGTGGTGGCTTACTTTTAACGCCTTCAAACCACTAAAAAAAGTTATTTGTTGATAAAAATGAAATCAAACTGAAAAAAAATATTTTAAAGAGGGGGAGGGTTAAAATATTTACATTTACTTGTCGAGAAAAAACTTGGAGGGGGTAGAATATTGCTTTAATATCGCATTAACTTTTCAGGAAAAATGCCTTCAAACAGCTAGGGAGCTCAATCGTAGCACAGGTTGGTTTTTCAGCAGGCACCACATAGCGTTTTTTAGGGCAGGACGCATTTATGCGATAATACCCATAAAAAATATTAAGTTCTGTTCAGGAAGAAAATCCAAAAGAAATCCTTATGACTTTAGAACTTTTATCTATTTATTCATTTTATCAAAATAGAAATGAAAAAAACCAAACCAGAATGAAGATATGTGTGTAAGAGAAAATAAAACAGGATCCATTTTACCTACTCGGCAAATGTTCTTTGGTTGTGTCATGCTTAAGGCAGCATTATATATGTGTGCCAATGGCACTAGTTCTTCTGAACAGACAAAACATGTTTTCCTCTTAAGATATGATGAGAAAAAGAAATCTATCTTTGCACCATTTTCCCTTTCCTTATCATAACCACTCCTTTTGGTTTCTTTGTTCAATGGCATATCAGCTTGCATGGGTTATTTAATACCAAAACCATCATTGTAGAAGAACTGTAGAGGTACTATTTAATCCATAGGGTAGTGAGTGGGTTCATACCTTTTCCAAGTGTACTAGTCCAAAAGTAAAAATAATAACATGACTGGAGTTTGAACTCACTTAGTATGATGTTACAGTCCAGCACATTAGCCACTATATCACAGGGACTCCCTCTGGTCAGAGTAGTAACAAGGAAAATCCATTTCTACAAAAGCTCTTAATAGTATCATCATTAAAGGAACAGCATATTTTAAATACCTTTACAAACTGTCATTGCAAAAACTTGTAGAATAATCATACTAAGTTCCAATTACCATCGAATTGGTAAGACAAGGCAACAAATCGCCGTAACTGAATACGGATCTAATCTTGTAGCAATACTACTGTAGAATGCCAGGGTATTCATGAAGCCTCATAACATCATAGAAACCAATCAGCCAATCAGGACTCAAGGAATGGAGTCACCCAAATACATGAATGGACTATAATTGATTTCCATAAATACCTGCTGTCTTGGGCACTAGTTCAGTTGTGCTTAGCCAGTTGCTGTTGTTCAAACCAACAGTATACTGACTGACAGACCTCAATAAAACTATGTATCATTTTGCTTTTGTCTTGTTTTCTTCTCATCAATTTCTATTTTCCTTCTCTAATTGAAATTTAATAAACAAACAAAAAAACTTTTATAGAAAATATTCATGATCCTATTTTCATCATAATTGATTTGGAGATAAAATGGTACTTTGACTTACGAGTGCCCCAACTTATGAGTTTCCAAATTACCAACTCTCACTCGGTTGATTTTTTTGCTTTGTGTTGTCAGCTAAAATTTGAGCTTCAGATATGCTTATGTTAATAAGTTCACTAAAAACATTTTCAAATTCATTACACTAAGGAAAAATAAACATTCAAAGATATTATAGCATATGGGCTGGTTTATCACTTCAGATGCAAAAACAATCTCCCTGGTCTAGCACTAGTCAAAAGGGGATAGACATCCTCGCTGTCGAGCTGATAAAAACATATAAGTTTTCAAATTCATTACACCAAGGAAAAATATCATCTTTAACAAAAATAAACATTCAAAGATATTACAGCACATGGGCTGGTTTATCTCAGTCAGTAGAACATCCACCTAGGAGCCACAAGGTTTTAGGTTCAATACCTGCCCTCGCCAACTCAGAGCATGAGTAGCAAAGCTTGGATCTGTGTGGTAAAGTGAGGAGCTGATGGCAAGTGTAGCACTTCACTTCAGATGCAAAAACAATCTCCCTGGTCTAGCACTAGTCAAAAGGGGATAGACTTCCTCGCTGTCGAGCTGATACCGACAATAGGCCACCCCATGATTTACATTTGTTTTTAATAGCACTATTAATTACATTTTATTTTATAATGTGTTTATATGATATAGTGCTATTCTTTTATCTAAAAAAAAATGTAAGAAAAAAATTTAGGGTGTTTGCAGGGGCGGGGCTGTAACGGATTAATGGCATTTCAGTTTATTTCAATGGGGAAAATTGATTTGATATACAAGGAAATTGAGTTAGGAGTAGAACGGATTAAACTCATAAGTCACTGTACTTTCGTATCTTGTTTACAGAAATTTTAATTATTTTTAAACTTTTATAGTTTCCTGTCTTTCTTTACCAATTCATGATTAACAAAGGAAAATATTCAATTAAGCAGTTGCTGGTGGCTGAGAGTCTTTAATAGAACTATCTACTTTATAGCTGAATTGATCAGTTTAAACAATGCATAATACATCTTGACTAAATTTTAATTACTTTGATCAGGAGCAATAGAAAAGGCTCTTTTATGTCTTCATCATAAACAATTTATCTTATTGTGTTATGTAGAGGTCAAGCTATCTCCTGATAAATTTCTTTATCTTGCAAGAAATTTATTTTTCCTGGAGCAGCTCACAAGATACCATACAAGAGAATTGTCTAACTTGGAGTGGGCGGCAAAATAATTTGTAAGAAATTTTTTGTTCTGGATCAGTTGACAAGATATGCAATAAATCTGTTTATCCTAGTACAGCTGACAAGATATCTTGCAAGAAGTTTCTTTATCCTGAAATGGATAAAAAGATATCTTATAAGAAATTTTGTTATCATTACCATGATAGCCCGAAAGAAATTTCGATACTCTTCGCGGAGTTCCAATCCCTGCCTCTTGCCTCAAAAACTGCTAGCCAGTGGCTGCTGAAAAAACCCATCAGCTATGATTGAAGTCCGTAGCTGAAGTGGTGTCACTTGAAAAAAAACAACTAACTTTGGGCATTTTTCCCGAAAACCCAACCCCAACCCTAACCCTAACCTAAACCCTAAATCCCCCTAGTTAAAATTAACAGTTTTATTACAAAATTTGTGGGTTCTGTTTCAGTAAGTTTTTTGCTGTGGTACAGTGGTACTCGTCTCATTCATTAGCTGCAGGAGATTTGATTCAAAGCCGGTTTAGCTCAGTTGGTAGAGCATCTGCCTAGGAACCACATGGATCTGGGTTTAATACCCATCGTTGACAAACTCAGTACATGAGTACCATGGCTTGGATCTGTGCAGTAAAGTGGGAGCTGGTGTGGTGCTCCACCTCAGATACAAAAACAATATCTCTGGTCTAGTGCTAGTGCTTCTGTAACGTATTGGCTTTTCGTTTTCACGGTACCGATTAGGAATATTTAACGTAGCGGTACCAATTCGTGTTTAACGTACGTACGGAGTTTCGTTAGTTTACATACACAGATCTAGCTGTAGCAGTCAGTCTTAGCTGGCCCCAAAATCTTCCTCCTTTCTTTTGTTTATGGTCAAGGGAAAGGTATCACGTTTCACGGCCGCGTGCTCCTTCGTTACGGCCAATTGACGTGTTGACAAGTTTACACTTTAATGACTTTCATTCATGAGTACGATTTCTTTGCGATAGTGACTTTTACTATCTTGTTTGCATCGTGAGTCCATTCATAAAGATATTTCTTTCGTTGTAAATAGAGCAGACTAACAACACCAGGTTTTACTTCTCAAAAGTTTATTATGTTCCAAACTTCCTACAACTTTTGAGAGAGAGAGAGCCCCTAATAATCTCTGTCTTAACAAGAGGTGTATTTTAACTGGATTCAACTTCGGGTTTTTAGTCCTTAGTAAACTTCTCGGTGAACAAGCTTTTCTTAGCCTTTCCTTATCGTCTTTAGCGACCACAGCTTAACTCCGTACTGCCACGCACGCCTCCTGGCTCTAACTGCCTCTGACTCTCGGACCCTCACTGCTCTGCTCGCAGACCCTAACTGACTTCCAATCCAACTGCCTCTCGTGATTCTATTCGCGGGTCTTAAATAGTATTTCTAAAATCTTCTAGACGATTCCTTCTCTAGAACGTTCGACTTCTTTCGATTCGTTCCAATCTCACTGGTCAACCAGAGTTCACTAACCTAAACATCAAAGGCTTCTTGGAGTCCAAAAGACTGTTTTTTCCTTAATCCTAGACTTATCGTCTCATTTCTCTCGTTAAAGAGATGTTATCTATCCTAACTACTTTTTCGGTGATTCCACAAAGACCACCCAGTAATCTAAGATAATCGGTAGTACATTTTTCCAAAGGTTATTTTCCAAGTCTGGCACAAGGCTACAAATATAGGTGCTGGGCGCCGATTATGTAACACTTCGTTGTCCGGTTGATACAAACAATAGGTCACACTGCCGACTTTATTACTTATGTAGGGATTAAAATAAAATTTAGATAAATTAATTTAAAAAATAACAAACTCCCATGAGCCTTCAGACTGGAATAACCATCTGAGTATGTGCAGGAAAAAGGACCCACTTCGGACCCAAGATAATCTGTCAGCCATTCAAACTTAGGCCTTAACTGGGACGAGACAGGAAGATATTTCCTAACCACATGGAGGCTATGACCTGTGAATGAAACCTAAATCCTAAAACTACCTTTTGTCTTTGTCTTTTCCTTTTTCTTTCCTTTTCAGCGTGACCACCATATAAGATGGGGTTAAAATCAAACCCTGTGAACATGCACCAGGAATAACCACAGCTACCTTTAAACATAAAACATTGAACCTCTCATCACCCCACACTTACTTACATTACAACAATAGTCTATTTGATCTTCACTGGTTGCCCCATTACTATATCATGTCTTGAGCATGACATTAAACTGCATCTGATGGTGAGGCTCCAGTTCTGGGGATTATGGAGTACCCCTTCATTGCCACTGGAGGGAGGCACGTTGGTGTACTGGTTAGAATCGTAGGAAATGGAGGGAGGCGCATTGGTGTACTGGTTAGAGTCCATAGGAAATGGACTCGTCGACCCAAGTTCAAATCCTGGACGAAGCCACAGTTCACTTAGCACAAATACCCTTGGGAAAGGTATGAATCCAACTATTCTCCCTCCAGCTATGGGTAAATAGTAGGGCAGACTGAGCTCTTTAACCTTGGTTAGGCAACCAGTCTTGGAGAAGGAAAAACTCTGATTTCAAACCTCTTAAATCTCTGCTTGGGGTGGTCACTCCTAGAATAGGTTCAGTCCTACTTAGTGATCTATTTCAATGAAAAAAAATTTTCATTACTCCAAAGTCCACTCTGATCCACAGTAGTAATACCTGTTAGAGCCCACCTAGGTGTTAAATAGATCTGTTTAAAAATCATTTGTATTTGATAGGAATACTTGATGCCATATAACTGTGAATTTTTTGTATTAAAAGTAGTTACCTGAAGCTATAATTGTTTACTAAAAAATTATTATTAGTTACTTGAAACCATATAACTGTGCAAACAAGTATGATTGTCAGTGAGTGCTCATGCGCGTTTGGAAGCTTAGCATTCTCAATTCGTGGCTCTTGTGAATGCCATAAAAAGTTCCAATATTTTTATATATTTGTTAAAAGAAACAAAAAAAAAGTACAAAATTATTTCTTCTTCTACATGTGTAGGGAAACACTAAATTATACGTAATTGAAAATAAGTTACTTATTTTAATTTTTTTTCAAATTTTCTATTATGATTTTTCTGTGACGCACGCGCATGCGTATCTCGATTGAGAACGCCGAGCGTCAAGTTGTATGTTGATAATTTGGAACGCCTGAAATAAACTACGAGATTTAACAATAATAGTTTATTTAATTTAATTTATTATTTCAATGGACATATTTTAATTGGATTATTTATGTAAGGTAGAGTAAAAAAAAAAAATAATGAAAATAAACTTTTTCAATTAAATTTTTTAAAGAAATGACGTGGCAGACGACATTGTTTAGAGAGCTCAAGAAAATGGTTCAAATTTTTTTCTGTTTAATGAAAATAAGTTTCTGCTGCATGAAATAAAAAGCAGGAAGAAATGGTAAGTTTTGGTTTTATTGTTATTTAGCGATTTTAAAAAATTAATTTAATATCTACGTAAAAAAGGATAATCTCGACTTTATGTAAAAGTTTTTTGTTTTTTTAATCTTTTGTAAAAAAAGAAAAAGAAAAAAAATGAAGAAAAAATACGTGACGAATTAACAATAATTAAAACATAAAAAAGAGGAAAATTAATGGTATAGATGTTTCAAATAAGTTTTAAGTGAAAATGACACTTGGCTCTCACTATCTTTATTTCTTTAATATTTATAAAATTGAGAATGTTATTTGTACCAGGAATTGGAAAATATTTACTTTAGGTTTTTAGGAAGAATCAGGTTTTTTTCTTTTTTTTTTTTTTTCAGACATCAGTTACATTATGAATTATACCTATCATATTCTAAAAAATGATTTTTTTTTTAATCTTAAAAAAATTAACTCAAGAAACTACTCAAACATTTATTCTTATAATTTTAAAAATGCTATCCAAATCTTGAATATTTCCTGATATACGCGTACTAGTCGAGACCTGTGGAGGAGCCTCTTTTGGGTACCGGTATAGATTCGGGTGGAGGCATCAGACCCTTGCACCGGTTCTGTCTGATATTGACAAGATTGCTTTGCCTTTAGGAAAACCTCAAAATAATAGGCCTAAATTAACAATATCAACATTTAAAGAAATATTTATTATGGTTAAAAATATCACTTCACATTTATTTTGTGATTTTTTATGGGGACGGTAATGTAAAGCGTTCCTACTCTTTTACCCTATTGTCAAAACTTTAACGAAAATTTCTATTTTATTGCTATCGATTAAGCAGGGGAAAATCCGATTTTAAAAAATCAGGGAGTGTGGACTTATTTTTAGTGGAACTACGAGGGGGTTCAATTTGCCATGTAAATGTCTTGTAAAATGAACCCTGAAAGCTGCTTATCGAAAATTCCAAGTCTATTACATTTCCAGGACGAACATGGCGAATAGGGGAAAAAAAAGGAAAATAGGCAGTGTTTGGCGAACACTGCCTATTTTCCATTTTTTTTTCTCTAAGAATTTCTTTTGATTATTTTAGAAGTTTTTGATGATCGTGCTGCGCCAGCGATTCTTGAATCGTACTTGTCGAGGAACATTTTACATGGCAAATTGAACCCCCTTGTAAATACCACCTAAAAATAGGCTATACTTGCAAATCGGTCGGAAAATTAGGGTTACCCAGAAAAAACAGGGTAAAGAACAATTTCCTACCATAAAATAAACTGAACCTTCATTTTATGTCCGTGTTTTTGCAATAAATGTTTTATTTTTCTTGCACCCGTTATTTTACAATACTAAATATATTTTATTGATTCTTGATTTTTTAACAAATAAAGAAAATATATTTAGTATTGTAAAATAACGGGTGCAAGAAAAATAAAACATTTATTGCAAAAACACGGACATAAAATAAGGGTTCAGTTTATTTTGTGGTAGGAATTTACGAGGAAATTGTTCTTCTTTACCAAAAACAGAACCTACAAATTTTGTAATAATAAAACTGTTAATTTTAACTTGGGGAGTTTGGGGTTTAGGGTTAGTTTAATAGGAAAATAAATAATTTGGGTTCGGTTTTTTCTGGGTCAATCTGTAATATGTTTTAATTTTCCGACCGATTTGCAAGTATAGCCTAAAAATAATAGCGGGTATTAAATACCCCTTCCCAATTTTTTTTTATTGGATTCTTTGGTGCTTAATAGTAAAAAATCAAAATAAATTAAATTTTTTTTTTTTTTTTTAAAAAGGGCTATTTTTGGTGTATCTTGAAATTTCTTAAAAGAAAAAAAGAAATTGGTTTTATTTTTTGATAATTTAAGTTCAGAATTCAATTGATTGAAAATTTTAATTTCTCGTTTTTTGTACTGTAGGTACCACCAATTTGACCCTGTGAAATTTACCCCCCCCCCTATATTTAACACAATGAAACTTACAGAAAATTTAATATTTTCTTGAAAATTTTTTTCCATTTTAAAGAAAAAACATAAAATAAACTCCTGATGATTTTAAAAGAAATTTTTCAGCATACGGAAATAATGAAAATTATGATTGAAAAACAATGTTTTCATTTTTGCACTGTTAAATCAACTGAAATTTAACGTAGCTAAAAACAAGTTACGATAAGAGGATTTTTAAAAAAATTCTATGAAAAATCAATTAATAATCTGATTTTCACGAAAATTTCCATAAATGTTTACCATTGGATGTAAATACATCTGAAATAGTTTTTTCTAAAATATATTAGGGGAAATATTTTTTAGGAGGCCTATTCCCCCCCACCCCACTATTTTATTTTATGAGATAAAAAAAAATGACGCGTCAGAAAATTTTTTTTTCTTTTTTTCTATAAAGATAAGAGTATGAATAACTATATCAATGAAATTGTATGAATGTACGAGGTCTAGTTTTTTGAGGAAAAATTAATGAAATCGGAAATAAAAAGTGCAAAAAAATGTCATAATATTAATATTTGAAAACTTCTTTTTGCTTTTATAATTGGTATTACTTATGTAATTCTATTAAATTGTCAAAAAAAAAAAAAAATTTTTAAAGAAATTAATTTTTAAGAGATTTTCAATCTTTTGTGTGATTAAATATTTTTATTTTCTGCGTGAAATAAATTTAATTTTTTTTTTTCTTGCGTCAAAAAATCTAATTTTTCACGGATATTTAAAAATATGAATTTTATAATTCAGGTGAACTAAACATTGGTCCGATACGAGCTCGATTAATATTTTTAAAAGAATTTGTAATTTTTATTGTTGAATAGTAATGTGTGATCCTTAGAATGTACGGAAGAGCATTGCTGACATATTTGTTTTACAAAGAGACGAGACGCTTCTAAGTAACCGAAGTTTGTTCCTGTTAGGCTGACAGTGTTAGCGTGAAAAAAATTATTTTATTTAACTTTTTTCAATAATTAAAATAAAAAAGTAAGTATAATAGATTATTTTATCAGTTTTTCTCTTAGAAAAAAATATTCAAATTTTCATTCCATACTTTTACTGGTTAAACGTAAAAGGGAAATAATTAGTAACTTTTCTGTCTATATTACGGTCTGAAAATTACCCTTTCGCATGTAATTCGGGCAGGTTTGTTTATTTTTTAAGATAACGATGTAATTTTTCCCAATCGGATAATTTGATCTTTGAATTAACTATTTTTCTTTGTAACAACCCTGTACGATCTTTTTTTTACGAGATTTTTTATAAAAAAAGTTCGGAAATATCTATTTCCGTTTTTATTCAAGATGGCCTAAACGGTTTGGTGGTACCTACAGTGTACTGTAAAAGTGGGTGGTTCAAAAGCAAATAGAAAAATAATTTTCTCTGTTTAGTAATACACATTTAAAATAAAAAAAATATTGATGTAAAATTTAATGTGTCACTTACTTTCAGAAAGATAAAAGACCTAAAAAGAATTCAATTATTCATCTTTTCTTGGAGTTAAGATAAATTGGTAATATTAGGGAGTAGTAAAAGAAATCGGATACTACGAGTTTTAAAAGCGAATTAAGAATAATTAAATCTATTATTTAAGGTTAAACTTTGTCTAAATCGATAAGTAGTAGCATAATACCAAGAAAAATATAATTACATATGCAGTTTATTTTAAAAAGATTTAAAACTATTTGTTTTGGTCAATTTCGACAATATCCGCCATTCAGCCTGTTTTTCGATGGTTTTAAGTGCTTGTTTACAATTTTATAGTAACATTCGCGATTGCAAAAAAAAATTACTAAAAATCAGGTAATTATCCGATTTTAATGAAATTTTCAGTATTGATTTAACAATTAATGAATTTTATAATGCATCAGTTATTTTATTTAAAAACTTTAATTTAGTATTTTTGCTATGAAAAATTAATATATAAAATTCATTTAAAATATGAAAATCCCGATGTTAATTTTAAAATGTTATATTTTTATATTCTAAAAATAAATATCTACTTAATGCAAAACTTATTTTAGGCGCCAAAATTAATAAATTTTGAAGAAAAACTCTATTGAAAATGTACCCCTTCCCTCTTTTAAGCAGAAAAAACATTGATGTATAATTTTTTCTTTTATAAAATAATAGCCAATTAAATAATTATTGAAATGAGTAAAAAAGAAATCTCCAAAAAATTAATTATTTATTATTTTTTTTACATTTTATTTTTCAATTTTCGGTACTTATTTTCTCATAGAAGCGCAACCGTAAAATTATTTTTTTGTTTTTATTCATAACTTCGGTCTTTTATCTCATTATTTATACTGTAATTAGTATCAGGTAAGGACCAACTTGAAACAATTTTACGCCCCCAACATAAGGGGGGTCAAAATTAAGTGACCTGAAAAAAATTAGAAAGTTTTGAAATAAAATGAATAATGCATTATAAAGATCATTCTTCGATAAACAAACACTGAAAATTTCATTAAAATCCGATAATTTCCTGATTTTTGGTAAATTATTTTCTGTAGGGGGGCTAAAGTCATTTTGTCAAAAACGCATTTTAGGCTCCGTTTGCCAGTCCCTAGGTAATATTATAAGTATTTTACCAGCTTATGAGAACTTTTAAGTGGATTAACGAAGAAGACATGAACTCAAGCTCAACATAGATTTAAACCAGAAAATTTGTTTGATTTATAATTTAATATAAAGGCTATCACAATTTGTATAAACTGTGCAATATCTCTAAGGTAACAATGGAAATTGACTTACTTTGACTATTAAAGTTGAATCTGTTTAAATAATCTGAAACAGCCCAAATTCTCTACTCATGTCTATAAAAAGAATTAAAAAAAACTTTGGATTTTTAAAAAAGAAAAAAAAAAGAATACTTCCACTAGGTATTACATTCTACGAGACAAAGTTTATTAGGCACTAGCATCAACTCAGCAGCAGTTGTCATTATTGTATTATCATAATATTGACAATAACATAGAATTTACCTTTTATTTTACTTGATTTTACAATGTTAGGTGCTAGAACAAGTAAATATTGCTTTCTTTTTTCTGTTGAAAAAGATCCTTTCCATATTTTGTTTTGGTGAAAAAAGATCCTTTCCATATTTTGTTTTGGTGCAAAAAGATCCTTTCCATATATAAAATATTGAAATTATATGTATAGTTTTGACATTGTTACCAACTTAGAATTAGCTTTAGGGATTAATCAAAGTACAAGGAAACTAGAAGATTGCTGTAACTTTTCAATCATTTCTCTGGGTCACTTGATCTTTCTGGTCCATGTACTGAAATTAGCTTACTGGAGATTTAAACTACTGATCTTTTTTAAAAGAAATATAAGCAATTATTTGATACAATTTAATGGTCACTTGCAACCAGATTTAGTTCAGCTCCTTTCTTTTTCGGGTCCATCTAGATCTGTGGTTCTTTACCTTTTTTCCTTCAGCACCTCCTTTCTGAATATTCTTGAAAAGTTTTTTTTCCTCTTAGAGATACTTTAAGAAATTGAAGTGCTCTCTAATTCCTTATTTCATCAAATACAAATATTTTTTTAATTCATTTTCATCCAATGAAGTATTTTCAATAATTACTATTTATTTTATAACTGCTTTTTATATTAATTTTAGCTGCTTCTTAATAGGCTAAGATTAAAGTTAAGATAAAATAGTAAATGGTAAGTTTAAATTAAGTTTAAATTTCTTTATAGAAATCTTCAATATTTTTCTCAGTGTAAGTTCTAATACTTTTTCTATAGAAAAATAAAAATACTGTAGTATTTATTTTTTCTTCAATTAAGTCTTCCATGTATAAAGCATTTCAGGCAGTTCATTTTCCTAACTTTTCTCCAAGCTGGTGTTCAACAAAATAAAATGTAACTAAAAAAAATATGAAGGTAAAGGTAACTGGAATTTGGACAGTTCTCCCCACTCAACTACAATTTTACTCATTTAAGTCAAAGTTGAGACAAATATATTTATTTTGTCCCTTTGGGCAGAATGCTTCATAGCCATTTTGATGAAAATTAATTTGCACTTCAATATCATTTTGCAAGTCAATGAGTTCTTTCTGTACCTTTGTCTTAGCATTATTTGCATCAGCTTGAAATGGGTTTATAACTCAGTTGAGTATTTTCAGTTCAAATTTTTAAAATCTTTTCAACATATCTTTCTTCAATGCCTGAATAAAAATAATCAAAATTGTTTTCTTCCAGTGTTTTTAAACCTGGAAACAGATAAAAGTTCCAAATTGCTATGCCATTATTATACTCACTGCTTTAATAAGGCACATCTTACTTCACTACAGTTTCATATTTACTTTATTCAATTTGTTAAAAAAATATCAGCAAGATATGCTATATTTGTTCTCTTACTTTCAAAATCAATGCAGATTATTTCACCAACTGATTTTTAAAAAATCTAAAATAGATCCAAAAAGTTCATTAGAATTAGCTGATAATTTCCTTTAGAAAGCCATCAAACTTTAGTGTGTAACAAAAGATGCTCAAATTCTTCATTTTCATGGCAAAGCTGCCTGAATATACAGGTATCCAAGGGATCTTATCTTATTCATTACTTGGATTACAACTTGCAAGTGAAGCAGTTAGCTTTTTAATAGCTACTATGCTGCTGGAGATATTCTGACTGCTGAAATTCCCTAAAGTTCTTTGCAAGACTGACTATGCATCTCCAGTAGAGACTTTAAATTCATCTGATCTTGTGAGTGATTAGTGTCTGAGAATTAATGTGGCTAGAGCGAAGGAAATGATGACAATAAGGGAAGTCCAAACTGAATGGATCAGGGGTTGTGAACAGATCTTGGACTGTCTAATGCAGGAGCCTCTTCTGAAATTCTGAGAGATGTGTTGCTTCAATAATTTCTTTTGTTCTAATAGAGCTATAGTCTTCAGAAGAAGACACCGGCAATGTCCAGTTTGTGTTGTCTTTGTATCAATCTGATACATAGTTGTGTCTGTTGCTTTTGGAGCTCTCCAGTTCTCTAGTTTGAATAAACATGGTTGTTCTATTACACATGTCTCTACATTATTGTGTGAGAAGCAAACTAACACTGGTTACCAAATAAACCCACATTTAAAATTCTTTATTTTAATATATCTTATATATATATATATACACACACACACACACACACACACCAACCCCTCTACATGAGCAAGGTGTGACAAGGTCACTTAAGCAATTCAATTTATTTTTTATACTTTGGCTTAAACATTGACTAGTGTGAATCATAATTGTTTCAATTATAAGGCAAACCTAATTTAGAGTGAGATCATGCTGAAAGCACCGATTCCTGTCAAATTGCTGAAGTTAAGCAGCAATTACTCGTTCAATACTTAAATGGGTGACCACTTAGAAATCTGAAGCCTGTGTGCCAGACTAGGCCAACCTTAGGAACCTATCTTTTAAAATTTACCAACCTCAGCTTACTATGGCATACAGTTACACATGAGGGAATGAGGATAGAAAGTTGTTAAACCAAGTTTTAAAATGGGAGGACCTGCTGCTTTGAAAATTAGCATATGAAATCTTAGCTTTTACTTGAGATCAAACACTGACCATTGTTAATCTAGGAAGCAGACATAGCATAATTGTTTATTGATATTTACTCAGTTTAGTGTGGAGCAAGGTCAAATTGGAGGAATTGCAAGTAGGAAGATTGTGTTCCATTCACCTTCAAAGTGTGTTAGAGTTTAGTTATCTCAGAAGGGAATACACAACTACCTCAATTAGATCTCTCAGTATGTGTTCTTGTACCTTGGGTTTGGGTGTTTTCTGGATACTTCAGCTATTTATATTAGAGACAATTATGGTAAGTGAACTTAAAATTAAGAGCTTTATGCAAATCTTTATACCAAGAATATAAATTATAACATTTCCCTGTTTTCTCAGTTTCTTTCCCAGTAAAAGATGTGCTGGGACCATCAAACTTTTCTGCATGTTTGCATTGCCATATTCTGTTTATATTCAGGTCATAAGCAAAAGATTTGACATAATTATAGTTTTTTAAATCTATGCTCAAAGAACAATGACCCAACATTTATTGACAACAATTAATACTTTGACAAATATAAAATGGGTCTGTATTGCCTCATATAATTAGTTTTACAAGCATACACATGTAAATTGCCATATTTTTCATGACTGAAAACCCATTATTTTATTACCTCTGTGTTAGAAATAGAGATAATCATTTAGTTAGGGAAATTTACATTTGCTATGCTTCAGAGATGCTGATCATGGTCTTGACTTCTCAAGGCAGTTAACTTGCATAAGTAAGTATACTTTCCTTACTTTCATAGTGCAACAAAATGTCTATAAGTTACAGGTATCAATATTTAATGAACAGTCTGGAGTGAATTTTTTTCTTCTAGACAAAAGCTTTTTGGCATTCTTTATCCCAAGTAAGTTGAGGGTAATCTTGACTATAATTTACATGAAATTGTAGAATTATAGTCTACTAAAAATAAGGATAAGGTCGAAAATTTAGTTGTGTTATGTGTACTATAGCAAGTTTATTGTACAAAAGTGTATGACTAGATACTCTACAAAGTAGAAGTTACTTTCTTAAATGCCTTTTTTTCATTGGGAATAATGGCCTTTACTTAAAATCATAGGTACTGTATCGGAACAAATTATGATTTTATCTTTTGTACTATATATAGTCATATGATTATTTTAAGTTTCTGTATCAATAATACAACAGACAAACCAAGCCTCACTTTTTTTCATTTCATAGCTTAAAATAGATGTTAAGCAGTGAAATGAAAAAAATGCTTTCTTAATATGTGAATTATTGTTTTGATTTTATTATAAAAATTCTTAAAAATGTGTATATGTCTTGAGGTGAATGGGATATTGGTCACTCTAAAAATCTTGTATATATTTTATTGTTATTTTAAAATGTTAATGTATATTTCATTTGTTTTTATTACTTTTTGCATTTGATTTTGACTAGTTTTTCTCTCCCTTGACATTGTTTATATACACTTGTCAATTTTATAGGTAATTCATTATGACACATGATAATTTAAGCTAAGTTTTTTTGATAATTATAAAACATAAGTCCATTGTCTGAATCTTTGTAAATTTATTTTGAAAATTTTTTCATCTATTTTTATCAAAATTAGGACTATTAAAAAAAAAAGATAAAATTATTCTGTTTTGTAATTTTGTATATTTCCAAGTCTTAAAATCAATTTGTGTGAAAGTGTATTGATCTTACCATGCATATAAATGTATTTGAGTTAGCATTTCTGTGTTCATGTATATATTGTTTGATGTGTTTATATTAAAAATAACTTGTGAATGTGCACTTGCTTTACTAAAGTATATTTTCACATTTTAATTTGTATTTTGTAAGGTATTTTAATAGTTATTGGCACGGAGAACATATTTGTAAATTTTTCTTGAGGGTGCTTATGATCACTTAATACTATTGCTCTTGGGAAAAGTATGAATGCACCTATTGCACTTGGTTCTACTACCAGATATCTTCATACAAATCTCTTATCTTTGACATTCCATAACCCTTGATGGAAAAGAGAGAAAGTGAGTATGCACTTGAGCAAACCACAATTCTGTAACTACCAACCAATAATAGTTAAAAGCTGTTACAATCATTGTTAACCTTGACAAGATACAGCATGCATAGATACTTTTTAAACTGTTTCTGCATTCATCCTGGGTTGGTAGAACCAGCTCCATCCAACAAATTCACCTGTGGTGAATTCATGGAAGGAGTAACAAGGGGATAGAAAATTCACCAATTCATCAAAACCACATGCATATCCCAATCAGAGAAAGGAGATGCCCTCTTTTGCTGCAGATTTTCCACATACAGTGACAAGTATGCCAAAAGCCATTGATTCCTGACAATGATGGAAACACACTTTGGATTTTTTCCAGAGCCCCTTTGATCAGGTTTGTGGCCCTAATACCACTGGGTTCCAGACATGACAGCCTCGGGGGACCCTACCAGGAACTTAAGTTCCCAAAGGCATTAACTCTGACACTACTAAGTTTACACTGCCCTGCCATGATGAGGAGTTGGACTTTAGAAATAATGTGCTAAATGGCCATTGAGCTAAGAGCTTCCTCCACCCTTTTACAGGTGGATAATTCCATGTCAAATCATCCAGGCCATATCACTCAACACCTTCAATTTTTCTGAAATTTTGTCCAAATGTGGATTATGATAATGTAAGACAACCCCCAAAATTTGAGCTTCCAATTCCAAAAATTGTCAGTCATGTTGATTTTTAGCTCTCCAAATTTGAGGGGAGTCATGAAAAATGGCGACTTTCTGTAACCTATTTTGTCTGTAAAATGAGTTCTAGAGCTTCCCTATACCTAAAAATTGGTTTATTAAAACATTTTTGCCCAAGGACTTCAAAAAATGCTATAACAAGTCTTAAAGTCAAGTTATTTTAAGTTATTGATGATTTCTGATTTTTTCATAGCAAGATCAATATCCCAATGTGGCACTACATCTATGACAAACATTTTTTCTATTATTATTTCACATACATTATTATCTGTACCAAAAAGATAGTTTGATTTTTGCTCAGAACCGAAGCTACAGCATTTTGCAATAATTTGTTAAAATTTTGCACTTCAATTTTTTTGAAATTTTGTCCAGGTATGGACTATCTTAAAGTTAGACAATCCTCAAAATTTGAACTTCCAATTCCAAAAATTGGTGGAGTTATGTTGTTTCTAAAAATCGACAGAACTCTCCAAATTTGGAGGAGGGGGTCTCGAAAAATGTCAACTTTTTGTAATCTATTTTTCTGTAAATTGAGTTCTAGAACTTCCCTACTCCTGAAAATTGGTTTATAGAATAATTTAAGCCCAAGGAATTTAAAAATGCTATTAAAAAAAGTCTTAAAGTTAACCAATTTTAAGTTATTAATGATGTCTGATTTGCAAAA
Source organism: Doryteuthis pealeii (assembly GCA_023376005.1). NCBI lineage: Eukaryota > Metazoa > Mollusca > Cephalopoda > Myopsida > Loliginidae > Doryteuthis > Doryteuthis pealeii. The sequence continues at coordinate 42,412,259 of CM042142.1, forward strand.
TTCTAACTGATGTTGTAGCTTCTACAAAAATACAAAAAGCTGCCATTTTTGCCAACCCTACCAAATTTGGAGAGCTAAAAATCAACATAACTCTGTCAATTTTTGTAATTGTAAACTCAAAATCTGGGGATTGTCTAACGTTAACATAGTTCATACCTGGAAAAAAATTTCAGAAAAATTAAAGGGGGTGGGTGACAATTTTACTTTTTTCTGGATGATTTGACATGTTTTTTGTTCTGCAGGGTGTGTTGCCACCCTCCTCGCCATACATGCCATATATATGTAGAGTTACTGGTTAAGTTGACATTGATCCGATTATGAAAGTGTTAGTACTGGGTTACATAGTACCAGTAGCACATTGAGCAACCTAACACAGTTTTTAAACTGCATACATGACATATTTCAATTGTGTTTTATGTGCGAAGTTAGAACTTAGCACATATAGCCAATGTGTTTGAGAATTTGAGCCTACATTTTTGCATTCATAGGAATATATCTATTTATTAAAATATAATTCCATGAATGATGTCTCTACCAATCAAGTTAAGCATTAAAAATGCTTATTCAAAATCCTTTTGGGGGGGATAACTAATAAACTTTTAATATTGATTTGCACAGTTTTATCTGATAGTATTGGATTATCATAAGATGATTTTCTCTCTTCATCCACTTTTTAAGATTATATTTGAGACTTTGTCTAAAGTGTTATTGTTGGTGCTGTTTTTGTTTTTATGACTTAATGAATAGCACAGTTACACAAAAGTTTATTTCAGTTATATTAGGCAAATTTACTGTATTACAAAATAATATATCTATTTTTCATGTTCTTCCTCCCTAGATTCTTTTTTGATTACTTTGTCTTTAACCAAGTCCACTAACCAAAATTTCATTATGATATGGTTATTCTCACACAATACCCATTGTCATAAATGAGTGAATAAATATACTGTATCTAATTCTCCTTGGGGATCCAAATCCTATCAAACTCAGAACATAATGCAGTGGACTTGTACTTGATATGAAAAAAATCTTTGGCATTTAAGTGCACAGAAAAAGGAATCATCTTGTTCTCATTCCTACAGTCATTTCTTTGGAAATTTTTCTTTATGCTGAATCCCTTTTGTCTGGCCAGCCACAACAGCCTGGCATTACATGGAGCTGTAATTCACTTCTGCGATTGTAGGGACCAGTCCACATTTATTCACTGTCAGCTGATTTGATGCCCTTAGACATTTCTGCTTGTGGATGAAGAAAAATCACAAGTGAAAAGATTTGTATGTGTTGTGAAGGCAACTTCATTCAGAATTCTTTGCTTAGCATTAAGAGTTCACAAGGGATAAGAAAGTGCCATTTTGTCTTCCTTTCTCAATTTCCATAGAGAATTCTTTTTTCAATAATCACCTCTAGACATAGACTCCAGTTCCCCACCTTTTCTTTCAATATTGAATAGTGGAGGTTATAAGAAGCCCCTGATATCTGAGTTGATACCAACCAAGAAAACTAGATGAAGTGTGATTGTGTATTGCATTTGGAACTAGAATTCTTTTGTTCAATACAGCCTCAGATCTCTGGCAACCATTTTAGTGAATAATGCTGTAGATTTGAGCCACCAAGGCAGATTCTGTTGGTCTGTTTAATTTATCTGACTACATTAGGAACATAAGAGATACCTAACATAGCCACCTGTGATGCCTCAGGCAAGGCCAGTGCTCCTACCAAATGAAAAGGCTTGTATTGGCTGAAGAGTTAGCTTTACTAAGCAAGGTATGATAACTTTGAAAAAATCACAGAAGAAAATTTGGATGTAAATATAGGAAAGAACATCTAATAAAAGAGGTACAGCAGAAACTGTAAACAGTTCTTCTGTGTCACTGAAATACATAAAACTTGACATGCTAACAAGAGACTTTCAATAAAAGAAATATTCATGAGAAAAAAACAAAATAACAAATACATGTACTGTCAAAAGATGAGGTATCCATCACATGAAACAGAAAGGAATGAAGGTGGATGATATTCAAACATACACATACATTTCTAAGGCCTGTTTCTGCTTTGTAATTGCTGATTGTAGGGAGTGGAGGAGAGACAAAACATTGATAATTATTGAAAAAAAACAAAAAAAAAACAGAAATGGGTTGAGTAAGACTGACAGAGGAGAGAAGACAATAGCATGAAAAGGAGAACAAGTGGGAGATTATTATTTAAAGTAATGATAATTGATATTTCATATTTAGTATTCAATATTAAATCCTCTTCCAATAGGTCCATCTGATACGTATGTTCACAACTTTTAGAATATCTGTACATTTTATTTAAAATTTATTATATTTTTTTAATATCTTTGAAGTTTTAATTTAATCAAATTACTTTATGTATGTAAATAAGGATTCTGCCTAGATTATGTACTACAGATGTCAATAGATCTAATAACTGAAAATGGTTTCACACTAAAAAAGGCAAGAAGCAGACAATATTTCACAGAAACTATTACAGATGCAGTCTATGCAGATGATCTAGCACTTCTCACAAATACACTTGCTCAAGATGAATCTCTGCTGCATAGCTTGTAGCAGGCAGTAAGAGGCATTTACCTCTATGTGAACTTGGATAAAACAGAGTTTGTGTATTTTAAACAAGATGGTGTCTTCTAAAAATTAAATAGCAAACCTCTGAAAATAGTAGAACATTTCACATACCTCAGTAGCAATATCTCATCCACAAAGGTGATGTCAACATATGCATAGGAAAGGCATGAACTGCTATGAACAGGTTATTGATCATATGTAAATCTAATCTCTCTGATTAAATGAAATGGGATTTCTTTCAAGCTATAACCCTGTCAGTACTATTGTATGGCTGTACCATCTGGGATTTAAAGAAATGCTTGGAGAAAAATTTAGAATGCTGCATGTGGTTTTGAACAAATCCTGAAAGCAGCACTCTACTAAACAGTTGTTGTATTGCCACTTACTCCCATCTCACAAACCATCCAAGTAATACAAACAAGACCTGCTAAGCACTGCTGGAGAAGCAGGGATGAGCTCATAAGTAATGTTTTCCTTTGACTCCTACACATGGACACACCAGTGTTTGCCAACCAGCAAAGACTTACATCAGCTCTGTGCAAACATTGGATGCAGTTTAGAGGATCTGCCAAGAGAAAGAGTCAAGGGAATCTGTATTATCATGACTTGATGATAACATTGTCAATGATTTACTGATTTTGTTAAACATTACATTTTTTTATTTTTAAAATGCCATTATTAATAACAGTTCAGAAGATTTCTCAATAAAGAATTTTAAAATGTAAACAAAAACTTTAATTTAAGTAAATAAATTCAAATAAATCTTTTAAAAATTATGTTTTGTCATAAAAGTTTTTTACAACGCAAAATTCTTAATATTTTATTGTCATAAGTAGTAGTTTCATTTTGGGAAGTAAATAAAAATGAGGTAATTTTAGTTGTATGCAGTTCAAAAGCTTTTCAGGATGATCCTAACAATTCCTGAAAGTTTGGTTGAAATTGGACTGAAAATGATAATTTTACTGATATAGATGGACAGAAATTTGGTGAATTATGATAAGATATAATTTTTTTTGTTAAGGAGATTGGGGAATTTCATAGCTATATTAAAAAAAATTTTAAACAAAAAAAAAAATCTATTAACTGAAATATTTTAAAATCAGGGCTGTTGTCTTTAAATAATTGTAAGATTATAAGTTGTTAGGTTTGTTTTATGGTTATAGTCAATTTTTTTTTTCATAATTTTATCTATTTGACAGTAGATAGACTCAGTTTTTCTTCTAAATATTAGAATTTCATACACAAAATGAAACTTCTTTTGAGCTGGGCCAAATGGAGAATATGGGTAATGTGCCAATAACATTTAGTCTGACAACTTTTTTCTTAATATTCCTTATTGAAATTAGTGAGGGTAGAATGTCTGATATGCAATCAAATACAGTAATTTGACTTTTTAAGCAGAGTAATTTTTATGTTAGTACTTGATTAAATTTACATGCAAATATTTATTTTCATTTGTCATTATTGCTACCTGGCTTCCAATACAAACATTCTGGTATTTTAATGATTATTATTGCTTTATTTTTTTGTAAACATTTGTTCTTCATGCTATTTTTTTTTTAAGTGGCAGGAACCTAGAAGAGAATATAATTCCTCTGTAAAAATATCAACTTTACGAAAACAGTGCTTTTAATTCTATAACTTAATTTTTTTCTTGATGCTTAACACAACTGACTTCTAAAACCTTGTATATGAGGTTAGTCTATAAAGTAATGAGACTAAATTTTTTGTTTGTTTAAGATTGGCAAATCTGATTGAAAATCTGCTGATCAATGTTGAATATTTGTGAAAAACGTTCACTTCACTTTTGTCTCAGAATTTACTTAGAACTGTGTAATCTTGGATTATCACAATGGGTTTGGTTAAGTGTGTTATGGAAATAGAATCTTTGATTTTGTCTTCTATGTCAAACTTCAGGACAATGCAACACACAGAGTTAACAAGTTAAAACAGGAGATGAACTTCTATCCTGGGTACAGGTTTTAGGTGGCTGAGAGACTGGTTGCCAACTGAAAAATAAAACAAATCAGTTATTACTTTTTAGAAACAAGTTCTTGGTTCAAAAGAATATTCTAGTGGTGCCACAGCCCTTTACTCTCCTGATTTGAGTCCTTGTAACTATTTTCCGTTCCTGAAAATTGAAATCAGCTCTGTGATCATTTAGAAACTTGTTGAGAGCATGCAATTTGTGATGAACCAACTCATCAGTTGAAGATTTCCAGTGCTATTTTCAGGGGTGGGAACAATGTCTTGGTCTGTGTCTATTTTAATGAAGAAAATGTTGATTGGTAATTTAGTTAATAATAAAATGTTTTACACTGTAAGTCTCACTACTTGATAGATTGATTTTGTATCTGATGGATCTTATAAGTCTAACATTACTTTTTGATTTTATTTTTAAAGTAGGTATTTTTCTATTTATATAAGTGTATGGCTTTCATTCACAATGACTCAGCGCTTAGGATAAATCTGAGAAAAATTTTGATTTTTCAATGTTCCACCTTTCTATTAGACATTTTATTTATGCACATTTATATGCATTTGGCTCAAGGCCTTAAGGGATTGGGAGAAATAGTGGTCATTGTTATTCTATCCTACGCTTAACTAGTTCCATTCATGACTCATTCACATTACATTATTCATTTCACCAAAAGAACTTGTCTTTCCTTTCCAGGTATCTTATCTACCATAATACCACATTTACTCTATGAGACCTATGTAAATAAATAATAAATAAAACATGTATATACAGTTTTGTGAGGTATTTTCTGGTGAAAAATGATGGAGGGGATAAAATACTCAATTTGAAAACTAAATGATATGCAAGGTTAGTATGGGATCCATCTAACCTATACTAGAGAAAAATGGCCACTGTTTTTTGAGGAGAGGCTCCCCACTCCAAAAACAAGTAACATGTTCACTAAGGAAGAAAGAATTAACAGGAGTAAAATAACAATGGGAGCATGGATGTAAGAAAAGTGATTTTTTTTTTTTAATAAGAAATATGAGGGCAAAAAAAGATAGAGGGTATCTTGAAAAGAAAACTTACTTCATGATATTTGTATTGTTATGTAGCAAATGACAGCTGTGTGTTGTGGTGACCTGGGAGTGACCCTAAATTCTTCAGGTAAGGGAAGTGCAAGTGTCATTATAAAATTATAAAGATTTCTAAACAAAATATATCTGCCTGGAAGCTGAGCATCATAAATACAGATCACATGATAGGTGTTAAAGACAAGAAAATAAGAGAATGGAGATAGACAAGTAATCCATATGGTTACCCAGAAGGAGTGAGTCAGGGTTAGCTGTTAGCAAAGTTTTCTTCCTTCCAGACAACTAGTTTGTAAACCTATGACCTGTATTCTAGACTAACCTCTAAACATAATAATAAAAGTTATATAAAATCTTTAAGAAGAGTTGGTCTGTTCCTTTTTACCACAAGATGATCACCAGCACATCAGTATTTGTGTTCAATAGCAGACAATGCAGCAGAAGTAATTGTTTTTTTAAGCTAGGTAATAGATTCTTACAAATGTTTGAATGTTGAATATTTTCTCATTTCTTCATTACATTCAATATTAAGCTTATTTTGTTAGGAAATAATTTGTTCATTATATATCTTTAAAATAAAGTTTGTCACTTTCGATTTTTCACCAGATGAATCTTTTGCTAATATTTGAATAATGAAATATGATTATTAAAATCTGTGATAAGTAGAGAGAATTATTTTAAAAATATTATGTTTAGAAAAATATGAACATTTGTTATATAAACAAATTTCAGCATTTGTTTTATGTTTATTGATTATGTGTAAAATTAAGATTTTAATTGAAGAAAGAAGTAAATGTTTGACTTTCAAAGGTATACATTCCTGTGAGCAAAAAATAAATCATGATGAATTATTTTTTGGACAAAAAGATGAAGACCTAAAAGTAATTAGAAATTTCAACATTCATATAACTAAGTTATCATTTATTAGACTGAATAGAATTGGTCAGAAGACTTTAAGTATGAAACACTTAGTGAGAATTGAATTCACTAACAATGGTATGCTATCCTATCTAGCTAACCATTTCACCATTGTCTAAATTACATTCATTGGTGAGGCTCCAGTTTCAGAGCTCTGGAGAGTGTTCAGTCAATACTGTTGCAATTACTCCTGGGTCCACTCTGACTCAGATTAGTAGTATCCCCTAGATTAAGTTATTTTCTGATTTAACTCAAAATCACAGAATTTTAAGTATTCTTGTAGATGATGAACTTTCATTTATCTTGACAAGTACTTCCAGTTTCAAAAATGATCTTTTTTTTTTTTTCAGATTTCCCAACAGTTAGTGGCTTAGCGTTCACTATAGTAAACTTTTCTTTAATGCACTGATACATTAACTATTATTTATTTTGTACCAGTAATGTTTTCATTGAAATTTTAGATTGGTTTCTCAGGGCAAAGGAGTTTGAGCCTGTTGAGAACTTAATATTTATTTTTGATTAATAGTGTTTATAGATGGACAATTTGAAATTACTGAAGATACATTCTTGTGCTGTATGTAATTAGAGACCATAATTGTTAAACTGACTTTGGCATAAAATATCTCAACAAGGTTTGATATGCCGTAAAACCAACCAATCATAATGAAAGGTAAATAGTGTTGACTAATGTATAAACTATCTTACTATAAAGTTTAGTCTTTGTATTATCTAAAAAAAAATAATTTAAGTCCTGTATTGATGCACTCTTTTTGGGAAATTTGTATTAATTTATTAACAGTCCACATATCTCTTGCTTATTATATGTGCCTATTAAATGGTTTATAAGGTTTGTTATGAAAATATGCAACTATTTTGAATACATTGCCTTGATATAACTAAGCAAGTTATCAGAGAAGACCTGAGTATGTATAAACAGACAATATGCTGTGTAATTACTCTATCAGCAATAAGATGTCATTTAAGCAAGCTTGTGTACTGTGTGACAGCCACATTCAAAGGTTTTGCTTGAAAATTGGACAATCATCTTTGGAAACTATCCCCAAATAACTAAGAAGGCTTTCAGGACTTATTCAATGAGCAAAGCCCAGATAAAATTTGAGTACAAATGATTCAAACTTTGCTAGGAATCTGTTGAAAGTTCTGTGTTCTAGGTCTTCAAGAAATCTCATTGTTGAACATCTGTCAGCTACAATCAAAAAAATTTGAAAATTAACCGTTTAAAAATTTTGATGATATGGTGATACCACTGAAAATTATCCAGCCATTTTGAATATCTCAATTGTTCCTTCTTCACATTTTGTGTAATTTTTCATTAGCAAAACATTTATATTATTTTGGCTTGTTAGTTCTTTCACAGTCCAGATTTGGCTCTCTCTGACTGGTGGCTTTTTCCTAAAGCTGAAATTGTCATTGAAAGGGATGAGATTAAAGAGAATGCAACTAAGTAGCTGATAGTGTCCCATAAGAGGACCTCACAGATTATTCTGAAATGTAAAAGGAATGCTGGAGTAAGTCTGTAAGGTCTCAAAAGAAGTACTTTGAAGAGGACTAAGGCAGAGACTACTTTTTTGCTAATATTAAATGATTGAACATTTCCTGACAGGCCTTGTGTATAAATCTGTTAAAAGCTTGCTCATAATGCACATATATTCATATTATCCTATACACTGTTTTTCAGGGAAGTATAGTTTGGAATGCTATTAGCCCTTATTTTGAACTAAGCTGATGAGTTATTTTAATGTTAAGAAACTATTAAAAATAAATTGGTAAGTCATCCCACATAGAATACAAATATAGTTCTTTAAATACTAAGAAAATTATGTAGTATACAATTTTGAGATGAATCATCATCATTCCAATAGAAGTTTGGACTATTGATCTCATTCTTTTGTTCCTACAATGTTTCAGCTGATCCACCCTTTACCCTTCCTCAGGTGTACAATCTATATGGGGAGAGAGGGGAAATCTCCTTTTCAGGTTATATCAACTAACACAGTAGTAAAGTCCGGCTGATACTGACAATAAGCCACTCTGCTAACTTGGTGGAGTAGCCTATTATCGGTATCAGCTGAACAGCTTTTCACTAGCGCTAGACCAGGAATATTGTTTTTGCATCTAAGGTGGAACACCACATCTACTATCAGCTCCCCACTTTACCACAAAGATTGAAGCTGTGTTATTCATGTGCTGAATTGTCAAGGGCCGGTATTTAACCTGGAACATTGTGGTTCCTTGGCAGATGTTCTACTGACTGAGCTAAACTGGCCTTAAATGGTGGCAATTATACTGATCAGACCAACTCTTTATACCAAACCCCTTAGCATCATTTATTATATAAAGTAAGGTTATTAGTTCAAACAGCTCTAATAATAAAAATGATGTTGAAAATATCCTCATAGCAATATTTTAAATGCTGAATTTGATCACTGCTTTGGTTTTATTCATCATCAAGTTAACTTTCTGATTAGAGTATTGGAGTTTTTGTAGTTGAATATCATAAGCATTTAGCTCCACCCTCATTTTGTGCTATAGTATCAGAAAAGATAAATTTGGCAAAATTATAGCTAGATGATTGATGCTTTTTGATGTATTTTATGGATGATTTCAATGCAATTTGATTTTCTCCCCATCGCTTGTGGTTCCAACAAGTTTAAGCAAATTTACTAAATTATGACGAGCAGTGCAAATCGCTGTAACGAAGAACTACTGCAGCAAAAATGTGGTTGCTTTATTGCTAGTGCTGACTGTCTGGGGGGCAAGCCCTTTCTGATATTTTCTGTCTGCCACTGATCACATCAAAGCAGATACTGTTATTTTCTTTGAAGTTCAATGTGTGCCCATAATGACCTCTAGTTCAAGCATTAGCTTGTCGTTAGATATGATCTCTTTAAGGCATGTCCACAAGAGACCAAGTAAGAATTTTGTAAATGAACCAACTATCCAAATTTGACAATCTCACAACAGACATGGAATCCTAATATGAGCCAAATATAAAATGATAGTGATCTGTACACAACCAGAAATGACTATTGTTAACAATTACTATCTGTTGAAAGAAGTTTTCTGATTTGAAATTAAATTTGTAATCAATTTCTTTATAAACTTTAGTACTTCTAATTTTTTAGTTATACAATTTTTAATTGTTTGAAATAATCTTAAATGCATTTGGAAAAATTTAATTTCTATGTGATATGAATACGACTTAACTAAATTTCTACAGGGAATAAAAGATTAATAAATGATAAATTTTATAATTTCATTGTGGCTGTTGGTTGTTATATGATGAAAATTTGATTTTTTTTCATCTTCCTGTTACAATAGATTCTATTGATTTTCTTTACAAGGACAAGAAAACCATATCCTTTAAGACTGTGACTTTGACATCCAGAGAGAGTGTACTCCCATGAATATAAATAAACTAAAATAATTATAAAAACTGATTAATGTAACCAAGTAGCTTAAGTATTGAGAGCCAAGCAAAATAGAATCTTTTCTGAAGTCTCTGTTTTAGGTTCTTCCCCAAGAGATCTGACTTCTAATTTCATTCATTCATTTGTGATTACTGTAGTTTACAATTCAGACTTCACCTAGAGCATGTGTTCTCAAACTGGGACACATGTATTCTTAGAGGTACACAAGAAGAATTGCAGAGGTACCTGAGGTTTGTAAAACTACTTGTAGTAATCACAATTAAACTCAATGTAAATTGAGCCTTGTAAATCTATCATAGTTGGCAACACTGCGTGAATCAGAAGGATCATTCTATAAAATAGTCTGGTTTGCACATCCGCTTACCATTGTAAACAAGATTTTTTAGCAATGTGTCTAATCAAAAATAAATTTTGAGCAAGACGGTTAATTGAGAATTATATGCAGGTGTGTGTCTCTGAAACTATACCTCAAATTGAGTTACTTGTGAGAAATAGTCAAGCTCATCTATCTGATTAAAAATGTATCGTTAAATTAGATTACTAACAAAGACTACATGTTTATTGTCTGTTCTATGGTAACCATACATTTTACACTTTATTCACAAGAGGTATGCCAACACTGCCAGACAGGATGAAATGAGTATGCTGTAAGAATACATTTGAGAATCTCTGATCTAAAGAGCACACCTGTTCAATAATGTAAACTTGACATGTTGTCTTTATTGGAAAACTGTCATAGATTTTAAAAGCAGAAGTGATTTTAAACAATGTAATGTTTTTTATTTATTATTTATAGTAAATTTTATTAGAAAATTTCATACCAAAAAAGATTTTTCACAAAATTATGTAGTTTCAGAATGATATTTGTTTTTGCCATTATCTACTTGATACTTTTCATTTATTTTGATTTTTAGAAAAGTTTATATTTTGGGGTTCCTGCTATAGAGTAATGATTAACAAGTTAGCCTCACACATTGTTTACAAATGTGTTTGATTCTTACTATTAAGTGATTTACTCTTATGGGATTGTGTCCGACTATGCTAAGTAAATATCTATATATGTTTATATTTTTTGCAGCAAGTAGTTCTTTTTTCTTTTTCGTTACTTTTCTTTTTCAATAGAAAAAAAAATTATCATTTATCAGAACTGTTAAAATCTGAACAAGTTTTGCTTTTAATATTTTAAAGGATATCCAATCTATAGAAATTGATCATGTGCATGTAGTTATAGAACATTATTTATTTTTTATTATTACAATGAGTATCTCTTTTTTAAACTATTAATTTTCTTAAAAAAAAAAAAAAAAAAACACTAAAAGTTTTTGTCAATTAAGTAAGTATCAAGTTTCTGTAGATTTACAGAAGGCATACATTTTCTGGATATTGTTCTTATTGAAATATTTAGATTTCTGCTTGAAGGCCTTATTTAAGATTGTTTTTAGAAGATTCACACATCTAAAATAGTACTATATAAAATATATTTTTTAAGCAACTTGGTATTCATTATCTTTTTTCATTGATAATGTGATAATTTTGTGGGTACAATATCTAAGCAATAATTCCAAACAGGCTTTGTTGTTTCTCAGAATAGTTTTTCAAAAAGAGATTTGTTTTTGTAATATCTGGATCTCAAGCAATATAAATTTTCATAATATATAAATTTTATATATTCAATAATTTTATTTTAGCTTGTGCAATTGTTGAACAGACTTAAATAAAATTAGGCATTCAAATTAAAAATGTTCATAATAAAATCAAATCATTTATTTCAAACTTTGTATTTTAAAGATGTAATAGTTTGTTTAAACTTGAACATTAAAGCCATTATAATTGCAACAACAAAAATGTTTGCCTTTTTGTAAGGAAACTAGAAAAAGATTATGGGCTTAGTCCAAACCCTCATTTTCACAATGTAAAAATATTGTTGAATTGAAAAAAGTATTAGATATACACTAAATCAAAAGTTAAGCACTACCTGATTTATCATCAAATGATTTTATTATAAAACAAATTCCAAAGAAATACAGTAGTGTGCATAGTTATGTCTTAATTGGAAGGTAAAAAGATGTACACTATCACGCTTTGTGCATTTGTTATTACAGTAGTCAATATACAGTATACCCAGTTTCACTCTAAAGCATTTCATAGTGTGATTCATCTTTGACAAAGCAAAGTTTTTCTCATCTAAACTCAAACATAGTGTATAGCCAAGGTGAAGAATTAGTGATAGACAATGCCAGTAGATTATTTTGATACATTGTATTGTATTGGATTGTGAACAAGATTGTAGAATAGACAAATTGGTAGACAGTTCAACATAAGCCAGACAGTAATCAATTGTATGATACAGAAGTACATGATAACAGACAATGTAAAGAATATACTGAGGACTTGGAGACTAAGAAAAACTTACATTCATGTGAGCAGATTGCTTATAAAACTTGCCAGAAAAGAACCTAAGTTCAATTTTTGTTTTTAGAGACAAATGGTAACTACAGAGTATCTCTCAACACTTTAAATAAGTTTAAAGGTTGGTGGTTATTCTTCATTATGTCCTATCCAACAACCACTCTTTTCCCCAAGATAGATACAGGAACATTTACATTCATGAAATTGCAAAATTGGTTGGAACATCTGGTCTTGGGAGAAGGTTTGATGAGTCAATTTCTATTGCATATGACTCATGGTTACACTTGAATATGATTTTCTTAAATTGGATATCATCAACTTAACATCCTAGAAGAAGTACCATTTGATGAGGGCTTAGTAAGGATATGGAATAGCTGATTCAATCATATGATATTGCAAGGCAACCTCAAATGCCAAATGTACCAGGAGCAAGTTCTTGAGATGTTTTTCATTTTGGTGATTACTCACTGGTATAATGTCCTATCTTCATGGATGACAATGTCTGACCCCATAAAGCATGTGCAATTAGGGAATATTTGCAGATTAATGCTATTGAAACTCTTCTGTCTCCTGTAGGAAACCCTGGTTTTAATCCTATAAAACATTTGTGAAATATTTTCTGCTAAAAAGGAATAATTTGCAAAACTTGGGCTTCTAGAAGCATGGGACAATATTCCCCAAATGCAAATCAGAAAATTAATAAGCAGCATGAGGTGTTTGGGTAGTGTCATGCAAATACTGACTATACCAAATATTAACATCATTATGTACAACCAGCTCAAGAACATAGTTTTTTGGGTTTTTTTGTTTTATTTTGTTAATTGTGATTATGTGCAGTATACCAATATACATGCAGAAGCATATTTAAAAGGTTTGATACAATAAGAAATAAAAGAAGAATTGTAACTAAAAGCATATTTGTTTTTGAAAACATTTTGCTATAAGTTATCTTACAAAATTGCCATTAAAATATGTCTACCATGTTTTTATTTTCCTCTATACAGATTTTGCATTTAGTATTGGTAAAAATCAACAATAGTATTTGTAAGCCAATTTTAAATATAGCACAAAAAAACAACTAAAAACATGGTTTCCATCTTTGCTTAGCTTTATATGGCCCATAAGGATAAATACTTGATACAAACTAATGGATTGCAAAAAACATTAATGGTAGGAAGAATTTGCTAGTATCAGTGCAGCAACTTTTTATGACTTAACTGCTTTATTTGCTACTATTGCAAATTCAGTGTTGAAAAGTTGAATATCTTAAACAGTTCTTATAACTAGACAGTACTGATATTGTATAAATATTATTTTGATCTTGATAAAATTCTTCATAAAAATGATATATTTATTTTTTATTGGTAGTCAATAAATGTTAGTTCAAGATCATACTGAACACTTTTTATGTTAATGATATTTTAAATATTATTTCTATACAGGCTTGCTTAGAGGCTGCTTTCAGTGACAATTAAGTTCAATGTTAAATCATATCTTTAAAAAATATTTTTTATAATTAATTGCAAATAAATAAAATAGGGGAAAGAATTCTATAATTAGGATTTAATAGCCATCACCCATAAGAAACTTAAATAATTAGGGTGAGTATGAATGCAAATATCATATCATTATTGCATTGCAAATTAGATTGGAAATTGCTATATGTTGAAGAGCATTTTAATACTATTATACTAATGAAAATCTTGTTGCAGTATGCTATTTTTACTGTGTAAAAAATCAGATTGGCAATTGCATACAATTTAAAACCTTCTTTAAGGCAACTCACATGTACAAAATTATTTTCTATTTAAAAGCTAATTAAAAGTATTTTGCTTCTGTGAAAATTAATAGATTTATTAATTTTGAATTGTACATTAACCTAAATTTAGTCATTCATATGCACTAACTAAATTTGTTAGGGTTTATATTATTTTCATTGTTTTATCACTTTGATTGTTCTCATAAAATATTGTTTGAAAAGAGACAAATTTACCACTCTTAGTGAGAATTTTCTGTTTTGTCACAAGGTCAACTAGCCAATTCTGCAATTTTGTTTGTTATAAGGGTGTGAAAATGAAAGTTTTCTGTTCAGTAAAAGAAGAAAAAAAAAATCAGTTTTTTCTTATTTATACTACTCAGTTGGTAGAGCATTCCCCTAGGAACCACAAGGTTCTATGTTCAATACCAGCTCTCACCTACTCAATACATGAGTAGTACAGCTTATATCTGTGCGGTAAAATGGGTAGCTGATGGTAAGTGTGATGCTCCACCTCAGATGCAAAAACAATCTCCCTGGTCTAATGCTAGTGAAAAGGGGATAGACTCTCTTGCTGATAATGACAATAGGCCACTCCTCTGACTTTTTATTTACTATACATAATATACTAATTGATGTTAGTAAGTAAAATATTTACTTGGGAGTATTTGATGAATCAAGGTCTTAAGTCAGCAAAATATAACCATTAAGTTATTAGTAATATTTATGCACATGAATTTGTGTTGGGTTTGTTTAATCACATATCAACACTGTGGGTTATTTAATGCCAAAACTGTTAGAGTGTGAGATAATAGTTGGTACTCAAGTTTCCTTTACAGGTGTATTTTTGTAGATAGTTTCGTAGATTTATTTTATATCTGATTCATGATTTTTGTTATATTTTTATTTATTTCAAGAAGGATAAAATGTCATCCATGTTAGTATTATCAAACAGATCCCTCATATTTGTTGAAATATTTATTTCTGATTTGAGCAAAAGATCCACACTCCATGAGGTAATGTTTGACAGTACAGGGTGTTTGACATATCCTGCACCATGGTTGATCCCCCTGCTTGAGCATAAAAGTGTGCATGTCTTGTATGGCCAATTCACAGCCAAGACAGTATTACTTATTCCTCTCAGGATTTTCTATATACAAGCTTCCATTTCTTCTACTGTTGGCTTAAATGATAATTTGTTTGGTGTGCTACTATTCCAATGTTGTGGCTATTTTTGCTTGAAAAATCTTTTTATAAACTTGTGATAAAAAGTGATTTAATTTATATTACTATCAATGTATATTAACCTTTTTTTCACATACTACAAAAAAATCTATTCTTGTATCCATTTTGACCCACTATATGATTACAGGAAAAATAGATAATTTAATAAAGTATTACATTCTAAATTTTCAGTATATAAGAGTTTGATGTTTCAAATTGCCTTTGAAGATCAGTTATGATTGATACCTCATATACAGAAAGATAGTTTTAGTTGTAGAGCCTTATGATGTACTTACCTATAACTATCAAACTGCTTTCTTATCTATAATGCCTTGCAAAAGAAAGCTGACCACTATCACAAATAGAACCTGAAAGAAGACTGGAGAGGCCACTATTATCAAAGATAAGAGGTATGTGTTTCAAAGTTTAACAGAATATTGATTACTGTTTGATGAGTTGCCACATTTACCAGACTTCCTGTATACTTGAAGAGTTGATCTTACTTCAAGACTCTTTAAGATACTGCCGAATAACATCAGTCTTGTTCTTAACTCTTAAGTAATATTCTCTTAAGAAAACATTTCTTCTGATCTTGAGATTTGATGACCATAATGAAAGCATTCTCAATTTCATTTGTACATTGACCTATGAAAAATTTTCTCAATTTAAAAAAGTTAATTTCTATTTTTTTTTTTATTTCTAATCATAATTGGATATTAAGAATAATAATGAATTAATCAGGCATTATATTTGTGAGATCTGACCATGAAAACAAGAAAAAGAGATATCGATGACCCGTGGACAAATTACAACGTGGTATGAATGTAAGAAGTCTAATAGAGAAATTGAAAGATCTTTCTGTCTCAATCTTGAAACTGTAAATGATATGGTTAAGAGAGGGATAAAAGAAGGGCATTGTCAAGTAAAAAATCAACCTGGATGATTCCTGAAAGCTTCTGAATGAGAAAAAGAGAAGTTATCAAACATTCTTGTTCAACTGTAAGTTGATGAACGTGTCTAAATATTATGAGAGAACACTGCTAAAAGACCTTTAATATGAACAAAGAATGTCAAGAAAGAAACCAATGATTCCTAATGTCAATAAGAAGCAAACTTGAACTGGGGCATAGTTTCCCAGAAATATTATGATCTTTGGTTATCAATAATATGATCTTATAAAAGCAAATTCTATCAGTTTTCTAATTTACAACAAATTCATGTTTTGAGAAGGAAAAATGAAATATGAGTCTATATTGTCTTCAGGAAATGGTTAAACATAGAGAAAAGGGAACTAGGATTTGGATAACAGGAAGATCAGTGCTAATTTTCATTGAAAATCATCTGAATGGATTGAAATACAAAGAAAATTGACTATGGCCTATTGATTCTAATGAAGATTAAGAACATTCTTTTTCAAGATGATGGAGTTCCATATCATACCAGTAAAGTTTCACAATAGTTGGAAAAGAAACTCTTCCATTAGGACCTCAATATAGAGCTTCTTGACAGAAAGTTGAGTGAAGGTCATCTTGAAGATTGCTTTGAAGAATAGAAAAATATGAATCAATCTGTTTACAATACAATCAAATCTGTACTGAATAGAACCAAAAAAGTAAAATTATCTGAAGGAGGAACAATAAATTAGTGAGAATTAAAATTTGTTTGATTAGTTAATTCTTGTGTTTAATAAGCATTTATTGACAACCATGTTTATTTTATCCTAGCTATAGACTTTTTATCAGCCACTATAGTCTTTCATACAACTGTTTGTGTCTAGTATTCAAGCAGCATAGCAGTAAATTATTTTGTAAAATTATCCCCATCTTATAAACTTATAAAGCTTTTCTTAATAAAATCCAGTTTAAAATGAACAGTATGATTTTTTTTTGTAAGTTTCTTTGTTCACTTTTTTAAATAACTACTGAGGATACAAGTGTAATATCTGTGTATCCTGAATAGTAGGAAATTGTCTCTCCATTACTTCTGCTTAGGATCAGAGTGGAGTATCTAAATCTAGAAATCTAATTAAATATATGACAAAATTAAATAATCATCTACATATTCATATATCTAATTCTTTAAATTTTGTATTTAAGTATTAAATTTTATACTCTTTGAAATAACTATTTTCATTGTATATTTTACATCTTATAGTTTTAAAAAGAAATGTCAATCTGTATGTAGATAATTATTTTTATTGAAACTGCATGATCCCAATCTAAGAAAACTTTACATTGCTTTACATTTGCTTTACTAACATTCATTTGATTTTTCTCCATTGTATCTTGTAAATTTTGAGTTTACATTGTTCATCAAAGGAGCCAGTTTAACTCAGTCAGTAGTTCATCTGCCTTGGAACCACAAAGTTCTGGGGTTTGATAATGGTCCTTGCTCAGTGCATGAGTAGCACAGCTTGGATCTGTGTGGTAAAGTGGGGAGTTGATGGTAGGTGTGGTACTCCACCTCAGATGCAAAACAATCTCCCTAGTCTAGTGATAGTGAAAGGGAGATTGATTCTGTTGTTGTCCAGCTGATATCGACAATAGGCTACATAGCCCACTTTACTTTTTTTACTTATTGTTCCTCATGTGATGTAATTCTTATTATTATCAACAATAATCATTAACCTTTGACAGAATTAAATGATGATAAATGCCTTATCTTCAAGAATGTTGGAAGTTAATGAGTTTAGTTTTATGTAGTGTGTAATATAATTTGTATTGGGGAGGGGGAATAATTTTAATTAAGAAAAAAAAATAATTAAAAACAACAAATCAGATAAGCCTCCTTAAAATATGTTTTTGTTACTAAGAAGAATAGCACCATTTTTATTTTGTTTCCTGAATGTTTCTATTATAATTTGCAAAGAAAGATATTGCTGTATTCTGAAGCATTAAATTGTAATACCTGTTATACAGTATTTGCATTTATATGCCTAGTAAATCATTTTGACAACTGATCTATTTTTTGTCAATGCTCATATAAAATGAGTATTGGAAAATATAATTCAAGTATTCATGTGAATTATCATATTTCCCATTATATAATACATGTCTACTTTTTTCTCTAAATTTTGAATAAAAAATTCCTGTCCATATTATATCACAGAATTTCTGATTTGGGGATAAGCTGGTCTCAAAATTACACTAAAATGAAAAAGTATGTGAATTGTATGGTAAAAAATATGACACTTAGAATATATAATGCTGTATTCTCTGTAAGTATGTTGCTGAATTGCACTGATGATGAAGATTTATTCTTATATTTCATTAAGAGAATACAAGACTTGACAGGTAGTACATTTGTTTCTGAAATATTTTCTATTTAAATATTTTAAAGATTTATTACAGTTAAAAAATAAACTTTGCCGAAACTTAGAATATTGACCCCACTTTTCCACAAACTTGATACATTCACTCAAATTCTACCTAAGTGTTTTAAACTTTGTTTTCAAAGATACATGTTTAGAATACTGTTATTTTTTATAATGTCAGGTCTTAATTTTTTTTAATGTTTTTGGCTATAATCTCACATTTAGTAAATATGTGCACACACACACGCACACACATTTTTTAAAACTGCTGCCTTGATGGAAGTAGAGATTAATAGATTCTTTAAAGAATATGCTTTAGTATTTTTGTTTTTTTAAGTAAAAAAAATCTTTCAGTATTTTTGTAAGTACCTCTTGGTGTTATGTCTGGTATGTGTACCTAGTTTTGACTGATGGGGATAAATCTACACACAGCAAGCTCATCCATGAGAAATATCAATGTATAAACTATTGGTGTATTAACTTCATGAAAAATATTTTAGGAAAAGTCAGTTCACTGTTGTTTTTTTTACAATGTCACCCAAAATTGTGTTACAATAATATCAAAGTAAGGACCACTGGATACACTTAGTCAATTACAAAATGAGTTCCACATTTTTCCTACTAAACTAAGAAATTCACTTTCTTGTGTAATTGTTTACTATAGAGGAAAAGGGAATGAATAGAATTAATGTTATTTGTTTAAGGAAGAAAGAGAAGAAATTATTCTAAGTTTCTGATAGCTCAAAAAAAGAACAAATATTTGCTTTATATAACTTTATTAACTTTCAGATTCTTAGATTTGATTTTTGATTATAATTACATTTCTTCATATTTAAATCACCGATAGAAATAATCAAACAAAAATCTCACCTGTTATAAAAGTTGGAGTGCTGCATTTCATTACTTAATTAATATTAAGTTGATGCAAAAGTTTCTAGCACCATCTTTTGCACAATGTTAGAAATCTTAGAATTGACTTTAAACTACTTTTTATTACTTGTGCAGAATGAACATTTGTACTACATCATTTACAAGCCTTCAGAAAAATCCAGAAGTTCAGAAAATATATTTCACATGAACTTACACAAAGGAACGTCAATCATCATTAAAACACTTTTCTGTTTTTGCTTGATGCAGAAAAAAAATTGTGACAAGATAATTATGGTGAGGAAAAATAAACTTATTATAATAATTCCAAATGGAGAAAATAGTGGTTCGATCTTGGATAGCCTTCAACATATCAGCCTAAAGGGAGTCTATTAGGGATGGAGTAAGTTCTCTGTATTTGGTGGGGGTTTAAACTCACAAATTGTTGGAATCTGGATAAACTGTTAGTGTACAGTGCTATAATAAGCCAGTAGCTTGTTTAAATGGTGCATAGGAAGAGAAAAAGAACTTGTTTGGACAAGGAAGTTGGTCTGGGATTTTTGTTGCATGAAAACATGTATTCTCAGGCTGCAGATGTAATAAAGAAATGATGGAGTTAACATGGAAACTTTTTCCATATATAATCTTCTCTAGATTTTTAATCTTCAAACTATCACTTGTTTTTTTTCTCTATGCAATACTTCTTATCTGGTCAGCAATTCACACAAGTTCAAGATATCAAAAAAGAAATCCTTGAAATTTTATGATAGAATACACAATTTATCTAAAAAGTGTCTGAAGGTTATAGGAAATAAGGAAAAATACTTTGAATAATGATGATATGAATAAAATGTTTTTTTAATACTAGAAATGTTTGCCTGACCTAATATACAGTTAACTTTCAATCATTTTGATTACATATGTATCAAATTTAAGATATTGACATGAGTTAATTCTGAAAAGTAAGAATAAACTAGAATATGATTGAATTTTCTCAAATCCTTACTTATTCAAAAACAATACCTTTGAGAAAATATCTTGCAGCAACATGTTAAAGAATGCTAGTTTTAAAGTTGACTTCTGATGTTTTATATAAATTAGTACTCTCACTATGAGATTTTAAGCTGCTAATCATGAGGTGAAGAAAAGTTTTTAATTTTAATCCTTATGTAAGAACCTTTTCTTTTTTGTTTGCCTAATAGAATATTTGAGTGTGTTTAATGAATCTATAAGTAAACTTTATCAGGGATCATTCAAGATGAAAATTTTGAACCTGTTTTGACTGATACAAATGAAATTCAAGAGTGATGCTGAAGAATGCCTTAAACATAACTGAGAAATTCTAAAGAGAAACTCAGAGTGAACCAAAATAATTGAATAAGAAGATTATAAAAAATGTTTTTAAAAAGAAGCAAACTTTTTTTTAGTAGAAAAGTATTTTTTCTTTTTTCTTAAGTCCATTTTTTAAAATCATTTCTTTTATTTGTAAATAATTTTCTATGCATTAAATTTTCTTTTGAACATTTTTTGGGGTAAATGGTGCTAGTGTTGTTGGAAAATTGAATGACAATTTCCAGACAGTCTAAATTGCCATCATATTAAACTATTTTTAATTTATTTTCCCTTGATTTTTATAGTGGATGGGGAAGGCTTGTATAACTTATTTTGGGAATCTTTCAAATTTACAAACTAATTGCATTAACTATCCTTCTCAACTAAGGGCATAAATATCTGTCTGAATTGAATGTGTGTTGTGTCCATAGGTATTGTGTAAATAAGTTTATTTTTGAAAATATACATGTAGTTCATGTATATCTTAAAGTATGATATATTTGTCTCTTTTGTTATATTTTTGTGTTTCTGTATGTATCTCTTTTCTCATTGATATTACTATTTTGTTATTTCTTTAATGTCTATTTTCTCATTGATATTACTATTTTGTTATTTCTTTAATGTCTATTTTGTAGGGCATGTAAAAATCTTACTGGTAACCAAAGAATTTAAATTGCCTTAGTACATTTTGTAGATTGTTCTATGTAATTCAGTAATCTTATATATAGAGTACATACATGTGCAAAATAACTGAAGAAATTGAACATCCATTTTCTGCTATGTTTGAATAAGCTGTAGTACCTGTTATTCTTTGCTTGGCATGCAATAAATTATAAAATCTTGGATGTATGGAGAAAAAAAAGATTTATTTAATCATTATAGAGTAATTTCTGTATCCTGATACATGTAGGATAAACAGATGTTCTTGTATTCTTGTTACCTCAGTCAAAGAAAATGTTTATAAATATTCTTTAGAGTCATGTAGGTTAAACTTTGATTTTGTGTTTTATCAAATTTTGGTTAAAAATCATCAACATTTTAAATATTTTGAAATTTTCTCTAGTCTGAAAAATAATTTAACACTGTTCTCATACTCAAAGATATGAAGGGACTGTTTTTCCTGAGAAAGAGGCACAAAGGGCAGAGAATCAGTAGTTTTCACTAGCTATAGCGTTTTATTGTAATAAAACTAATAGATAGCTAGGGAGACTTTAATTATCAAAATAAATTTACATAGGACAGTAAATAGGAGTATATAAACTAGTACAAAAAGTTCAATGTGAATAAAAATAAAATTGAAAAATGATCAATTTTTTTATTCAATAAGTCTACAATTAAGATTATGTAGTTTTTATTACCTTCATTTGATCCCAATCAAATCATCATAATTTTTGTCAATTTTTTGTAGCAACAAGATATTCTATGTTTGATTTCAAATTAGGTAAGCCAACCTCAACACAGATTGTCAATGTTCATCTGCAATTCTTGAGTGTAATTCATATTTATTGTTTGTTGAGAAAAAACTGTTTACAAATGTATGTGCCTTGAAACAGGGTGAGAATTCTCAAAGATGAGGGAATAATTTAGGAAATATCGTGCATGGAAGGAACTGGTATACATTTAGAATGTTGATCTCTGCATATTTTCCTGTAATCCTACACATTCAATGCACATTTTCAGTCCTCTAAATATATGACATTAAAAGTTTTTTGTGTTTTTTTTTTCAAATTCTTAAATAAAAACAATAAGCAGTATCTGTAGCACCTGTACTTTTCATCAAACTCTTTAGCAGTAGTGAGTTGTTGGTATGATTTACTGAAAATTTAAGTTAATCTGGTGATCAAGTATTACTAAAATATATTTTATATTGGATTGTTGTAAAGGCCTGGCACCAATTTAACCTTGAGACAGGCATCTGGTGGCTTAAATTACTACCAACCTACAATTGAGAAAGTTTAGCCACAGACTTGTTAGTGATATCCAATAATTACCTAATTAGCAACTATACCTATTACTAGGAATTCATTTTTTTAATTCTTCAATTGAAAGTTAATGTTAAAGGATATAACTTTGATCCAAGATGTAATTTTCTCAAAATGTGGATATTTGTTGGATGAAGTGGCATGCCAAACATTTGATCACTTACCAGACCTAGAAACTAGTATCCCCAAATATATGAAAATATCTTTTAGTTCAGTTGGTAGAGTGTTCAGCTAGGAATCACAAGGTTCCTGGTTCGATACCAGTCCTCGCCAACTCAGCGTATGAGTAGCACAGGAATCTGATGGTAGGTGTGGCACTCCACCTCAGATGCTAAAATAATCTCCTTGGTCTAGCACTAGTGAAAAGGGGATAGACTCGCTCGCTGTCTGATTGATACCGACATTAGGTCACCCCGACGACTTTACTTACTTACTTACGTTATATGAAAAGATTGTCTCAGATAGGAAATATCTAATAATATTGTCTTTTATTGTCAAGAGTATGGATATTAGAAAAAATAGATTATGTAGATTAAAAAGTCAACTGGATAGCAGAGTTCAATAGGTGTTTTCCTTTTTTATGATGATTAATATTGTTAAATTCTTTAAAAATTTCTTTAATTTCCAAAATGCATCATTTCAATATAAAAAGAAAGCAAATATATTTTTCAAGAATTATTTGTTTGAATTTACTAAAGCAATTAAAGAACCAGAATGAAAGATTTTGAAGTTTTTAAAATTTTAGCATGGTAAAATAAGTATCACTTTCATACTTCCGTGAAATAAAGGCAAATGAAAGTTAAGGCTATAGATATAGTTGTGGAATAAGATTTTTAAAAAGTGTTTTTTCTGAGTTTTTTTATTCATTTCTAAAATATTTTTATGCTACATTGACAAGTATTTTTTGTAAAAGCTAAAATCACCTCTCTGATTGGATTCATACAGGTGTATTATTTCTACTTTCTGATCAACAAAAAAAAAAAAATTAATTCCTAGTAGGGTCCAATTATTGTATATTACTAACAAGTCCTATGCTAAAAGTGTCCTTAGTAATTGTTTGCATCCTTCCGTCTATTAAAGACAATGGCGTGGTGTTAGATGAGAGCTACACAAAAATGCTGCTAGCTGTTTTGAACAAATACTGGAAGTAGCATTCATCCCCAAAAAGCAGCTGTATGGCTACTTACCTCCTATTACACAAGCCATCCAAGACACGTAAGGATGAACTCATAAGTGACATTCTCCTGTGGCCATCTACATATAGGCACACCAGTGTTGGCTGACCAGTAAAAACTTACATTCATCAGCACTGTGCAGACACTGAATGCCATGCTGAGGACTTACCAGAAGTGATGGTCGATAGGGAAAGGTGCTGAGTCATGGGAATATGTGCTGTCCCCATGATTTGATGATGATGAAGCTATAACATGTCCACCTCCAGCCAAAAACTACAGTTACATGGCTGCCAGTATAGCCTTGATTGTTGCCCATATAAATGCATGCAAAAAAATAACCTTGATTTTCTTGTACTTGTAAGAGATAACAAAAACAATGAAGAAGTAAGTTAGCTTAAGTTTTGCAGTCTAAATCATTTGCAGACAATTGATGTTATTAAATTAAATTAATCATCTCTAATAATTGTTGTAATCCTCTCTAATAATCTTATCAGAGATTGTGTGAAATAATTGTTTTTAGGGATTTTTTAAATTTTTTTTTTAAGATCTTCATTCCTGTTTATTTTACTTTAAAAAAATGTATTTTTGTTTGTATTTTAGCATTTATATCATTTGTAGATTAGTGATTTTACAAATACTAACCTTGTCTTGATTTTTATTTTTTAAACTTTGTTAATGAGTTCTAAGTATAACCTCAGTCTTATCAATTAATTTGCTGGATTACTTATTAAGTTAACTTTGTAGTCTTTGCATCTGTGGAATTTTTTTTAATGATTTAAAAATAAGTGCTCTTAATTTTTAAATTGTACATTAAGAAACATTAGCTTCAGAATATCTTGAGCCTCTAAATTTGAAAATTTATATTTTCAGGTAGCTTCTGCTTTTTGTTATCCCTAAGTAGACATCATGGATATTTTTGGACTAAAGGTAAGTTTTTTTAAAAATTTTTACATAATATTTGGCTACTAAATATTAAAAAAAAAACAAAAAAAAACTATTATTCACTAACTTTTTTCTTTTTCTGAAAATTTCATTAATATAATTTTGATTGGAATTTCTGGAATGAAAAAATGTTTTATTGGATATCTTTTTTTCTTTTTATGCTTTATAAAATGTAAAACATTTCTCTTGTCTATCCAACAATTTGCCTTAGTGTCATATTTAATAAAAGCACAATTAACATCCTTTTCATTATTAAACTATATATTTATATCATTTGTAGATTAGTGATTTTACAAATACTAACCTTGTCTTGATTTTTATTTTTTAAACTTTGTTAATGAGTTCTAAGTATAACCTCAGTCTTATCAATTAATTTGCTGGATTGTCATTATTTTAAAGCATTTTGCTGCAGATACCTTTTTTCTCCATAAATCTTGATTAGAGTTTTTTTTCTATTTATCACATTAAGTAAAAACATTGTGTTTACATTTGGATAATACCATGGAAGTAGAAGTGTTTATCAGTTGTGCCATAAAATTATTGAAATCATGTAATGGTTAAATTTAGTTTAGATTTTATAGATTCTGTTGAAAGAATTGTTGCTATATCAGTTCAACAAACATATTTAAAATTTGATGATATGGATGATAACAGAAATTAATTTTGTATATATAAATCTTTGAATTATAATATTTTTTCTATTAGTAGAATTTGTAAAATAAGTAAATTGCAGATACATTTATTTTAACCAGAGCTAAAATAAAATGACATTTTAAAACTATTTACTGAACCATTTTTTATTACCTAAAATTAAGCAGTTACAAAACTAACAATACATTAAAATAGAAAATATTGGGAGTTCCATATTGTATTAATTTAAGATTTTACTATCAATAGACATTTGGTTAAATATACTGTAGTTCTGAGGGATTATTATACAAATTTCTCTACCTTTTAGAGTAGTGATTTGATTAAAACAATATTTGGAAAAGAAGAGAGTACATAAATGGCACTTGTATAAGGGTGGGTGTTGATCAACTTGAACTTGTTAATCTTTAGGAGAGATAAGAGTTACCTCCCAACAGCAATATGAACTGATGCAACTTCCTTAGATTTGGTGTGGCTAGTTATTTTGTGGAGAACATGCTATTATATATTATAGTTCACTTCAAAATTAACCAATTATCTGTTAGATTTTATAAGTAGCACACATTACAATAACTTAATTTTATTAGTTCTATACAACATATATATATCACTTGAGATTGACTCAATCTATATATTACTCAAATTCTCATTGTGTTCATCTGTATGTGTAATTGTAACTTATGAAAAACAGCACCTCTTTTCTTTATTAGAGCAATACACTCAAAATGTTTAGAGAATAAAGCAATTTTCGGTGTAACTTGTAACTGAATCATAATGTTCTGAGGATCAACATAATATTTAACTATCCAAATCATTGAATTATGAAATACTAATTAGAATTCTTAACTCTTTCCTAAATAGAAATATTGTTATCATTATGGACTACTGTTGCAATGGGAACCTAATGAGTTTATGGATCATCCAGTTTATATATAGATGCAGGCAATGTTATAATATAGATATTTAATACAGTAACTTCAGTAAACCTCAACATTTGAAATTTTAGTTGTCTTTAAGATGAGTGTATGTATATATTTTTTTTTTATTTATTTAAAAAAAAATTTAAATGTGTATGAGTGAATCTATTTTGTATGTAAATGTATTTTTTAAATGTTAGGATTTAGTCTTTTCTCATGGGCCTAAGAAATGTAAAGTGAAAATATCTATTTTGGTCTGTCATCTGGTTACCTTGATTAGATACATACATTTATTCTGCTAAGGTTTTAGAAAAAATGTGACAATGCAAATAGGATATGTTTAAGTTTTTGCTTCTCATAACTTTATATTAATTGTACAAAAAAATTAATTTATCTTAAATATTAATAAAAGCACATAATATTGTTCCATGTTGTTATTAGTCTATAAAACTGTAGCAATATTTTAGCATGTAATAGTAATGAGACTTCATTAGGCAAATAATGTGATTCCATATGTAAATATAAAAATATTGTTCTAGTATTTAGTTTAAAATTTGGTATTTTTGTTTTACTCATCCTTGAAGAGTATCTAAGTATGGTTATTAATACTAGTGAATTAAGGCTCTGCAGGGTGCTTGGTCAATTTGTGACTATGTTCACACCCGTGGCTATATTGTGAAGGGCTTGCTGCATTTGCAACCTCACTAAACAGTATTTGAAATATTGTCACATAATCTCATAGACATTGCCTCCTTGCAAAATGTGAAAAGGCATGCCTGGTATTATTTCTAGCCTTAAAAAATTAAGATATTTTTCTATATTTAAGAAAGGATAGATATATTATAGGTTTGATTTACCAAGTTTTGTTCATTTGGTTTTTGTTGGACAGATTTTACCTTAGAGCACTTATATCTTACATCTAGCTTTCTGACCAATACATATTAACTATAACAGATTTGCATTGTATAATAAAGTTGGGCTTTTAAAAGTATCTGCTGACTCTCTAAAATGATTTTATGTTGACTTATGTATAATTTTTGGGGGTAATTAATATTACTGAGTATTTATGTATTTCTAACCTGACAATGTTTCTTAGTTTGTAGAATTGCTTATCTGATAATTCTTTGTCATTTAGGTTGTGACAGAAACATTTGTCTTTGACTAGGTATCCTCATAATTTTTTGCCGATTACAGATTTCCTTTACTTTCTCTTGCTATCCATCCCTACCAATCATCTTGTTTGTCTAACTTGGATGGCTTGAGGTGAAGGTAAGTGGCTATACAGCTACTGTTTTATGGGGTGTTGCTTCCAGGATTTGTTCAAAACAGCATGCAGCATCCTTGTGTAGTTCCCATCTAACTTTTTTTCTAAGTGTTTTGTTAAAGTCCAGGTGGTGTAGCCATACAATGCTACTGAAATATTTACTGCTTGAAAGAATTCCTGTTTTATTTTATCAAAGAGATCAGATTTCCATATGGTTGTTAACCTGTTAATAGCAGTCCATGTTTTTCCTATGCATATGTTGAGATCACTTTCAGTAGATAAGATGTTGCTACCAGGATATGTAAACTGGTCTACTAATTTCAGAAGGTTTCCATTTAATGAGCATTTGGCATCATCTTGTTTAAAACATATGAACTCTTGTTTTATGTGTTCACCTAGAAGCCAATGCCTTTTACTACCTTCTCCATCAGGTTAGCAAACCATTGCTTTTTAATGTTTTTGTAGAGCATCATATTGGTAATAGTTTCTTTGGAAAGAACATAATGCCAGAGGCATTTGCTCCATCTTTCCTCTATGTATGGAATCCAATGCCTTGGAAAAATCAACAAACAAAAATGTTGCCTCAAGTTGTTTTGCATGTTCTCCTTTGATGATTTGACAAATAATCAGGATCTGGAAAGTTGTGGATCAGTTTCTCTGAAAACCATTCTGATTTTTCCTAAGAATTTTTCTTAACTTTAGATTGCATATGATTAAGAAGTAGGGCAAATAATAAACCTTCGCAGCTATTGTAGTAGAGGGACCAATTTTCCATGATCATGGAATCACAGTCTCATTAATCTGAAATGGAATCTGGGAATTTTCAATAATACATGAGAAATTAATCAATTGATTTTTTTTTTCAAATATTTTTAATTTTTTCAATCCTTTAATAACCAATCTTGTTAAACATTTTAATAAATAGAACATAACCTAATTATTTCCTTGAAATTTGATTTTAAAAATATTAGTTATTTTTCCTTTTAAGATCCAGAAAATAATTAAGAATGAAAGTTTTTATATAAAAAATGTTTGACTAATCTATTTCTAAATTAAACATTTTTCTAAGAAACTAACTAGATAGAAAAAGTAGAAATGGGATATAGACAATATAGTTTTGATGTAGAAATTGGAAGGGGGATATATAAAGATCAAAGTTTAACAAATTCATTTCCTCAAATCTAGTTTGATTTTAATGGGTTACAAATTGTTTAGAATCTTTTGTAAGATTCTAAACAATTTGTAACCCTGTTTTATGAATATGACCAAACAATTTAGAAATAAGAAAAAAAAACTTTTCCAAACACCATTTTATGAAACAACTACTTCAAAGCTGATCATTACACAAGGATCTAGATTCATAATTGCATCATCCTCACCTTTGTAAAACAAATTTAAACTGAATAAAAAAAATCCTTTAATAACATGAACTATTAATGATTATTTTTTTTCATATTCTATTCATTTGTCAAAATCAGTTATGAGTGAATCAGCCTCAAAAGCTGGACCTGCTCCTCTAAAAATAAAAATAAAAACTGATGCCAGTATCAAAATTTCTGCTAAAGTCAAAGTAGAGCAATTTCCTGATGACTTTTTTGCAGAAGAAAATTTTTTATTTTTCAAATTCTATCTCTATAGTGTTGACATTTTTAGGGTTGACACAATCAAAGATCACATCAAATCACAAACTCATTTGACAAAATCATCTCAGCTGAAATAGAAGATAATTACAACTTTGAAGTGTTACATTTTTATTTTTACATATAATTTATTTTTGGTCTTGGATTTTAACATTTCAAAAAATTTGTAGGTATTTGCTGTTTCTTTAAATGTAATAAAACTTCGAATTATGTTTTTGTTCTCAGTTTTTATAATAATTATGGCATATTTTCTCATAAAATACTATAAAAATGAAAAAAAAAATGGAATTTACCAAACATGAAAACCAAAAGGAAGTTGGAATTAAGAAAAATTTCAAACAAAAAATTTGGGGTCCTATAGTAGTAAGTTATACCTCTAGTTCTTAGTGATTCCAAGGATGACTTTCCTTGAGAAGGGGAGGATGCAGCCTTTCCTCCATTTCTCTATTGTGTTTTGTCTAATCATGGTATTGCATAATTGAAGAAATATGTCATCAAATTTCCTCATTCAAACTTCAGGAGATATTTCATTGAGACCTGCAGCTTTTTTGCTTGTAATTGTTTTCAGATTTACATCAAGTTCACCCTCCATAAAGTATTAAAGTTTTATGTCCATATTGGCTATTAATAATTTCTTTAGTAGTTTTATCTGTGATTTCAGAAGTGTTTACAAGCAGATTCTTGAAATATTCTTTCCACTTAAAAAATCTCTCTTCTTGACTGGCAGCTTTTAGTTTTGATTTTGAGGTATTTTTCCTTCTGCTAACTCCATTTATTGTCTGCCATACTAATTGTGATAATTTATCTTCTACAGAATTTCTGATTTTATTTATCTGACCTTGGATGTATTCTACTTGTTTTTTTGTTATGTTTTAGTTATTTTTTTTTTCCTGAGATTTCTTAAATTTCTGCACATTGATATTTGTTGGGTTTCTTCTAAAGATGCTTTTTTCAAATTATCTTGTTTTTCCCTTACTACATTTAGCTTGGTTGGTATGCACTCAGCTGCTACTTTTATGTAGGCAGTAACAAAGTTTTCATATTCGCCATATGTCTTTCTGAAGAGTATCAAACCTGTTTATACAGTTACTGAATGATGATTGCCTATATCACTTTTATCAAATGAGGACCAGTCATATTGTTTACCTGTTTGCTTATTCCTGTTGTAGACAAGTCTGTGATCAAAAGATACTCTTTCAAAAGAGGAGTGAGCCTCACAGTTCATAGCATTCCTTATCCACTTCTTGTTTATAAATAGATGATCTAGCTGTGCTTTTGAAGTATTTCCCTTTCTGAAATTTATTTAGACATACAAGCCTGTTTTCAAGAAAAAAAATTTAGATGTTCACCATTTCTGTTTGGAAAATTGTGCAAACAGAATTTATTATTTCCATTGTTGGCTATACAAGCATTCATGTAATGTATCCACTGATGTTTAGGAATGTGTCAGACAGGGGAAGATAGTACCTTATAGATGGTAATGACATCTGTTTCATCACTTACATGAAATGATTGTTGTGCAGGGGTTGCAATTAAATGTAGCATAGGTATATAATTAAAAAATGAAGGATTTAAGATTAAAACTGTATAACGCCATAACAATATTTGAATAGAATTAATCCTGCTGCTTTATCTACAAGATAGCATTAGTGAGAATGAAGTGTTTTGGATGGTGACTTATTTTCAATGGGTCTTGACTTGAGAAAACAAATCTGTAAATTGTATTTTTTTGTCTTATTTTTTTATACTCTGAAGACCAATAAACAACTGCCATAATGTGTAGTCTGGCTCTATAAATCCTGTTAGCCTTTTTCTTAGTTCACTGTTGAGCTCAGGCATTCACCAAAGTCTTATCCTGCCATACTGGCTTGTATGTTGGTTGGGGGCTTTAATTTAGAGCTTTCCCTCTACACTGGCTGCCCTATCCATTAGAGTTGGGCAGTTTGGCAATTTCAGTATCAATTTTGCTCCCCCCAACTTGATACATTTTTATTTGGTTCAGTTTCTAATTCAGTATTCTTTCATTCTCAGGTGTAATGATAATTAGGTGTGCGCAATTTTACTCTTTACTCGAGGGAGGTAATAAAATTCTTTTTTTTTTTTTTTTTTTTTTCAATTTTAAAAACAATTACCAAAAATCAGAGTAATGACTTGATTTTATAATGAATAGCTTATTTTATTTTTAAAAATGTAAAGATTGTGGGGGGAGGGTCAACATTTGCTTATCATGCCTCCATTAATATTAACCTTTATGCAAATTCAAAGAGAATTCTAAGAAGATTTATAGTCTTTATGCAAATTCAAAGAGAATTCTAAGAAGATTTATAGTTATCTTAATCCTATAACTGTGTTTAGCATAAGATAAACTAAGCTAAAGTTCTGTTTAATCAAAAAAATAATATAGTGACTAATTTACAAATATATATATAAGTAGACAACATTGTGGGAAAAAATAACAACAACAAAAAGAACTAGCCAATACTTTTTATTTCGATATATATATAATCAATCAGACTAATGATAATAAAAAGCCATACCGAAGTATTGCAAAAGTCTGAGGTATTTGAAATGGGTATAGATACCCTGACCAGTTGAGATCCAGTCAGATATACATATATATACCCATAAGCCAAGTGAAGGGTACATAACAAAACATACACCCCCCCACCAAAAAAAAGAACAAAAAAACAAACAAAAAAAAAGATTCACCAATGAAATCAATAGGGTAGATGGGTGGGGTCTGTCAAGGGCAGGGTTTACTTGGCTGCTAAGAAAAGACAGATGCTAGATATACAATTCCAAGGAAAGCAAAATAGATAAGTGGTTCAAGTCACCCAAAAGGGGAAACAGAGGGAGAGGGGAGGGCTTTTTGGTAGTTTTATTTTTATTAATTTTTTTTTTTTTTTAAATATTTTTAGATTAAAAAAAAATCAGGAAAAAAAATAAAGATTTAAAAATTACTTACATAAAAGGAATTTTTTTTCTTTTTCTTTTTTTTTACCCATGTTACAGCAATGACTTACTGACATCACTTGGGTCATTCTTGCCTGTGCCTAGCAGTGAATGAATAATGAATGATATTGGGATCTCCGAAAAGATACAAGAAAGATTCAGACCCCCACCAACTTTACAACTGACTGGACTGATGCCAGCAGAAGCTGACATTGCAACATATAGCAAATATATTGAAAAGCAATTAATTTCCCTGAGGTGCTACCCTCACTAATTCCCTGCAGTGCTACCCTCATTCATCAAATTAGAAAATATATTGAACTAAACAAATGTATGTACATGTAAGAAAATTTAAGGGGAGACACCAATTTCTTTTTATATAAGTATACACACACATACACACACAATTATGTGTATAGTGAATATAATTTTTTTGTTAAATTTCAAATTTATAAACACAATATGAAAAGAGCATTGATCACAACATTGGTTTTCACAAATTCTCAAATATGTACAATTCTTAAAAAAAAAAAAAAATTCATAATTTTTTTTTGTATTCACTGTTTAAATTCTTCAACTCAGAAAGATAAATAACAATTGTGCTTTTTTTTTTCTTTTCTTTTTCTTTAAAAATTTTCAGAATCCCATCTCAAAAGGAAATGAAGCCATTGTTAGCCAGGTACTGTGTTTTGCTTTCATATGTTTGTTTATGTGCCAGTCTAAATTGGGACTAAGTCTTATAATGCATCTGTTTATTGACAGGTGCTAACAAAATCAAAATTTTATTTTTGGACAGAACTGAGATAAGGCTTTTTTTATTGCTCAGATCATAAATTTTACTCTCATTTCTACAATTTTAATAAAATAACTGCATCATTATATCTATTAGAAATCAGACATTTTAGCTTTTTTACACTAACACATATATAGGAATATTTCTATATATTGTAATACTTCAGATTGTCAATTATCAATAAATTTAATGCCAACAGTACATAAATGAGAAGAAGATACAGTTGGAATTAAATATTTGGTAGTCTAAATTAAGCACTAAATATTTAATTTTTTTTGCAAGAGGTGGTGTCTACCCTCAAATAAATCTGTGACTCTAGAAGATTGAAACAGACAGACAGCTTTAGAACAAACTATTAGTAAAACCCATTCTTTTTCAAAGGGTAAGGAATAGACCACCTGATACCTGAGCAATATAGTTAGTATCCATTGAACCATACCTGGCTAGCCTGGTCCCAGTTTTAAAAAGGAAGATAAAAATCAGAGGACAAGAGACAGTCTTCTGTCACTTAGTTAAAATCAAGTAAGATTTAAAGTAAAGAAACAAAAAATGTACTTGATTTAAAGGACATTACTGCAAGAAAGAAAGTAAAGAAATAGGTATGTATATATGCACTACAATGTCAATACTCATACATACATTATTCATGACAAGACAATTAGAAACAGGAGGAAATTCCCGTATTTGGACTTCTGGGGTGAATCAGTTCAAGACCTATCGGAGACCCAATAGAAATGTTTGCAACCCAGCTCAACATCTTATCACAGCATTTAAAAGTTGCATAAACTGTCAGTTCTCAATTTAAACAAGCATATAACAAGAAGCAATGAAAATGTAACAAATTCTTTTAAAGTGAAATTGGCATTTAGTGTACACATATATAAAGCAGTGCAAGAATACTGAAAAGAATAAACTGGGGAGACTTAAATTCAACTCTGACATAGATTTATACAGGGATACATGATTATCTATAACACCAAGAAAGTCTGTAAAATGAGGAAGAGAAGGTTTAAAAAATAAAGAATAATTATGACTCACATTAAATGAACAAAAAGTTCTTTTATCATTGGTTGGTTTGAACATATAATAGACAAAGACAAAAATAGATTCTTTGAAAAAAAAATTGCACATTTTTTGCTTAGGAATTCTACAAAAAAGAAATCAAAAGATTTACATAAATTTTTTTAATATTTTTCTTCTTCAAATTGGAAAAGAAAAAAAGTTTTGTATACCCAAAATGTTGATAGCTTTAAATTTTTTAGTATCACTCCCCTTCACAAAAAGGTACCAAGAATAAACATTGTTTTAAATTGACTTGCAGAACTAGATCTTTCACCACCAATTTTTCAAACTATCACTTTAGTACAAAGAAAAAAAGTCTTCAAGCTTTGGGTTATAGTTTTTCAGATAGTTTCAAAGGGTTCTGCTGAGAAGAGTTAAAGAAAGTCAAATTTTTGTTGAAATTAATACACTTACATACTGGTAATTGAGATTATGTCTTCAAGCCTTCCAAATCTGATTGCATCAATTTTAGCCATATTTTATTGGTTTTCTTTTTTCAAAATAAATCTTATATTTTTGCCTTTTTAATTTCCAAGGAGGGGGGGGGATTTGTGCTAATTTTGTTTGTTAAAAGTAGAAGTATTGCCAAAACATTGGAATCTATGGAACTTTCACTAAGAACATGGTTAAAAATAAATAGATATCTAATGTTGTTTATATGAGTGTATTATACAGTACAGGAATATGTAAGGATTTTAGCCCAGCATGGGTTCTACAACTTTAATAATCAAAGATGACTTAGATAACATCTTACTTTTAAATCTTAATCTCCCACACTAGAATAATTACTCTTGTTGATGAATAATTTTAACATCTAATAAAACTAAGTAGGATTGATGTTCTATTAACTTCTGCTCTGTCTAGTGTAATTTTGATGCTATTAAACTGGCACTAGTCAATTGTCATTAAAGGCTTTTACACATTTGTAGTTTTGCATAAAAAGGATGCTGTCCCTGCCGGATAATGAGGAGCTTCACTTGCAGTGTTTCCTTTTATTGTTGCCTGCCTCTGAATTTGAGTTTGACTGAAATAATTAAGTTAGGTTTTGTGGAATGAGCTTTCACTAAAGCTCAGGAGGGATCCAATTAATCAGTCAATTGATATTGATTAGCACCAAGATGAAAAACAATAAAGACACCCAAGAATAACATTTCAAACCACTACTGATTTAGTTTTCAACTTTTGATTTATCCTTTTTAATCATATATATATATATATATATATATATATATTTAATGCACTCCTTGGTCTTAATTGCAATGTTGACTTTTTTGCAGTTGATCTAGCTACATTGATTGCTATGACAATATGATAACATTGCATTTTGTAGAAATGTTTGTCTATCAGTTTATTTAGTCACTAAGACACTCAATTTATTGTTGAGCCTAAAAGACATAAATAATTGACTGTATACTGGTATTAACAAATGACTAATTGAAGATATTTTTAATTTTCTTACATGTCTACAATTTAGTATGAAGCCTTTAAAGTTTAGCTTTTCAGAATACAATTTTTTTTTTAAACACTGAAAGTTAGAAATTTTAGATGAGCTTTTTAAATAAGAAAATTAACAACTAAATTATTAACAAGCACCAATGTTCTGGTCAATACTTCAGTTTGTTAATTGTTTAAAGTATCTCAAATTAAAAACAAAAAAGTGTCAAGAGAGCAAAACTTTAATATTGAAAGTCTATATTGAAGTGTATAATTTAGAATATAAAAGAAAAATATAATTTGATGCTCAACTTGTTCTATTTGATAGTGCTTTTGAAATGTTGTAGAGAGAAAAGTGTGCTAGCACTTAGTGGTTGGCCTTGCATTGGGATAGCAATAGTAGAGTAGAGGTATAGCTCATATTGATTAACTTCAGTTAGAGATCATCGTAATTATAGTCAACTTGTATAAGTATGAAATTATTAAATATCTATCATTATTAAGCTAATGACAAATATGTAAAACAATAAAATAGTGCTCACTTGATGCTGTATAGTTATGCGAATGGCTGATGCAAAGTTTGTGTTTCTAAGGTATTAAAAAAACAAATTTAACATAAAAAAAACTTGAGCTAAATTGTGATGACTTAAATAAATTTCATTAATATATGATAGTAGTTAGTAAAATGGTCTTAGTTGATAAATTTAGAATAATTTGCTATCTTCCAAATGGACAGCAATGTTAAAAACTGAGCCAAATACTTATCATTTTGTCAGGTGGAAAGTGATTGTTTTAGTTTTGCTGGTCAATACAAATGATTGTGCACTTGCAGGAAAAATTCCAGTATAGTGTTATCTGTGCAGCAACTGGGACTAAAAAGGTAGTTTTACTGGTGTAGTTCTTTTCATTGTATTTATTAATTTATTGATATAGCAAACAAATGCAGAAATTTTACTGGGTACAACAAAAGATACAAAAATTTAAAGTGAAAAAGACAATGACAAAATAGAAATTCTTATTGAACAAAAATGTGAATTTCTGTTAAAGCAAAAACAATGGTACATAAGTTTTTTTTAAATCTTTTACATCAAACTTTTTGATCTTTTTATAATTTTCAACAATTCATAAAAGAGTGTAAGAAGAGGTTAAAAAAAACAATTTTGTTTGTTAAAATCTAAGAACAATAAAATATTTCAATAGATTTGTTGTGCACATACCTCCATTCAAGTTCATTTTTTTCTTTTGAGATATACCACATTTGAAAATAGCTTCAATGATCTGTGTATTCAGCAGTTGAAAATTTAACAAATGTGAGTAATGTTAAAAGCAGCATGGTTAAATTTGACTGACATGAATCTTGAGCTCTTCACATTCATGCTGCGATATTTTTGACAAATCCTAGGAAATGTACAAATATGAGCACAAAGAAAATGCTAATTACATTTCTCTTTTAGTGAACCTAGCTAATTTCTTTAAGATATTAACAGCTACAATCACTGGTATAGAATGCAAACATCATTATATTATATTCAGTCTTTTGACAAGCTTGAATGTGGGCCTGTGCCATTTACAGGTAATCATTGCTTTTCTAACCAAGAAGAAAAATTGAAATAAATCAATAGATAATAAACACATTTGATAACTTGGGACATAGGACAGTTTAGTAATAGTTAAATTGAATGTTAACTTTTATAGTCACTAGAGTTACAAACAGATCTTTTTTAGTCTACAAATATCATTTTAAAGTAATTTTATCTTATGTTACATATACATGAATAAAATTAAAAGAAATACAAACACAAAAAAAACCCCCAGTAAATACACAAATTTAGAAAAATTATGACTTTGCTATACTTGTCAAGTTTGATTTTTGTTTGAAAGTGAAATTTGTAAAAGATCTAATTTGTTTTAGTACCTACTGCTATACTGAATCTTATTCCATTAAATCTATCTTGTTACTTTAAGAATTGTATTTTTTTTTACTTTTATATTGCATTACCCAAAATGTAAGTTATTTTCATCACTAGAAATGATATCTTAGGCAAACAAATAAAAGCATAAATTCATGTTGTTAAATTTCCCTTAATAAATACTTTATGAATATGATAACCCAATGAAGTTTGAAAAATTTATTCCATTATTGTTAACAAATATTTGTAGAATAGAACTTTGGTAACTCCTTGTACAGAAAAAAATCCAAGACATAAATTTGAAATCAACAGAGGGATTTATCTTATTTATATTGCAAATAGATTGATTTATTATAAATACTTGATTTGTAGTTTTAATGTGTTAATGAAATGCACAAATAGTATCATATTAGAGCAACTTCAAAGTTTTTTGTCTTGACTTTTTATGTGTAGGACACAGATCATATTGATTTATAGAAACAATATGAGAGTTTAATGGATGATACTCTTTTTAGACCAAAAATATTTACTACTTAATTAATTTTAAATGAAATATTTCAATCAAATTACAAAGCTGTCCAGTAGATATAAAAATCAGCAACTCATGGACAGTAAATTCATCAGTTTGATGAATAAAATTTTACAAGCAAATCCTAATTAATCATTTAAGCTATTCAAACAGGTTCAGACTCCTGTTAGCAGATTTGAACAAGGGAAGAAGTCCTGTTAAGATTTTCAAAGTTATTTTTTTAAATATTTGAGAATTAGATTCAAGATGGCATCTATCATTTTCTTTGCATTAAGTGTAATTGTCCCAAACTTGAAAAATTATCTAAGAGTATTTATGAATTAGATAATTAGTAAATGTGGATGTTAATTTGACAGTAACTATGTTTTCAAATGAATCTTGTTCCTTGTTTTTCAAAACTATGTCAGAATATTGAGTGCATAAATTTCACCTGAAAAAGAAAATCAGAGAAATATATGCTTCAATAGAATCCTTAACCATACAGTAAATAGTCATATATAAAAGATTAAAAAAAAAAAATTGGGTATCCATGAAATAAAAGCTAAATTTTAAAATCTTTTGTGTTATAAAAAACATTGGTTTGACTCCTATATTTCAGATTTACTAAAGAACAAAAAAAAACACACATTTGCCTAATTTGATATAAACTTAAAAAAATACTGTTATCAAAATTGCTTCATAATATAAATGATAAGAAATAAATTGTATATGTATTCATCCATATTAGTAAAAGATGCCATGAAAAGCTGAAGAACAGCTGTTGTTATCATTATAAGGTGAGGAATGAGTTTAATCACACAGCATTTACATTTAAGGAAGAGGAACAGATACAGAAAACCATAGATTTCCCTTCCCAATTCAACAATTATGTATGTAATAAATAAAACAAAAATTATCTTCATGTAATATCATCTAATGACTGTCTTGTTTTGTTGGTTTGTAATGCTTCTGTTATAGATACCAAAGAGAAAGAGAAACATCTCATTAAGCATCTGATTAGTAATCTTCATTTTTCATATAAATAAAGACAGATTATGTAAATGTTGGTAAAAATGTAAAATAATTGTTCATTTTCATTCTGATCTTAACTTATTCTATATATGCTAACTTATATTATTTTTAGGATAATAGAATTATTCATTGAATTTATATGTCAGACATGACATGGAAAGAAATTGATAAGGAAAAAATCTACTTAATGTCTACATGATGAAAAAAAGAAAAAAAAAAGATCAATTCATTATGAAAAAAATAAAAGAAATAAAAATAACTTCCTTAGATTATATGCAGAACATACATATTCATTTATTAATTCATATCTGGAGTGCTTTTTAAAATTTCTATATGTTTGCCAATAAACTATAAAAATAAAGTACAGACTTTACAGTTTGAATAATTAGTACCCTTTATTAAGTTATTCATGGCAAGTAGAAAACCTTAAAGCACAACATATATCTTGAGTATAACCGATCTCTTACCAGACACAAGATACACAGAAAATTGTATTGGTTGGATTAACTTTTTCTCTCTGATATACCAAACATCTTAACAAGAAGCAGATTAAATGAAAATGTCCAGTTTTAATAGACTGATATTACATGTTTCTAATATTCATTATAAATAGATTCTATATGAAAATAAATTTTTAGAAACTGAATAATTAAAGATTATAAAATATTTTTTTTAAATTGAAAAGAGAAAGATTTAAATATAAATACCAGAATATGGCAGAAAATACATAGCAGTGCACATATTTGAAGAAAATAAGCAAAAAGAAAAGAACTGCCAGAAACAACCTGCCCTGAGTTCAGTATGGTGAACAAAAAACATTGCCAAGTGCACAGAAAAAGGGGGATGGGTGGGGTGGGAGTTAGAGGGGAATGAAAAAAAAGAAGAGAAGAAACAACAAAAAACAAAACAAAAAAATAAAAAATGCATATACATACACTGATCTATACTGAGGTAGTCAATACATAAAATTTTTTACCAGCTACATTGTACATAATATCAGCTGGTGAAAAATGCAAAAATCCCTGCCAATTTTATGTGAGCTTATTTCATCTGTTCAACCAAATCTGGTACATAACTGCTATTGGAAGATTACAGGTCCCATTGGTTGGTAGATATAAGTACTTTGAGAGTCATATGAATATAAATTTGAAAAGAAAAACAAATATATTTAAAAAAAGAAAAATAGGGGGACATTTTGGAAAACTTGAAAATTTCAAACAGTAACTAGAGTTGTAATTCATTTTTGAAATTTGCATTTCACCTTAAATAAATGTGCATATTCCTTTTTGATTTGATAAAGTATATATGATATGGTACAATATAAATAACTTTTTAAACAACTTTTCCCCCCTATGTAGGGTGCTCCATGAGATAGTATGTTTAGATCCATTGATTAAATAGATCAAGAAGTAAGATTCCCTGAGAAAAGATTGTAGCAGATAGATGAAGATTATTATATATACACACACACTATATATATATATACATATATATATTTATACACACACACACACACACACACACACTTTAGAATCTGCCCATGACTGAATGAGAAGTGATTAGCAAAGACGGTTTGGGATTTGTGACATCTACTTCATAAATTTATCATTCACCAAAGACTGCTTCTTTAAGCTACCTGAGATGGACTGGAAATACTGCTTTGAATACCATAGAGAATTTACTCCATTGGTAGTGTCCCAACATGGATACATCACAAATTGCTTTAGAAAGAAATGACTAATTAGAAAAGTTTTTTGAAAAAAAAAATCTACATCTGTATATTTTATGCTTGCAATTGTAATTTGGTTGTATGTATGTATATATATATTTGTATGTATGAATAAAAACTGATATCCAATGTTGCATTCTGGGCAATTTCTCTGTACAATAATTATGAGAAAATAATTCTTCATGACAAATGAATGTTTAGCAGAGGAAATGTGGATGGATCTGAGGATATAAATATGATAATAGCTCTGATAAAAGAAAAAAAATGGGGGCTAGCAAATGGTCCCATTTCAGTAGTATACAACTGTAGAGACTACAGCAGGCCACAACTGTAGGGGAAAGTAAGTTACTGACTGTTGCTGACAGATATCACACAGTGGCATAAAGGTGGAGGGAATAATTTTTGAATTCACAGGAGAAGGCCAACCTCCTCTCCCTAACACCAAGTAACCTACCATAGCCAATAATAAACAAAACACTAAATTATTAAGGTTAAGTAGGATAATTTCTAAAATTATCTTACTACTAAAAATGCTGATAATTTGCACCAACATGTGAAATCTGTTATATTCCATACAATGCTGACTGAGTATGGTTCACTTTTGAAAAAGCACACACTAATATTAACCATTTTTCATAATGATATCAAGAGAAGCATACCTCAGATCTTTACAAGTATTTCTCATTTTGGAATCTTGCATTATTGTTTCTAAATATAAGTGTTTGCCTTAACACCTACGTCTATCATATTAGCAAATTTTCATATAAGGTAATGCAAAGAAAGATGTCACTGAACATTAATATTGGATTCATTAACTTCAAAATAGGGAATTCATAAAGCAGTCTCTGTTCATAGAGAGATAGTGAGGGGTTTCTGTTATTTAAGATAGAGAAACTGAAAGGTTCTGTGTGCTGAACAGTGATTTTGAGCATATATCAACAAACAGAAATGACAGGTTTACAATAAGATGAATTAAATGGGCAGGTGGTTTGATGAGTTTATCTTTTTATATACAAACTGAAGTTTTGCAATCAATTTTTGGCTGATAATGAAATAAGTTGTCTATGTAAAAAGATAAAAGAATGATTATTGATTTTGTCATCACAACCAATTCTGATTAAGAAAATGTTTTTTTTTATAATTAGACAACTGTTGCATTTGTTTGACCTTATTCAAGAAGTTGTAGCAATGAAGAAGTCTAAATTGATAAGGGTAGGTTAGTCTTCCAATTATTTCAATTCACTTATTCTAGGGTTGGGAATGTCTGTTCAGATAACCCATCCTGTGTACTTCTATTGGCACCCTTTGTTAGTTGAACTTTTAAAGAGAGAAAACCTTTTCTGTTGCTTCCCAGAAGTATTGACAATTATCCATTGACTTGGTTAAATGTTGAAAAGTTTCATCTTTTCTCAAAGTTCATAACATAGGTATGACTGATAGGTGACAGTAGAAACCATAGCAAAATTTATAATAAGCAAATAGAAAGAAAAGTACTTCTCTTTAAAGTCAACTGTTTGAAATTTCTCAAGTGAAAAATAATTGCTGTAAACAAAGTGTGAGGACTTAACTTTTTCTTTTTTTTTTTCTTTTTTTTACTGGATCAAGCTGTAATAATCTCTATGGATTTTTAAAAATCCTTATCTTTTGTTGGCACAATTTTAAAGGAGTTTTCAGCTCCGAGGCAATTTTAGAAGTGCAAAGCTTTGGAAGAGGAACATTCCAATAATTATAGTCAATACTGAACAGAGCAGCTATCAGCTACTATCAAATGCTTGCTTTTTATTCATTCATGATAAAACAAAAAAAAAAAACAAAAAAAAAAAACAATATTTATAACCATCTGAGTGGTTGAGTTATAGTGCAGCTTTGAATATTTATGACAATTATCAGCAAAAAATAGCATATAAATTCATATCAATAATTAAAAAATAGAATTAAACAAAAAAATAAGTTATACATAGTAATGTTACATTAATTAAAATCCTGTAAAATAATTTTCCTCCATTAGCTTTAAATTAGCTGCCAGGAAAGTAAAATTTTAAGGTTAATTAAAACTGATAATTTCAATAAAAATATTTTCCAACTAAAATTCAGAAATGAATACCAAAATGGTGAAATTTTTCCAGTTTGTAGTTAAAATTTTAAAGGAAAGTTTTGTAATTTTTGGCCTGGTCTGGTTGGATTTATGAGTTTAATCATTGCATGTGAGGGATAGATGGAGGGAATGTGCAGCTTAAGTAAAAATATTAAGGGAAAATTAGTTTTGTGGATGGAGAGTCTTGATTTTCTTCCTAAGTTCCTTGTGAACCAATAATAAAATGCATCTCATAGGAAGGAAGGCTGACTCCATGGTTAAGACATTGTTTATAAACCAATCAGATAACAAAAGAAAAAACAAACATTGGCAGATGTTATGATGACATCTGCACAGTTGTCATTCTAGAATTATAAATGAATAAAACTAGGAACTCTACTTTGATGTATTCATCCATGGAACTTTAGTAGAAATCTTAAAGGCAGCAAAAGCCTGTAAAATAATTTCCTTCAAATCTGGAGAATAACTTATGTTAATTTCAGAATGAGGGGAAATCCACTATGAAAAGTTTTCAGAGGATAAGTTTTTATCTTTGATTAAAGCACATGTATCTTACTGTGGATATTACCAGGTTCACATTCAGACTTTCAAATTCTTAACAGATAGACAGATACACACACTAATATATCATAGTTCTACAGGAAACGGTAAAGTGCTAAGAATTGCTAAATGACAATAATTGGTCAAGCTGTATAGTCATGATGAGAATGGTTGAACAGATTGAAGCCCACATTCAAGTTGAAGTCAATACCCGTATCTTCTTAACGGAATATCCAAAAAAAAAAAAAAAAAAAAAAAAAAAAAAATCAAAAATCAAAAAGAAAAACAGGAAGGGTTGGTGGTTGAGCTTTGCATTATCATAATGGAGTCCCAATATCATAATAGTCCCAAAATCAGTGTAATAAATGAAATTTGGGCAACTGTAAGTTATCGTGGTTTGAATTGAAACCATTATAATATCCATCTGATTATCTTATCAGGTGATTGATATATATATATATATATATATATATATATATATATATATATCTTTGTGTACATAATATTTTATAAATTATATTTCATAATGATGGCAGACTATCAATAAAATCCCCTTTTGCTTAATATGAAAATTTGTTGGAAGAAAAAGAAAAGAAAAA
Source organism: Doryteuthis pealeii (assembly GCA_023376005.1). NCBI lineage: Eukaryota > Metazoa > Mollusca > Cephalopoda > Myopsida > Loliginidae > Doryteuthis > Doryteuthis pealeii. The sequence goes on from CM042142.1 coordinate 42,456,391, forward strand.
AGACTGTCAGATGCTGAATACTTGTAGCATACTCACAAATAAACTTATTTACTGCTAGAAGATTTGACTATATCTTAATTTGATAGCTTTTAAGAAATTAATTGTTTATGTTCTTATAAAAAATGTTTAAATTAGTAAACTTGACTGTATTGTTATATTTGAAATTTTCTTTAACCAATGATGCATACATATATCTTTCTACACTCATACATATAGTCTAGATGTAATTTTCCTTTGCTGTACAATAAAAGCTGTGAGTGGCAATTGAACTCCTAGATTCTTTAAGTTTAGTAGATGAATAAAACCAATCAGCAGTTCTATAGATAGATGTCACTCTCCATTTTTTGTTTATATAGTTGCTCTTGATCAGCAGCCAAGTTATTTGTTCTTAATATACAGACATGTTCAATTGTGACAATAAAGTTTAGCTGTAAAATTAGTTGGTTACTGGGACTCCATTAACTGTTTCTGTTACAAGTGCAATATCACAGGAGATTAACAGACTGAAAAATGCAGATTCATGCACTGTGATAAAGCACAAAAAAGCAGAATGAAGCTCAATAGATTTCTGGAATATACTTGTAAAATAATCAATACAAAGCCATCTTGGCTGTCCATCACATTATGGTATTATTTAGTGATCTTAAAATGTGTTCATTTTCACCTTGTCTTAGGGCAATACACAATTGCATTTGAACATATTAGAAATACTTTTTTTTTCTAACACACACATGTGCATATGCATGCACACACACACACACACACACACACTACACAAAAAAAATGTTCATATTGTTGCCATCCATTACCTTTCAGTTAACTGCATTGAAAAAAAAAAAACTTGTCATTGACAAAACTTGTCTGGTTATACATCAGATTTATTTTCTCAAAATATATAGTTATGGAAAAGAGCTTTGGAAAATTTAAAGTAAATAAAAAGCATAAATGAACATCAGAAAATATGAAAAAAATAATAAAGCTTAAAAAAATAGCTGCTTATTGCCTGGTAATGTCAGAAAAAGGAGAATTTTTCTTATCATAAAAAAGCAAATAATTTAGACTAATATTGGGTTATAATATTTAAAATAAAATGATATGGTAAAAATGTTTTTAAAATTCTTATCCTACATTGTATTTTAAATCAACAAATATGCTGATAATTAAAAAATATATTTACTCAGACTAGATTTGTAAGACCAAACAAAAATAGAGCAAAAAATAAAAATAAATAAAAAATAAATAAATAAATATACTATAAACAGAAGTATAAAAAAATAAAAAATATGGAAATATTTCCTATGCAAAATTTTACTATGAAAACTCCATTACATTTGAATTTAAAAAAAAGGGTAATGAATTAATGCTAAATATTAAATCAGTAAACAAAAATGTCCTTTAAGGTTTTTTAAAAAAAAAAGTTGAAAAATAAACATGTAATTATCCTGACATCATGATACAAATTAAAAGGATAAAGAGAATCATCATTGAAATAATTGTATAAGCCACACATCACAGTATGTATTCCCAGATAAACAATTATGTATAAAAACCTTTTTCTATACAGTTGTTACATGTAAAGCTCACTTAATCAGCCATCTCATGTGACAAACAGCCAAAGAATCTTTGTAACTACAGCTAATGGCAATTGCCAAAGCAAAGGTAATACATATATGTATGTGTATATGCATACATATATGTATAGTGTGTATCTGTGTGTATGTATGTATTGCAGTTAATTGTTATCTGTTAATAAGTAACATGGATTTATAAAAATTAAGTGGGTAGGGATGATACATCTGCAGTAAAATAATCATAATAGTCATGTACACAAATGGAGAAAGAATGAAGCTCAATTCGGTTTCCATGGGGATATATACTAAGGACATCATGAATGTTGAGTTACTTTACAGTCAACTAGGGTCAATTGGGGGTTGGTACACATCAGCTCAGAAGCTAGACAAAATACTTTTACATATTTACAAACTACATTATATTTGCTATACAAAAGATTTTAAAAAAAAATTTTTTTTTGTTTTTTTTAATTTATTTTTCATATTTACTAATGAAAGTATTATTGGTCACATGTACACCCCAATTATATTGTAAATAAATGCATTTAATGAAAGCATTTATCTTTCATCTATCTTTCATGTGAAGGGGTTATGGTACAGTTTTTGGTGTTCATCACTAATCACATGTGTATCATTCTGATGAAAATATTTTTTTTAAATCAAAAAAGAAAGCTGGGTTTTGGTAGGTATGAAAATTGACCCCCCACCACATACCAGTTTCATAAAAGATAATGTCAACCATTTTTATTCATATTAAAGATGGACATTTTGAAAGAAATATTTAAAAATTAGAGAAATGGTTATAAATTACCATGATTTGGTAATATCCACAGCATGTGTTGTCTTTTGAAAAATTAATATCACTTCAACCTGTAAGATATGTGGTAGATAATTTTGTAAATTTTTTTTTTACATGCACATTTCATAATACCTTCTATTCCATGATACAGCCATTTGTCAGATTGGGTTAAGTAAGGCACCATATAAATCATATGGCACAATGCAGAGATATCAACTATTTTGATGAATGGCATGCATAAAATTGTTGTTTAATACAACAACACACATCTTTCAAGGTTTTGGTTTCTTTGTTTAATGGCATATCAATCTTCATTAGTTAATTAATGCCAAAGCCATCCTTGTAAAAAAATAGTAGTGTTACTATTTAACTCATAGCTGGAGGCTGAGGGGATTTGATGTTGCAGTCCAGTAATTAGCCACTATGCCACGGGGACTTCCCCTAAAGTGGTACAGTTTGTGCATTTATGAATTCAGAATGTTCTGAATTTGTTTTATTAAGCACAATCCTCTGCTTAATGCCAACTTTGATGTGGTGTCATATTTTATGCCAAGCTTGTTTATTTATATACCAAATTTGGTAAAAACCAGGTATAGTCCTATTTTACTGTTGACTAAAGAGTCTCTATATAGAATAAAAAGTCAATGTTTAGCAAAGATAAATGGCAAGATGTTTAATCATTAGTATCAGGGAAGGCCACAAGCCCATGATGATCATTGAAATCTGTCTCTGTAGAATGTTTTACACATTGACAATAATTATTTGTCTCTTGGTTCTAACTGTTGAGCAGATTTATTAGGTCATAAAGTGGATGCTTTCAATAGATTTAGTAAGATAAAAGGTAAACGCATTGACACTGGGGCAAGTTATTTCTAAAATTACAAACAAAAAATGGACTCATTATACCAAATAATCAAAACTCAGTTTTTTTGTTTTCATTTATACAAAACTTCTTTCAGACAATACATTTTTATTCTTTTTCCTCACCATAATCATTTTAAGATTCTAATTTTTAAGTATAGTTACAAAAGTTAAATATATATTTTAATTTCTTTTCCTGCTTTCCACTAAAATTTAATTCGTACAAATATTACTTATATTTGTCTTTATGATTAAGGAATTATGTCTACAAATTTCTGAGAGAAAGGGATTAAAAAAAAACTTTAAAAAAACAAACTTTGCAGTATAATAGTTTGAAACTTTTTCAGCCTTTATTTAATAAAAGTTAGTGATGCAATTATTCAAATAAGACATTGCATTTGGAAAAGAAAAACTCTCAATAAATATCCAATTTTTAATTCAACTGCCAGTGCCAAGAGATTCTGAGAGCCAGCGTAGAGTATAAAAACTGCCAAGAGTTTTTTCCTCCTCAGAATTCTTTACAATACATAACTGTAAACAAGTAATTTGCTATGTTATGTTCCTGGACTGGCAGTTGAAATAATAATAATGAATCAAGTATTTTTTGAGAAAATAAGAAGCTCGATTGCCTATAGTCTCTTGTTGTGGGCAAGATATAGGAGCTGTAAATGGACCATAATGAGCAGCAAGGTCAGTGACATTCATACTTTTAAAAAGACTGAAATAATTCCTAGAGACACCTCCGTATACATTCGATACTTGAAAAAAGTAATAAATAATCCTTCAAATGAGATTAATAAATTGCAGGTGCAACTTATATTACTTTTCTTATTATTTCCATTTCTTTATTCATTTAGTAAGTCACTTTATTACTTGTACATTTTAAGATTAAGATTTAATTTATGATAGCTTAATGGCAAAAATGCATCAGTTAATTTTTATGATTAATTTCCAGAAGATCTGTTAATATAGTTAATGAATTAGACATATCAACTGGAAACAATCAAAATTTGATGTGCAAATTTTATTGTGTTGAATATATTTTGTGTTTTGAAATAGGTTCAAAGAAGTCTTATTTGGTAAAATAATTGGAGCTAATGTTAAAATTTTGTAGATGTATTGAAGCATGCTTATAGTTTCTGTAAAGGATAACCCCTTTCTTTGGAGCATAAGAGCTACATAACTGTTGGGTACTGTGTAAATGGGCCCCAAATTATCTTACAATAAGTTCTCAAGATAAAATAGTCAGCAGCTTTATCTGTATCATCAAAGAATTTGAAAGTTCTTTTAAAAAATGAAAAATTGATTGAAAAGAGACAAATATTCTGTTCAAAATTAATGCTGTAATCATTGAATATACATAAAAAGAAAAAAAAAAGAAAAAAAAAACAAAAAAAAAAACTTAGTTTGGGCCAGAAACAGATTTTATAACAAAATCTGCAGACTAGCTTCTCTGTTGAGAAACCATTCCTATTTTATATAAGTGTTAAAAAAGGAATAGATTTCTAAAAAGAAATCATGACATAAAAATCCACTTTATGTATAAAATGAGAAAGACTATAAACTTTGTTTTAACATATGCTAGCTTGGCATTTAAAAAAGACAAGTTGATTTGTACATGTATAAATGAAACAAATAGGGAAAAAAAATCACTGTTATCAACTGTTAAAAATATCTGAGTTAAAATTACAAAGCGCTGGGGTGTTGGGGCTGAGGAGAAAGCAGTCAATATACAAAATGTAGGAAAGTAGCATAACTTTCATATGAAAGCCCTCTGCAGTCACCATTTATAAAAAGTGCAGTGTTACTGCAACAGTTTAATAATAAACTGTTTTGATCTAAAAAAGATCACAGCTCAGTGGATTTTTGGCCATTAAAAACCTGTCCAATAAGATTTTTTTGTTAGCTACATTTGGATGGTAGCTAAACGGAATACATTTGCTAACTCTACCCACATTACGTTGTTGACAACATTCAACAAATAAAATATACTACATTATATAGATCTTTTTTTTAAAAAAGTTAAATTTGAAGTGTACCTTCCCCACCAGAGATATTATTAACATAATAAACCTGAAGATTTACTAATCTAGAGCCCTAGTTTGGGCTTCACTTAGCTCTTCAGAACTTGCTCACACCAACCTGCCTCCCTTGAAGCTGTAGTTACAATCTTTGAACTACAGGATATCACAGTTTAATGTTGGTGAAAGCAAGCAGTAAATATCCAAGAAACAAACATTTTTACATTAGTAGAAAGTTATAAAACGGGGTGAATGAAAAGAAAATCATGCCATTATAGATTGGAGGTGGTACACTCATTTTTACAAATATTAAATCTAAGAGTTAAAAAAAAAAAAAAAAAAATGTGAAGTGCACCTTTTTCAAGTTTCTTTTGTATGACAGAAACATGGAAGTTCCCTGCCAGATTTCTTTGTTTGGCGTGTTGAATTTATTCAGTTACCCAAATGTCAACTCGTATTATTGGTTTGTAGTTGTGGATTTTTATGGTTATGATTCCATGTCTTGTCAATAGGTGGTCGAAATCATGAGCCAGTCATTCCTTGTATAGGACAGTATTGACCTTGTTTCACAAAGTATCAGCAAATATATTTATTTACAAGAGGTCAAATCTCCATTTTGGTAATTATCTCATTATTATCTTTATCAAAAAAAAAAAAAAAAAGGAAATATTACAGTTGAATTTATGGAGAAATCTAATCTAATTTAAAAGCAGATCCTTAATAAGAGTATTAAGGATAATGGAAATTAATTTTAAAAAATGCACTTTACATTTAAAAAAAAGAGTACTAAAAATTCAGGAGTTTTCCTGAAAAATGAAAAATAATAAAACAAATTCAAAACTAAATAGAATATATTTTTTTTAACTGCCACACTATTTTATGAAATTAAAACTTTCACAGGTACTGAATTACCTGAGAATAATTAAAAAAAGAATTACATAAAAGAACAAAAAATATTGAATATTTACACTGAATTTGTAAGGGCATGCATTTGAAGAGCCATAAAATATACAGTAGAAATAGATGAGACAAATTTACTATTCCTCTGCTAGTCTCGATGGCAACAGGCATTAGAAAAAAGTAGTTCTTGGTTCTATATTTAGCCACCAACATAGCATGGAAATAGTAGTTCTGCAGATAGCTAACATGAAACTCAAATATTTTTAAACTTTCATGTTAGAGAGAAAAAAAGCTCATCAGAATTTGGTCAGGCAATTTAATTACATATACCTCGTAAGCTTTTCGAATACACTTTACTCTCTCATTTACAATTCGACAACAGTCAATTATAACTTAGATTTATTAAATGAATATAAAAATATAAACCTCAATTATATTTGACTGTAACAAAATTATTTTGCTTTGAGTTAAATGATCTGGTAAGGTGAAACTCAAATAATGCTTAAGTAATTTTTACCTACTGTATATGCATAAGAAGTGAGAAATCATGTCAGTTGCTGAAACTTTTCCAAAACCTTTAAGTTATAATTTATATTGTTAAGAATGAAGAAAATATTTTTAAATGCCTCTGTTTAAAGCTTTTACTGAAGCAATCAAGCTGGAATGTTCTGGCCAGTGATATTATTAACCAGTACAATTAAATAAAATTTTTTTTTTTTTTTTAAATGAAGTTTGTTTGGTTATGGGGCATATAAAAGTTTTGGAAAAGTTCAACATTTGAATTGATTACAACCATAATGTGCTCAATTCATGTTGAACATACACCCGTAATGTCGTGATAGTGCATATCATTCAGCAAAGCATGGTCCTCAAAGTAGTCCTTTAAATTCTGTTTCATAGCAACACTATCATATACAAATAGAATATTTATGATATTCAAAAATGTGGGGGGGAGCAATAGAGGGAGAAAACAAAAGGAATATATTGCAATGAAGATTATTTTTCTTTTTACATTGCAATGAAGAGGAAAGGGCTTCAAAGCCACACCACAATTTGAGCAAGCAGTAAATACCCAGTCCTTGTGTGAAATATAGCAAATAAACAATAAAATATATATACATGCAAGCTGTTTAAGCACAGTTGTTTTTTTTTTTAATTTTTTTTTAATGGATACCCGTCATTCTTTTCTTTAGCAAAGGGAAATAAATGTGAAAGGGATTAAAATGAGATCCATTATTGGTTACTGTAACTCACTGGATTCTATATATAGAAAGCAAATGTATTGTTAATAAATATAGATTTTAAAAAATTCTCTTTGTGGTAAAAACATCAACTTTCGTAACTATTCAGAAAAAATGGACTCCACACTCAAGAGACCTGAATAATTTTTCTAAGTTTTTTAAAATTCTGTTTCACCTAAAAATGTCTTATTTCTATCAATTAAATTAGTTTAATTGAAAATATATATTTGGAAATAATTTGAAAAATTATTGTAAGCTATGTGTCAAAGTTAACAATGCATATAGCAGTCTTTTGATGCTATTGTACTCACAATTTTCTCTGCCATGATGGTATACTAGAGCTAAAATCATGGTCAAGCTGATTGATGATAGTACAGAATTAGTTGAATTGATGCTTTTTCAAAGATCACTGGTTCAAAAGTGATATTAACAACCTCAGCTGGAATTTAAATACACTGATTTTAATATTCCAAATTGATAAATATTATGCCACCTTGTTTTGTTTTGTTTTTTTTACTTCCTAAAATGTTTAACTGTAGATTCTGAAAACTATTTTAAGATATTGTCTGCAATACACCATAAGAGAAGGATGCTTGTTTAAGTAGCCCATCTTCATTTAATATTACAAGACCTTTTGTAATTGCTAGAAAAGGGACTAATGGTTATTTGAAATGTATTTTTATTATTACAGCAAGAAAAAAATGATTACACTTAATGGATACTAAGTGTTGATCTGTAACCATCATTTTTGATTTTTGCACACCTTTTCTCAATAAATTTATAAAAATGTTATGCATGATGTTAATACTTGTTTCTTATTTGAAATATTTCTAATAAAGATTATTTCATGGTGGATTTTACAAATGTCTTTTATTGCTAAGTTTTTCAATGAAATACTAATTGAAAAACAGTTATAAAGATTTAGGAGTGTGTAAATATAAAGAAAAGAATGATTTTCTATTGATATATTGCAGATACTTAAATACTGTTAGGTATCCAACAAACTCCTAAATCCTAACACATTTAGAGTGCATATTTAGAAATGGTTTCTGCTAACATTGTAAGTCAAATAAAAAATTATGTAACTTTCTATACAAATGTAAATATGCTCATCATTTATCTTAGTTGTTTCCTTCATTGTGACAGTTGAGTCCATTGTTTCAGAAACAGTTTTTATATCTTTCACACAATATCTAAGTCATTCAGGAAAGTGTTGAAAATCCCCCCACAAAGAGAAAATAAGAGTTAGCCCCTGCCAGTGCTATTATGTAATATAATAATGTTTCTGTCATAGATTTATTTTTGATTCCAGAAAGTTACAACTTAATAATGGACCTCACCTTTAATTAAAAATGGACATTTCATAGAAAAATCACATGTAGGAAGAAATGAAAAATAAAAAATAATTCATGCCTCCTGTGTGGCCTGACAGGGTGGAGATATAAGTGTTGTTCAATTTCTAAGATGCTCCTATGTCTTTAGACATCCCTGCCATGGTCTTTAAGTTATTTCATGAAAGCGTCTGGTTCTTCTTGACCCAGCCAAATGCATCATAGTTGGTGGGGGAATTGAGGAAGAATTCAAACAGCATGCAAAGAGTCCTGCCTTTTTTTTTTCTTTTTTTTTTTTTTTTTTAATCAATGAATAATGAAGACAACACAATGTAGTTTATGTCCTCAGAAGCTAAATATGAAGTGTGCGTATAACACACCCCAGCAGTTAGGAAATACTCTCCAAAGTACTTTGTTCCAACAGGTCTCCATGAATCTATATCACATCCTTACACTTCACAAAATAATAATGAGGCGTTTGACCCATCCTGCGCCTGCATTTTCAAGAAGTTAAATACTTCTCTCCATGATAATTACAGTTTTTGTGGCTTTTTCTTTTTTTCTTTTTTTTTTTTCTTTTTTTGTTAGAAAATAAAGTAAGAGCTTTCTTCCCTATAACCACCAAGAAGCATATTGATTACTAAAAAGCATACAGAGAGTTTGCAGATACAATATCACCATAATATACTGCTAATATCTGACCCGTATCAAGCATTTAAAAAAAAAATTTTTTTTTAATTTTTTTTTTTTTATTATCAGATTGACATTTCAATTTTTATCCATGTTTCCTTACATGGTAGACATACATGCATACAAAAGTGGAATTGGTTTCATGTTTCCTGAGTAGCAACCTAATGATTTGTTCACATATAGAACTACAGCCAACACTGGATTTTGGTTTCAGGGATTGGAATAAGTTTTAGGAGAGACTCAAAGTATTTTAGGTAAGGTGTAAATATTAGGATTAAAAAAATTTTTTTTAGGGATTATGATTTTTAAATACTTTTTTAAAAATTTTTTCTTTTTTTTTCTTTTTTTGTTTTTTTAGAATATTTTCAAAAAGATTATTCCAGATTGGTAACATTTAAAAAAATCATTAATACTTCCATGAAAAGAGGGGGGGAGAAAAGTAAGAAAAACAAAAACCGCAGTGATTGATTTTTCATGTACAGCGTGCACAAATTAAGGGAGACAATTCAATGAAACTTGCATACAAAAAAAAGAAGGAAAAGAATTTTAAGAGAAATAGTCACATGACACAATAAGTATATTTGATAAAACCACTAAGAACAAGCGGTGCAAAAAAAAAAAAAAAAAAAAAAAAAAATTTAAAATTAAAAAAATAATATAAAAGCCACAGAAATTATACAGCTCTTTCATATAATGTGGAGTGGTAAAACTCTGTTATCTATATATGTGAAATGCAGCTAACATGTAATAATCAGTATGAAGGTATAGATAAAGTCTATATTCTATACACCAGTGATAGCTATTTGACATATTTCACAATGTATTTGATTTCCACTCAATATATTCATTTCACTGTATATGTATGCACTGTATCTTGAGTTTACATGCATATTCATATATATATATATATATATATATATATATATATATATATATATACACACAAATGCATGTACACACAGACACATTGTTTTCTTAAGTTTTCCCATATAGCTCATGGCATGGGGAAAAATAAATGTTTGAAAGTAATAATAGATACAATTAATGAGTTGAGGTGAACCCCATGAAAAGACAGTAAGCTATCTAATACTGCTGTGATATGCACAATAAAGACTTGTTTGATATTTTAGAGAGAAAAAAAAAAGAGCATGGAAATTCTAAGTCTATTAAATTACAAAGGTTACAGCTACCATGTAACTTTCTGAGATGCTTGAAAAAGAAAAACTTTTTAAAAAATTTTGAAAATTAAGTTTTATTACTCTGGATATTTTAAAACAATTTTGCATGAAAGAAGCACAACTTCTGGAATTATTTTACTTTCTTTCATAGATGATGTTAAAATATGCATAGTTACTAGTTTAAAAAAAGTATAAAATAATAATTTCAGCAATAATATTGGACTAATTTGTAACAGCATGTTTGTTTGTTTTTTAAATATGCATGATGAGAAAGAAAAAAACAATCATTTTTAAATATACTGTTGGTAATTCAGCAATGATGTCAGATTTAGGGATTTTTATATTTGAGATAAAGGGAAAAATTCTTCTACACAGGTGCCACCTCACATTATTCTGCCACCTCAGATGATTTGAAACTGAGGGTCCACCATTTAGGATTTTCAACAGATAAAAACCCTATCATAGAACAATATATTTTTCTATGTTTGATGATGATGACAATAATGATGAGAGAAAAAAATGTAAAAGAACAGAAGCCCAAATAAATGTTATCAGCTCACTTGCATCCATCAGTGGTTCACTAGCAATATCTTGTCAGCAGATTTTTATAAGCAATACACTTAATTTTCTCTGGGAAAACAACAACAACAAAAAATAACTTGCCTAATTTAAATATTTTCCTGCTCAGCAATTTGTTCAAGTAATAAAGAAATTTAGTTTTGAGCACGCACACATATAAAAAAAAAGATGTTTTTGATATATTCTTACAGGAGAATTAACCACTTCCAAAAGGAACAATATCAAAACTTAAAGAAATGAGGAAAAAAGAGCTAAGGAAACCATTCTCAGCCCAAGGATGAACACTTATGTTCAGTTAACACTTTATATATACCTTCATGCTTTCACAACTGTTTCCATAAATGAGGTAGAACAGACATAAATGCATTAAACAATTCTCATCTTGTTAGCCAGGCTATTTATAAAACAAAAGTAATATAAATAAATTAAAAAAATAAACAAAATTAATTTTAAGCAATAAAAACAATGGATGCAGATCAATGTTTATTCATTTCCCTTATCTATTCCTTAGGTTTGAATGTAATTAATTGCAACACCTCTTTATCTAAGCATCAATACATGTCTGTAAATTAAATTAAAGTGCAAGGGATATTAATCTGAGTTGTAGTTGTTGATCTTTGGTTTGTCAAAGATCTTATGAGTTTACTCAATATGGCTTGTAAATGTATGGGCAGGAGAAGAAAGGAACATAATGAGAGAACTAACAGTTTTCTGTAGAATACATGCTCAAGACTGAATTTACATTGATAGATCTGATCACTTGAAGCTGGTTGTGAAGAAAGACATGGCTGAAAGATTTCTGTCCAATCCATCATAGGAGCATCACAAATAGGGAAGGAATAGAAGTTATTTGGGACAGCATTTATATATATTTATGTATGTATGTATAGATATATAGAGATATATATATTATATAGATAGATATATGTTGATATAGATAGATTTAAAAAAAAAAAAATTATGATTATCTCAAAAAGTATAATTTCAGAATATGTTTGAGAGAAGCACAAATGTAGACGGATGTGAAGAACAGCAGTAGCAATGCACAGTACCTCTTCACACACACACACACACACACACAAAAGAAAATAGACAAATATTAATTTATAAAATATAGATCTTTTGTATAAGTAATAAAACTCTAAACAGAATCTTTTGTATTGAAGCATTTGGCCAGCAAATTGATATTTGTTGACACAGAAATATATTTCTTGATAAGAAGGTTTCTGATGGAATAATATCTCAATTTTTATAGATTGTTGGACAAACAATTTTAATTGCATTCACTAAACAAACATTCAGTGTGTTTTGATAATGTGAGATTTTTTATATCAAAACTACTAAAAAGAAAGAAAAAGAAAAAAAATATTAAAAAATAAACTACATAATCAATTACAACTGACCATTCAGACACATTTGAAAATGTTCCATTTTGGTGAGTAATTGTTTATAATGTGTCACCAATATCTATATTTATCTAGTCATTCCCTGCCTTGATTTTGGAACAGTTTACAACCACTCAATTTGATAGTAGGTAAGGAACCTACCAATATAAAAATACATACACCCATAAACAAATGAAAGCATTTGTTTTATTTTGATCAGAGCGTTTCTTTCATTACATGTTCACATACGCGCACACACACACACAAACAAAACAGAACTGATAAGTTTAACTTGTAGAAATAGATAAGGGATCATTTCACCTGTGCATCCATTGTGTTGATGTTGCAGAATATTACTAAAACCAACACTCAAAAGTCACTTGACATGGGAGATTTAACACTTCAAAAATACCTCACAATTTTTTTTATGCTTGATTTTTGATACTAAGTTTATAGTAAACCAAAATTAGGATGAAAAGAAAACAGATGCAGGCATTAATTATATGCATACACCTACATGTGTGTGTATCAAAGAGTGTATGTGGTATATACTTTATATACACACAAATGTGTTGTTAATAATATACTAAAAGCCAACATACAAGAAGCAGTAGAAAATTTTGACTTTTTTTTTAAAGATATTTTTCTTTGTTTTATAATTATTATCAATTGTATTTTAAATGAATGTTATACAAGAAAAGAGAAAAGATTTTTTCATATTTATCAAGTGAAATATTATAGGTAATTATCCATGCCCAATTCACTGCCACATGTAAACAAAAAAAGTCATTAAGAAAGTTCTTTCTTTCACATACACTGACTGTATTTCCCAAATTATCTAAATGTGGCATAAACTTAATATAGAAAACTCAGTAGAAAAGTAAAATATTCTTCATTGCCTTATACTTTTATAGAAAAAAAAAACATGTACTGACTTGATGCCTCAAATATAATGCTGATATCCTTTGTTTCCGAAATAACTTTTTATAAAAAGATATAGCTATAAACTAAATGAGAATCTTAATCAAGCCTTTGTTCATGACAAGAGGATAAATAACTATATGATAAAGAGTCAACATTTTAAACTTTATTATTTGCATCATTGTCTTGGTTTAAGTTTAGTTTGTATCATATCATTCCTGACCTAACCTGAAAATTATATAGATATTAGTTTTAATTTTTTTTAAATATTTTAGGCTAGGAACACAAAAATGGATATTAGCCTATCTGTAGCTATTTGAAAGTAATCACTTGATATGTATATTATTTTTTTGTTTGTTTTATTATATAATAACTATGAAATATAATTGATCATACAAATAATTACAGCTCCCCACACCTTTTTAGTCTATTAGGCGAACATGTAAAAAAAAAAAAAAAAGTTTTGTTATCAGTTAATAATATTAAAACAAACTTGGATATTTATCCAAATCATTACAAATTTCATATTGTGAAAAATGAAATCACCTAACATAATGCTGTTATTTCAAAAACACCAGTCCAATAAAAAAAAAATTAAGTTTTTCACATAATTCAATACTTTTTCTCTCTTTATCAATAACAGAGCAATTAAAATTATATTTTCATGAGAAATGTGTTTGTATAATTAATTTAGAGTTAATATATAACAGATTTTCCCCCATATTTTTTATGGCTAATGAAATTTTTTTTTTTTAATAGATTACATTTTTACTTTTTAAGGGAAGTGAAACTTATTACTGAGAAATATCTAATGTCATATGTATACATTTTATATTCATATAACAATATTATGTCTATCTGACTTTAGGCAAAGTGGAGAAACCCTTGAAGCAACAAATGGAAATTCATTTAGACATCACAGAAACAATTTATCGACTGTTTATTAAAAGTATCACCACTGCTGTATATTTATATACACTAATGCAGGATGTGAAGGAAATTGTGTAAAGTATTTCAGCTTTATCTGACACAATAGTTTAGTTCAGAAGAGAGAAATTAATGGCTATTGATCATATGATCATTTGGAGGAGAAATGCCATCTACTACTGCTACCAGTTAATAATGCCAAGTAAGTAGTAGCTCTTTTGGGCTATGAGCATTTTTAGATGATTAATTATTCAAACTACTTTGTTTAGGTTTCACTTTAGCAGAATCACTTATTCTGATTAGTTTGGAAAAGTGGAAGGTGGGGTGAGTCAGGGCTTTTGACTTGGTCAATAGCAAAACTGACATAGCACACATTGATATTACCTTCTTTTCTTTTCACAACACTTTCAATTTTCTCACAATAAATCTTGAAGACCTAATTTATTTTAAAATATATTTCATGCTACCTGCAAAGATGTAACAAATTTCCTGAATGCTGATAACACTTGGAATATATAATCAGACTGAAAAAAATACTTTGCAATGCTTTCATTGGCACCAAAATAGTATTTTGATGCATCAGTTCAAAGTATTGTCTCCTTCATAAGTAAAATTATTTCATAGCAAAAGTTTGCATCATATCAGCATTGTAAGTGAGACACCAAATGCTAATAGAGTTTACAAAGCTTAATAAATGTTTCTCATCTTAAAAAAAAAAAATTTTTGGTGCATCTTAGAAAAAAAAAAAAAAAGAATTTTTTGGTGTTAGATAATTAATATAAAAGTTCAGTGATGTGAACATTGATATAATACCTATAATATTGAAGTAAATGAAGATGAAATGAAATTTGACAATGATTTTTTCTTTCAGATGAATTGTGAACTTCAAGGATGAATAAAAAAGATAATTATATGGATTTTGTTTTGACCAAGTTCAGCTGTTACAGCTGCACAACCATTTCAGGATAAAAGATGTCCATTTTGCTAAGGGAATGTGTATACATTTGATAAAAAAATACCACCAAGTGGCAACATTCAAACCATGTCTGAAAAATAATCTAGATTATTAGCATATAAAAAACACCACCTTAGAAATAACAGAAATCTGACATTGAACACTTGACAAGGTGTAACAATATTATTTTTGTCCTCAAAAAGTGGATTGAAAAATTAAAAAACTTTAAAAAAATGAACAAAAATATTTCAAATAAATTGTAATGACAAATGTATTAGGTCTATTCTATGTTAGGAAAAATTAGGAGTTCCTATTTTAAAGAATGACAATATTTGTCATTCATATACAGAAAAATACACATAATTTAGAAAGAAAAAAAGCCTCTTTGGGTTTTTAATATATTTTTATAATTATGTCTCAAATTGACAGAATTCATCTGAAACAATTTACATTAAAAAAAACTTATCAGGATTGTTGAATATTAATTTACTGTATTTATAGCAATGTAAATCATTGTTAACTGAACCCTATCATTATATAGATTGGTTTGTGTTTGCCAACTTTTTTTGTGGTTGGGCTATTGACAAATGTATAGCAATTGTTATTCCTGAGGTCTTCAAAGTCCTGAGGGTAATTCAAATCATGTATCACTCACACTCAAGTCCTGAGATTGGTCACTTTAAATTGAATGTTAGGAATTGATCCAGAAACAGATTAGGCAGGGAAGTTATAAGTAATGTGTTTTTCTTCAACTAGTAACTTTTGAAACCAATTGAGAGAAGAAACAAAAATAAATATATGGCTGGTATCAATAATTATCAATAAATATCAGAAGATTTAAATTTAATCTGATATTCAGAAGTTGAATAAACAGCAAATAATTTCTTAAAATTTGTTTCCATTGCAAATTCATCATTTCAAAAGAATCAAATCCAACCTCAGTGTTCCTTACAGAGGCATTTAAATTTTGATAAAATTGCATTATCTTATTCAGTGTCATTTGATGTTAACTAATGCATGTAGCTAAGTGTGAAAAGGAGTATGAATTTGAGATAACCAATGAATTTTTTTCTCAATAAGATATTTATTGCTTATTTAGAGAAAGCCAAAATCTAAAAAGTTTCCACCAGAATTTATAGAATTTGAACCAAAGCAAAATGACATATATATCTAAGAATGGTCTTGGGCTAATATTTTATTTTATGCAGATTAAGTAATAACATTAAACATTTTTCATTAAGAGTTAATGAGCATCAAGACCAGAATATTTATTCTTACTTTTAGTGTTTTTGATTTGTTTTAAACATTTATCTGATAATGAAGTAGCCTCTGTACATGGTGACAAAAAAGAGTGGATTTAATCTTAAACAAATGAAAATCTGATGATGTTTTCAACATTCTTTTTCTCTTGGTTTCTGTTTCCATATTTGTGGTGCTCCTTTGTAGAGGTGAATCAATGATAGACTTGCTCATTTAGAGTTTTGAAGGGGGAGGGGGCATTTGTTTTGTTTTCCTTTTGCAGCACTTGAGAGCAGAGAGGAAGAAAGGCTGACCTGGTTGTCACTGACATGCAACATCAAAATCAGTCAACTTAGAAGCACTGCCACAAATGAGCAAGGTCAGTGAGGTGACAAACAGTACAGCATGGCATAGAAACACTTCCTATGTTGTGGAACAGGAGGAGCAGTAGTAGCAAGAAAAAAAAATAATACTATGAATAACTCCACAAATTCAACCAGTACCAAGATTTATTGTATAGAATATAAATCCAATTTTCTTTGAGATTAGAGTTCAAACAACTTTATGAAACAGTAAATAAATACAAAAAAAGTCTTTAGAAACAATGGATTTATATTGTGCTTGGATTAAAAGGGTCTAAAAAGACTGAATTAATTCATCCAAGTGGCAAGTTAATAAATATGTAATTTTATAAAACATTAAACATTTTCTAAATTTTGTTTTAAGTGATCATTAAAATTGATAAAAAATAGAAAGAAAAAAAAATTTTTTTATCACAATTTCATATTTATTTAATAATTATCTTAACTGATGGATAAATTGTATTAATAATACAAATCATTATAAAATAGTTACATTCTAAATTTATTTTTTGTTTGTGTTTTGGTTTTTATGTGCAACAAGTTTTAATAAATTGTATCTTTAGCCTTTGTGTGGATATGATAAGAGTTATTTGCAATGTGTTCAATGCCAAGTTCAATATAAATAATCATATTGAACAGAAAATCTACACTGAACTTGGCTCCAGACAAACACTTTGAAATATACTTACAGAGGTTAAAGAGTAGTAAGCAAAAAAATATCATCCAATAAATACAATTAAGTAAAATTACAGTCCAAGTGATCACTTAAAGAGAGAGAGAAATTTGGGGCTATCAGTTAATGTTGGTAGTATTTAGTTAAGATGAAAAATTGGATACTGGTTGAAAATGTTTTACAAAAAATAGTATGCATTAGTTTTACAAGTGTAAATTGTACAAATAACTGAATTAAGAAATAAAATACTTATTTACACAAAATTGTTAAGAAGCTGAATTAAGCAATTTTATGATAGATAGAATCCATCAGTGAATACAGTCAGTATACTGGAACACTATTTGACATAGGTCAAATGGAGATGTTAATGCTTGGATTTCCAATGCTAAATGACAGTGCCAGCTATTGGGCATCTTTACATAGGCAAATGGGAACATGTGTCTCTAACAGAGGCATCAATTCATATGGCTCAGTAATGAACCACAGACCATTTGCAATTATATGTTCATAAGTACATATCACACACATGAACTGATTATTACTCTGGTACTTGATACTGACAATATGTACTAGTATTTGTCAGTTGTACAATACCAGACGTGTACTGCCAATAAACACTGATGACAGCCAACATGATTTGTTTAAAGGAAACAAATGAATACAACAAAAATAAACATTGCACATAAATGACAAAGAATAAACCTGATTAACAAGATGCTCTGAAGTCCATCAGTGATGTCCACATAATAATCTTCCACCAAGACTGGTTATAGGCCAATTGTCTATGTTGGCGGATTATTTGCGCTTATATATATATATATATATATATATATATATATATATATATATAAACATCATTGCATGGCTACTGGAAAGGTTCTGACAACTCCTCCAGGAATCATCCATTACTGAGGTAGTAAGTCACCTGGAAAGATAAAAAAATAAAATGTACATTTCTATGAAACTAGAATTCAATTCTAGCTAGTTCTGATTATTTAGAGAAACAAAGTTCATTTTTTTTATATCTTCTTGAGTTTATGTACAACTCAAGTAATTTCTGGAATTTAATTTTCCAAACAAAATATTTACAACTGAATGACTTGTTGAATATCTACATACATGGAGAGATTATAATGTAACATTATTGATAAAAGAAAAGTATGAAATTGTTATAAAATGTTAATTTTAGAGAAAGACAGCAGGTTACTTAAAAAGGTCTAATCTATTAATATTTGTTTTTAATTTTAGAATTCTTGTACATCTCTGCAATAAAAAATTATTAATTTGCATCATAAATGATAAAAATTGATTTTTGGTTTTATCAAATATCATATTCAGATGACAATACATGAAAATTAATCTTATACTAAAGTTCCAAAAATAAAATAATTTCATGTTATAGTAGATCACATTCAATGTAAATTTGTGTATTATTTTAATAGATAATTGCATTATTCAATTTTTATCAGTTAAAATACTCAATATTAATATACCTTTATAACTGTGTTGCTAGTAAAAGTTTTGCTAGGATAAAAAAAAAAAAAAATCAAAAATTAATGTACACTTTACCCTTGTAAGCATTATAGTCCTATGTAGTGATGATAGAAATGGATCAGAAGGTAAAAAAAAAAAAAAATACTCAAAATGACATTAGATCAGCATCATATTAGTTGGGAACACAAGATCAGCATGTTGATCAGCATGATCGCTGCTGGCCATCCCATTTCTTTTGACTGACTTTGCAAGCTTGTTTAGTGATCAGAACTATTTCTAGATGATTCTCCAAATTCTGAAAACTTTCTATTCTATAACATGAGTAAAGAGAATCACTAGTGACTAGATTTGGCAGTTGGACAAGTCTTCCCTATCTCAAAATAGCAGCCTCCTCCCTGGGCTGACTGCACAAGTGGTTGGATGGAGACCTGGTGCAGAGAAAGAGGAAGGGAGAGGTCAAAAGCAGCAGACAAAACTACCAACTTCATAACAGTCTGCTTGTGTTGGTCTCTGACTAGAGTTCGATACTTCCTTTTGGCTTGTGGCCAGTTTACAGGTTATGCTTAGAGTGGGGATGGGGATTAGAAATGAAACATCAGAGAAGAATAGTGAAGAAAGCTGACTCACATGCAAACTGCTTCCCAAAGATTTTGAGTATTCACATCCAAGATAAATAAGAAATAAAAATGCAGATTCATAAAAACAATAGAGGCTTATTTATTTTTCTCTTCAGTCTTCTCTATAAACTCGCTGAGCAAGTGTTGGTGAGTTTTGCCAGAGGAAATTGTTGGCTGTGAAATGATGCTAATAAATATGAATGATCCATAAACAAACATAAAGTTCTTTAAATGCCAAATTTCATAGAAAATATACTTTTGCTTTGTAACTGGTCTATTAAAAATACAGGTATGTATTAATATACAATTCAGTGATGTTATTCCCACTTTACTATGAATGTAAGATTCAGTTTGTGTAACACCTTATAATTAAGATGATCTTAGAAGCCAGTGTAAACCATAGACTTATATCTTTGGTTGCTTAAGAGGTGACAAAGATGAAAAGGTATTCATTGGCCTATGCAAGGTGGCCATAAGTAAACAAATAAGTTATTCTAGCTAAACAAAAGCAGTCATATATACAGGTTGACTGTTTATGAAAGGGGCCATCTTGTGTGGAAACATTGTCCAAAGCAAAGTAACTTTGGTACAAGTAAACATTATAAGAATATTACTTTTGTCTAATTTGAAACCTTTATTTTAGTATCTGATTTCAATACAAAATTCCCCTTATTTTACAACAATATAGAATGTTCAAAAACAAAATGTTTTTAAGATAGATAGTTCAGTTTAAAGATTACTTGATATGTTATCCATTTCAGGAAGACTGGAGATTGCACTGGAGAAAATGTAATGATCCAAATAAGATATTAGTTCAAATGATGTATAGAATGTGATATCTTAACTCTTTTTTTGTTTTCCTAAGAAATGTTCTTAGAATCATGTTATATCTTTGTTTCCTCACTAAGTAAGGTGACTGATTCTAATTATTTTTGTTTCATTTTCCAAGACTAAATCAAAGACAGTCACAAGATAAATTTATTATGAAAGTAAATAACAAGGATTAATGGGAGCAGTGAGTCAGATAATACTCATTAGTACACCTCAAGTTGAGAAACATTTAGTATATATATTTTTCAGTTTAAAAATATAATCAAGCCTTCAGAAGAAGTTAAGGAAACTGGCAGGTATCTTAAAAAATATAATACCTTTAGAAAGAGTAAAAGAAACAAGCAGGTATGAAAATCAAGTGTATTTTCAAATTATAAAACAAACACTGCATTACCAACAAAGCCTTTTTAAGCAGATTATGATTTACCTACATAAAAAGTAAATATAAATCTTAAATGTTTATATAAAAAATAATAATTACAGTGATGCAAAACCTTTAAATTGTTCTGTTAAATAAAAGATGTATACTAACTTGAGGAAATAGTACTGGCTATAAATCTAATTCATCACAGATGTGTGTAGTGAGTTTAATCTTTCCTTAGTGCTCCATCATTGTGGCTGTGAGTCAGACTAAGATAATCTTAAATATTTAATAAACATGTCAAGAGTATACTCTCATAAAGCAACACCTAAAGGAAATTTGAAAAAAAAACCCTTTTTCCACACAAGCCCAATGCAGATTCTGATCAAATTGTCATACTGAGGTGAAAATAATTTTTGACTTTACATTAACAAACCTGAATTACAATCAATTTGAATGACATGCAAAAATTATGAATTTTGTGTATATACTTCAAATGACAAAATTTGGTCATTGCAAAAAGCAGCTTTCTTTTTAGTTGATTCACAACCCTAATTCAATTCAAAAGATTATATTAAGCTATCTGCTTGCCTTAAATACTGTTAGACTAGATACAAACAACAACCTGCCAATTTCTGGAATTCTACAAGTTTTGCCTTCTGTTTTTTTCTCTCTGTTTACACTTGACTCATAATAGTGTAAGATTACAAATAATCTTCTATTGGAACATAACATCAATTTGTAACTATCATGTAATCACATACAAATATGCTATGCTTTTACTTGTTTCAGTTTTGGTTGTAATAAAGGATAATAGAAAGAATATAAAATGTTAAATTACTCTAGGAAAAGAGATTTTATTATTAATAGTATCTTAAATTCAGTTTTGGAGTAACTATACATCTTGGAATTTTTTCATGTATGAGCCCAAACATCAAAATATTAGATTAAATGTCTCATAAGGTGTCAGTCCTTCACAGGCTTGTAAAACAGCTTTTACCTTATCAGGAATGGGCTCTACAAAACCTTTAAGTGTTAAAAGTTATATGTAGGTTCTGCAGAATAAACTGGTTGGTATAACACATTTCTTAAGTACTCAATGGGATTTAAGATCTGGGAATTTTGGTAGTGAGAGAAACACAGTGAAATCTTCTTTCTGTTCCTGAAACCATTACTGAACAACTTGTGCAGTCTGGTTGGATGTACTGTCCTGCCAAAAGAGGCTATTACTAACAGAAAATTGTTACCATGAAGAGGTATATCTGGTATGTGACAAGGTCTAGTTTTGATACTAGTATGCCTATTGATACTTTTGTCAATTGACATTGGTTAGCATATGTAACCTGACTAGCTGGTGGCTATGTCAATCCATATGCAACAAGTTTTGATGTATTGTATTGTGACATGTTCCTTCTTTCACCTTGATTAAAGCTATCTGCAATTTGTGCCAGATAGCTCTTCTATTTGCTTTTACTTGGCAGGTAAGCCTCAGTTCTCTTCTCACATCGATAAATTTTGGCTGCCCAATGACTTGTTGACAGTTGATTTTTCCATTATTGAATCACTGCCAATAATTACTCAGTAGGTACCCAACTGAACATGAGCACTCAGACAAAAATCTCATTTTGGAAATTCTCTAACCTATTTTTGTGGCCATCATAATCTGACTTTCATTAAATTTGCTTAAAATGTTCTTTTTACCCATAACTTTGACATTCAACATGAAAAATGAAGTTCTTGAGTCCAGTTTATCTGCTTACCCTGACATTGAAATATTGCTTGCAAACACCATTTAGGAGTTATAATTAAACATTTTATAGCTAGAAATTTAAAATCATAAAACATCTCTAATTTTATGATAAAATACTGTAAAATAAAAAGTACTAATTAATAAATGTTCAGTTACCATAAACACAGAAAAGTTGTGAATTAGCCATTGCATTACAGAAGGTGAAACCTAATAGTTTCAAGTAGCAATCACAGATATATACAAATTTGATCCTGAAGACGTATAGAATAATCCATATTCAAACTTGATTAACTATATCAAACAAAGTAAAACCTTAAGTATTTGTAAATCAGTTAATTTTTTTGAAATTTTACATCTAAAAAAAAAAAAAATGAAACATGCTCTGTAAACTATTAGTTGTTTAATTACCCTAATATAAAATCAAAGTAAAATCAGAATATTGTTTAATAGTGTTGTTTATTGTGCTTTTTAAACAAGATATATAATAAATGTTGATCAGGTCAAATATATATTTTCCATATTTAGCATGGTTTTTCTTTCCTTTTATAAAGTGAAAACTATTTAATAAGTTCCTTTAAGTAAGGAAAATAAATGTTTAAAGTAAGTATAAAAAGAGATATCTTACCTGAGAGAATAGAGGGCTTCTGTGATCATATAGTCAACACAGGTAGCTCTCTTTAAAAGGTTGATAATTTGGTATAGTGTGAGGATACTTGACATGCCAAACAATGTGGAACGTGAACTCAATTCGGTCTTGGCAGTGCTTGTTACAGGACGGACATCGAAATGGATCTTCGTCAATTGGTGAGTGCAGACTCTGATGGAGGTGGAACATTGTGTAGTCATGAAAGTAAATCCCGCAGTGATAACACTGATGAAAGCCAACGTCTGTTGTTGGGGTGGCAGAGGTAGTTGTCACGTCACGCTTTTCCTCAGATTCTGAATCTAAGCTTGGAGTTTTTGACGTCTGTATAAAGCTACCTCGCTTCCAGTGATAATGCTCTGACGTTGCTGTTTCACATACCATGCTTGCGGTTGAAACAGTCGCTGTAGACTTGTTCATGCTCAAGTCCATAACGCTGTCCTCAGATGTACGGGTCAAGGTCGACATAGGTGGTGCCATCTGGGCAGATTGAGGTAGATCTGTTAATGAAGTGTTCGAGGGTGATAGAATTTGTGATGCAGATGAGGTAGAGGGGTATTGCTTTTCCTTGTCTTTCTGGCTTTCTGTTGATGATGCTCTCATGAGTTCAGAGGAGTTCATCTCAGCCACAGAAGTCAATGAGGGTGGAGAGTGTATGACGCTTCGTGATGGCATGGCAATCGTATACAAGCTAGGAGGTGTGCTGGCATGCACATAAGTCGTTGTTTCTACAGTGTGGCCACCACCACTACTACTGGCCATGCTCTTATGGACACCATGCTGCTGCTGCTGCTGATCCTCCATTTCAGACGGTGTTGTTGGTGGGGTCACCTGCTCCAGTTTGATTGAACTCATAGACGTTATAGCCTGCAAATGTTGTTGCTGTTGTTCATTCTGAAGGTTCTGAATATCTCTTTGATGCTGTTGTTGGTGCTGTTGCTGTGAGGACCGATCAAGCTGAGGCGGTGGCTTTCCCTGCAGCAACCCAGTCTGTTGGTGTTGTTGCTCATGGATTGCCAAGTTAGACGGAACTGGTGGTCCTGAGGTCGTTGTCGTTGTGTTGTGCATGAGAGTCTCATAAGTTAATGCCTGTTGCAGCAGTGCTCTCTGCTGCATGGCAAAAGCTTGGTAGGCAGCCAGGTTGACCTGCGGTGTGGGTCTTACGGGATTTCTGTAACCATAGAGTTTGCCACGCATATGTACATTGCGCTCATGCCGGCGCAGATCGTTGCTCTGTGTAAAGCAGCGGTGACATATCTTACATTTATAAGGTCTTTCACCAGTGTGAACTCTCTCATGTACTTTGAGATTTGATGACCACAGAAATGACTTACCGCAGGTCGCGCACACGTATGGCCGATCTGCTCGATGGAGCTGTTCATGCTTGCGCAGTGTTGCCACCTCGCGGAACGAACGCTGGCACAGTTCACAGCGATATGGCCGAGCACTGCTGGAGGATACAGCGGCGGGAGGCGGGTACTTAATGGCGTTGGTTGATTCGTTACCACCACTAGAATCCTCCATCCTCTGTAAAACAATAAAAGGGAAAGCAAATTAGCAGAGACAAAAAGTAATATTTTGAAAAGTAAAAGGACTGGAAATTTTACATGTCTGTCCTAATGTAATGTTTAATTATAGATGGACAAAAAAGTTTATACTTTGTTTACAAAGTTTATAACTTATTTTTTAAAAGTACCTTATTTTATGACTACCATGGTATCTGTTAAAAATTATCGGATTATTTATGTATGAATCAGCACTTCTACCTGTCTAAGATTAAAATGTCACTTGTTTAAGTTTTGAATGCACTATTTTAAGCTTGTCTATATATTTCTCTGCCTTAACTGTTTGCTCACTTTGAAAGAAGCTATGATGTATAAAAAAAAAAAATTATTTTCCCACCAAACACTTAACTATAATCTCAGGAATGATGACATGGTTTTGGTTTAAATTAGTTCTCACCCAAATCTGTCTGTGGTGCAGAGATTCTTCAGTTACAATACAAAATCAAGTGATGATATGCTGCAAGTGTGAATTAATTTCCATGCTATTATTGATATAAACTTTTATATATCTTAATTTTGTGTATTCCATTCAGTTCAAATGAGACCCTGCTGTTTTCCTTTGCCAATCTCTCTTAATTATAATTGGCTTCAATTAGGATATTAAAGTTGGCTGAATGTCTTCAGACAGATGTTTTGAGATCAGTTTCCATCACAGCCTTCAAATCTTTATCTTCATTGTTGATTTTAGCCAAATTTTAACTTGATTTCCAAAACTTAGGTCTTAGTTTTACCTTGTATAATATGACTAATTTAAGAAAAATATCTTCAAACTATATAGGTTGTTTTCTTTTGCTAATTCCATCAGGCATCATAATACTAATCAAACATAAATATAATAATTATTAAACACATGCTTGAGAGAAAATGAAAGGTCCTAACTAGTTTCACAATATTTTTTTCCATTTGGTTTGCTTGAATAACAAATTGTTATAATTTTATAACAAGTCAAAAGTAATTTTTTTTAATTTGATAATTGTGGGGGTGGAGGAAGAGCAGTCATCTTTTAAATTGTGAGATGAATGAATAATATTTTCTACTGCATCCTTTGTTTTTGCTCCATTTTAATGTATTGCAATTTTTATTCCTATCAGTCTTTTACTCATTATTACTGGATATCGACCTAGCAAGCCTATCTCTGCCTCACTTTTGTCTATCTGTAACTTCTCTCTAGATTTTTTCCTTTGTTGTTATCACACCCACCCCCTTTCATTTTACCCAAATTCCTTCCTGCTTAATATTATGTAGATTTCTCAGTAAGAAGGTCTGAATTATTCCAGCTCAGAATGGCTAGGGATTGAGCCAATACTACATGTTGATCCTAAAACAAGTACCAACAGAATACAAATAGACACAAAAAATTTTAATATAACTACTTCAGAGAAAATCTTGATGTGGCAGTCTTATTTTAAAAAATGATTAATATTTCTTTTATTTTTTAGCATGTAAACATACAGTATTTTTTAGAAGTACTATCAACAGAAGAATTACTCATAAATAGATTGAGCAATCTGTCATAAATATAGATAGGTTAATTGGATTTCTATTTTTAAATGTTAGTTGATAAAGAATATGAATAAGAGCAGTAATGTTTTCTATCTGAAAGGAGATTTAAATAAACAAGAAAATATTAAAAGAAATATTCAGAAAATAAAAGGGATTATACT
Source organism: Doryteuthis pealeii (assembly GCA_023376005.1). Lineage (NCBI taxonomy): Eukaryota > Metazoa > Mollusca > Cephalopoda > Myopsida > Loliginidae > Doryteuthis > Doryteuthis pealeii. The sequence continues at coordinate 42,482,949 of CM042142.1, forward strand.
AAAAGATAATCAAGTAGAGAAATAATCATTGCCTTCATTTAAAGAATATCAGAAGCTACATTTAGAAAAGTCTTTGTGCCCGATATATTTATAAACTCAATCTGTTTTAAGTGGTAGCGATTAAAGGGTGATTGTAGGAACTCTAATCAGTGTTGACGCTGGATTATTGTTCAAATGTAAATATCTGCTACTTGTTTAAAATAATTTTTTTTTTTTAAGTAATCCTTTTATTTTTTTAAATCAGCCTTTTCTCTGAGCCTTTATGGCAGATATTGAAGACTTGAATAATATTACTAAAAAGCTGTTATCAAAACAGCATGTGGTTTGGTGGCATAGATGAAAACAGATCAGATCATCTTTGGACATAAGTAAAAGAAGCCTGTAAAATTAATTCAGTTCTTCGTGCCATATATACATATGTACCATCACCTTTGAAAAAGCAGGAATATGAAATTCCTATTTATATCAACATCATAAAAAAATATTTCTCTAAACATTTATATATGAAAAAAACTGACAAATTAAAAATGTTATGAGAAACTTCATATATAAGAATTATATGTTAAAAACATTGCTGCTGAAAAATATGCAATGTTTTAGTTTTTAATCAAAATATAGTTCATTACATTTTAATACCCAATTATAAGATAATAGGTAAATGTTTATGTAGTCTAAATATTGGAAATTCATAGATAGCCTAATTAATAGTTTGATTTTATATTCATTAATGTTATAAATCTGCCTTGTTGAAAAGAGATATTAAAATTAAACAAATTAGTAATAATGTCTTGAAATAAAAGTTGATTCTCATAATGAAGAATTTACCCTTCAGAGTGAAGTATGTTGGATTTTTCTCATATGTGAACAAAGTGCAATGGAAAATATAATGGAGGATAATTAGGATGAAAATTTGTGATTGCTTCTATTATTATATTGAAGATAAGAAAGAAAAAACTTGAGGAAAACATGTTTGTATTTGATAAATATGATAAAATTACAGATTTTTTCCATGATTGTAATTCTTTTATACTTTATGTATGTCTGAAAACTATTAATCTTGAAGACTTGTTCTGTTAAAAGACAATACAAATATAAAATTGATTTAAAAGTTTGACAAAATTAACTTTCTGACTTAGAAGAAAATATCTATTTTTGGTTCCAGTTGCTTTTTATTGCATCATTCTATGGATGTTAGTAAACAGAATGTATTAGGAATAAAGAATAAACTCCAGCAAGAAGAAATTGCATCTGTTTTTCTTCAGGAAGACTGTCTTACTCTTAATGAATAAAGAACTAAGTTATGAAAGTTATGTTATTTCAAGTCTGTGCTGTTTTACTAACAATTATTGAATGACAATCTGAGAAGTTGTGATAAAAAGAAAATTAAATTCAGATGAAATACTAGTAAAAAATTAACAATAATTGACAAAACTTCATTATCATATTGTGTTTAGAGATTCTTCCTCAATGAACAAGCATTTGAAATAGTCAAAAGAGAAAGTAAAAGGTGTATCATTTTATAAGGTAAACATATGATCTGTAAGTTCTAGCATATTTATCTTTGAAGTTTAACTCCTCACCATTGTCATGCATTTAGGTTTTTATTGTGTCTATTGAAATGAGCAAAATAGTCTGATAAAAACACTAGCAAATAACAAAAGCAATTGTAAAAAGAACTGTAAAATGATGAGGGGAATAAAGTTCTGTAAACAATAAGTAAACAAAGACCAGGAATCCAAATGGTACCAATTGTTACTAGACAAATGAAATGATGGGGAAACAGTGAGGAAGGAGAAAAGGGTAATATGTATATAAATGAAGTAGGTGAACATTTTACCTATTTTTATTTCTTTTTATTTCTTTTTTTTTTGATAAAAAGTTAAAATATAACATTTGTGGTGAACTTCAACTGCTGTTGCTTTACATGATAGAGTAGACATGAAATACAAAACTGAAACAACTTTTTGTAATGTCCATTCTTTACAAAAGAAACTACTTTTGTTAACAAAAAAGAGTGAGAGAAGAGGAAAAGTGAAGATTCAGACAACAACCATAAAAAGAATTAGTAGAGACAGCACAAATATTTTTTTTCTTTTAAACATTTTGAATAAAAGTTGAAAAATCAATGATAGATTCTTAGAGAAGACTTCTTGGAAAGAAGAAAAAATGAAACCTAAAAAAATAGCAATTTCTTATTGGTTGTCAAAGGTATCCAACTGTAATGATATACATTTTTATCTAGTTTCAATGAAAAACTAGAGCCTAGTAAAATAACAATTTGACAAATATATTTTAAATATGACCTAGAAATTTTAGCATTCACTCACATTATAAATATAGTATGTTTTTAAGGATATGAGAAAATATTTTTCAATACGTTTAAGAGAAAGATTTCTGAATATATTGATAACCTAGTGGCATCTAAATGATGGTGATGTTGGCTACAGGGACATTAATTATACCATGCATAACACTGAAGTTTGATGCTATCTATATCTCAAAATAAATCAATTTTATACTTACAATACATACATACATGAATTTATTGAGCATTAGGTACCAAATAATGTAATGGTTAGTCAACTAGGCTAGCAGACCATTATTAGTGAGTTTGATTCTAACTGAATGCCCCATACTTCTGCTGCCTTTGTGTCAGAAGATAAGTTTAGTAAATGACAACATTTATTGGGCCTTCAGTTTATTTTTATTTAGTTTTTGGTATAAGCCAACAAGTTTCAAAATATATTGTTTCACTAACCAGAGTTCATCTGTTGGTATTTAGTTTTAGGCTCTAGACTAAAATTATTTGTTATATTTCAAATTGCCTACATCAATTTAATTTTCTTAAAACTGTTTTCTCTACAATTGAATATTAAAATAAACAAAATTTTAGATCTAGACCATTCAGATAGAATTTTATTTGTCTTTTATATCTAATTCAGTATGTCAAAAGAATTAAATAAAATGTTTTTTACTCATGTTATGTTTTTCCCTTTTTAATAAGGTAGCAAATCATCAGAATTTATAGTTCCCATTCAGTAATGTAGCAATTTCTAATAAACATTTAATTCATAGGACAGTATGAACTGATAAAATAACCATTTTATTACTAGGAGATTCTAATCCACAAGGCTGTTTAGTAACTCTTTCAGTCCCACACTAACATAACTTTAGATATTTCAAATATAACTTTTTATTGCCATTATTTTCAGCTAGAAATATTTTCACATGTAAACATATGTTTAGTGGAACTCATCAGTTTTTATTATTAGAACTAGCAAATATATGCACCCTTCGGGTGCAAGTATTTAGGTTTTGATGTAATAAAATATCATATCAAATTAGAAACTATTTAGAAAATGATAAACTGAGGGGGTATAATCGAAAAATAGAACAGCTTTAAATCTAACTCTTCCATCATTTTCCATCACTCCCATCTTTCATTTTTCCTAATTTATTTATTTAGTTAGATTATGAAGTATTTAATAAAATTACAGTTCTTTCATCTTGTTTATGGATTTCTTTTAAGATTTATCCCCGAGATTTTTGCTCAGATTTGTTAAGAGAAAACCAAACAATTAGAAATCAATAATACTAAACATATATTTATTACAATCAAATTCTTGATATCAATATGCAAATTAGCCTTCTCGTTCACACTGTAAACCGCTATTTTGTTGAATATATAAATATACTTGCATGTTATTAGTATGTAGATCCAACAGTATTCATAAGGTATAACAATTTTATCAATAATTGAGTTTTAAATAAAAATAAATTCATGTGGAACGTGATGTCAATAACTAAGGAATTGTGACTTGAGTAGTGATTTAGTTTCGGTTACAGACAGACAAACACACAATCTCCATTATAATAAGATTTCTTGAGTAAAAACAAAACCCCCCAAAAAACAATATCATTTCAATCCCTATATCAACATTAAAACACTTTCTCATTGTAGATACTTCTCTAGTTTACAAACACTGGAGGCAAAAATGTTTTTTTATTTCAAATATTTTTCATCATTTGGCATTTGAAATTGCAAGAGAGAAAACAACACTTAATGCCATATGTTTATTAATTTTTTCCTTTCAATTATAGACAATAAAACTGAAATAGAAAAAATATATACACTAAAAATAGCTTTGTGAAATAGAAATAATCAAAGACATTTAGTTTTACAGAGATGTTTTAATATCATCTATTATGGGAAAATTATTACTAAGGCTGCTTTATGTGAAAGCAGAATTCACTTCTAATACTAAAATGTTATGGGGGGGGGCAGGTGCAAAAATTGTCTAAGACTTGTTGGTATTCACCTTATGAGGGTACCTCAAGTATCAGGCAATAAACCTAAACCTTACCCCTTCTAGACAATGGAGGCAGGTGCTGCCTGGAGGTATGGCCCCTCTGAAATTGGACTCATTTTCTTTTTTATCAAATAATATATACTAGAATATATATTAAGTCACACTGCATAATGTCAAACCTGTAATGGTTTGTTTCTATTTTAAATTTGGTCAACATATTTTTAATAATTTGAAAGCCAGAGTAAAATACATCAAACATGAAATGGATAATTTTTAAAAGCCAGTTTTAGTTCACATTAGCCTTGATTTGTATAAAGTCCAAATATGTTTGGAATGTTCAAAGTTGATTTGATTTAGTTATCATACGAATTTAATGGAGTAACCTAAAGTTCACTGGTCATTTCAGATAAGTCTTATTATTCCCTGCAGTTAGTCCACCAAAAACTGACCAACTGAAAAAATAAAAACAGTGTTGGAGCAATATTTTATGTAGATTTACAAGAAAAAATGTAATTTCAGTGGGTTTATTAATATTGGAAAAGGCTTGAGGAAGTCATCAATATATTAAGATTTTCAAGTACTTTCTGTATTATTATCATCCATTCAAGCTGTATTGACACATTTTGTTAAGAATTAGAATATTAAAAGCAGCAGTTAAAGTAAAATCAATCAGTTTTACCTTCTATGGTTATCAGGCATTTTTATAATCTTATCTCCATATGATAAAAGTAAATTTATTTCTTGCCGAAGATTATTATGCATTTTAGGAAAAATAAGGCTCTTTACAAAAGTAGCAATATATCTTTAATTATAAGTAATCAGTTTCTTGTATATAAATATAGCTAGAATAAAAACAATTAGGAATACAAACAAATTCTATTTCTTTGTTTTTAACAAAAGTACAGACCAAATAAAATATCATATTGAAAAGGTTTCACACATTCAACATTTATTTTGGTATAAAATCTTTCTAAAAATTAAAATAAATATAAACAAATCATACTAAAATAGAATGATAATGATATTGTCAAAAAGATTTAGGTTTATAGATTTTTTGAGAAATTTAAGTTGAATATTTGCTTTTGCCTCTCTTGCTTTGTCAAAAACAATTATTTTTTTTATATAGTTTATCATATTTATTGTAATATAGTATTCACACTAAATATAAAAAACTATATTCATTATTTAACATTCTTAACAATATAAAAATATTTAAGTTTAAAACCTACAAAGTAATGTTCACTTGAGTTATACATTTTGACTGAATTTTATTATTGTTGATTTTGTCAGGAAAGGATTTTTTCACCAAAAGTTTTAGCCGAGTAATTTAAAGATTGAAGAAATGCATTACATATGCTGAAGAAAAAAAAAAAGAAATTAAAAGTAATATTTCATTATTGCATGTGTTTTGTATTTGACATTGATTGAATATGTGTAGTTTTGTTTATGATGTTGTATTTTAATCCAAACAGAAATTTAGATATAAAAATTCAAATCAACTTATTTTTCTGAAAGGATATCTATTTTTAAATGTAAAAAATGTTTTGTTTTTCTTTTTGTGAGAAAGGTAACTTGAAGTGCCTCACTTCCTATTTGTATTTTAATTATACAGGCATATTTTAACATTTTATTTTATTGCATTTGTCAAAGGAAAGTTAATATTAATTATTCAACCAAACAGCAAATTTGACTAAAGAGAATAAAAGTATCATTTTGTTCACAAAATATTGAGTGACAAATATAGATTTATTTCTTGGTAGCTTAAATTAAAATAAATATTATTTTATATAGTTTACTAATTTTTATAATGAAGACTTTAAAAAATTCTGCACTGGTAAGTATTCAATACAATTTTACATGAAAATTTAAACAGTTTTATAAGTTATAAATTAGTCATTTTAAAATTAATGACTTAAGTTTTATCTACTTATTCAATAAATATATAACGCCTCTAGCTTTAGCTTAAAAAAAAAAAAAAAATCAATTTAAGTTAAAAAAAAAAAGATTTTCTAAATTGTTTGCTTCAAAAAGATGAAGAATATTTGATGAGGGCCTTTCTCCAATGAATTCTAAAAAAACCAAAAAAAACAAACAAGCAAAAGCATATGAATGAATATCAAGCATTGAGTCTTGACTATTAAGTTGGCTGGCAACAGTTGATATATTTACTAATCTTCCCTAGAGTAATAAGGGATCATCAATTATGACTAGTAAAACAAATCATACAAATGTTATCTGATTGAATAACCCCATGTGATCTAATGTCAAGAGTTGTAATTTGTTCTTTTTTTCTTCTATCTGGGTTTGGATACAAATATATCTAAAACAGATTTTATTATTCTAAAATGGTGAAAGAACAATTATAGCTATCTCCCAACATTATCAGTAAACACTAATATAACTTATAAGAGTCTGACACAAATATTGAATGTTTAAAACATACTTTATCTGTTTTAGAATACATAACTTTATGAAATATAATTTTTTTTTTTTTTAATGTTGATTGAGTAAAGAGAAGAGAACTTTAAAATATTCACTAAACATATATGTAAAAAATGAATAATCTAGAACCATTAAATTTTAGTTCATAATTTATTGGATTGTATAACAAACACATTTTGATAATTCATTCACATTCACCATATACCAATTTCTTTACAGTTTAACCATATGCTGATTTCTTTAGGATAGGATTTTAAAAAAGGAGGATAATCCAGTAATGTAATGGTTGGTTTTGTTAGGCTCCTATTTTATTAAAAATAGGATTAATTGATTTTTATGACATTAAATTATTTATTTATAATAATATCTTTCATATGAAACACTTGTCATAATCTATATCAGAAAAAACTTTTTTACATCAATACTGTCATTACTTGATCAAAAGTCAAGTAAATAAAAGCAAAGTCCAATGGTACCCTTGTAATTCATTGATTTTGCAAAGCACTTAGGGAATATATTAACAATAATGTTTGATTCCCATGTATTCTCTTAACTTTTATTGTCATGCATTGACTGGAATTATATCTGTTTATATTCTTCTCCTTGACTGCATTTAACTAATTTCAGTGATTGAAGAAAAGAAAATTGCTTTTTTTTTTAATGTTCAAGAAAATAATCTTTATGGTTTATTCAATAAACTAAGTGTTATAACCTAAAATGTTTGGAACAACAAATAATAATACAAAACAGTTAAATGTATTTTTAACTCAACAATATTTGTTTTTATTTCTCACTCACAGACCATGGTACAGGAGGATTAATATGGTTAAGACATCTACTGTCCACATGTGCATGTCATGCAACCATCTTATTTTTCTTTTTCATGCTCTTGCCTTTTCTGATGTTGCTTTGTACTGCCCTTTTACTGAAGAATGATATCATTCATTAGGGAAGCATTCTCCTCATTACTAAGTTTATAGTAATATTGTAGTTCTTTTATTTACCTTTTAAATCAGATCAAGATTTTCGCTTGGTTAAGAACTGAAGTAGGATATTTAGTTAATAACTTGAAGATTTTATAAGAATTGAAATGTTTGTGTGCATGCATATATATATATATATATATATATATATATATATATACACACACACACACACCCACACATACACTCTATTATATAAAGAATTGGAATAAAACATTTGGTTCATAAGGAATTTTATGGGAGAATATTTCTAAACTTCTGATGATAGTGAAAATGAAGAGCGCGGGGGGGGGGATCACCAAATTGAAATTTTAAATGGTTTATATTATCAGTTTCATTAAATATCTAAAATATGAAAAGACAACAAAATTTACTAAAATTGATGCATGAGAAATCTTTTTATAAATACTTACACTACTGAGTATAAAGCAGTTTATCACAGTTTTTGTATAAAAATAAAAACCAAATGTTAATGGATCAACCTTTCTGTTTTCTTTCCATTCTTAAATACATAAACCTTAAATGGAGTAAGACAAGAGTCAATCTAAAAATCACAGTAGTGAGTTGAGTGCATGTTAGAAGAAATCACAAAAGCAAACAATTTACAAATGACTTGAAAGATTCCTGCCTGCACACACTAATACTTTCATGGTTCTTTAATGGACATACTTCTTAGCCTGCAGCTTCACCATTTTCGTGAAAGACAGGAAATCTCCAAAGTATTGCAAGAAACCCTTCAAATCACATATAAGGACATTGGTTTGAGATTGACTGGTCAATATGGGCAGCAAATCATAGGCCATTAGCACAATGCCATTACCACTAACATGGTACTGCTGTGTCATCAATAATATCACTGAATTGTAACAATGGCTGACCAGATACAGAGTGAAGCATTGCCCACAGCATTGGACACTCAAGGAAATAATATAGCTAGACAAAATTTGCTGCTGACTTTACTGATGATTGGCTATTAAAACTAACAAAATTTAATATTTTCATAGCATCAAGATAACTCATGAAAAAATAGACTTCACTGCATAAGAAAAGAGAGCCAGAAAATTATTTATTAGAAAGAATGTCTGATACTTGACATAGGAAAAGTACTCATGGGAACTTAGAGATGATAGAAAATAGTTAAAACATATGACACATCTGAATGAACACATAACATCATATATAATAACAGTGGGACCTTTTCTGTAACTTCTGTCATGCTAAAGGAAAGATAAAATTAACAAGTTAGGCAGAGTACACAGATATTGCACTTATCCTGGGCAGAAGTACCAATCCATATGTAAATAATCCTGTCATTTTTTATAGGCATTATGCTAGTTAGATAATAAACAAGTAGCACATTGTGGTCTAACTGCTTCTCTTTGTATTGACAGAGAAATATTCACTTACAAACAATGACTTACGGGAAAAAGAAATAAGATCTGTCAATTCTCAAACAGAAATGGAAATGGGTTCATTAATAATCAGTGACAACAAAAAAAACTTTTTTTTTTCTTTCTTTCTTTTTTTTTCAACAAGATTTAATAAGATTACCTAACCTAAAACATTCTTAAATTATTCTGAATCATAATTATTTCCTTTATTTTCCTTAAATAGATGTTGCTTTTTATTACAGCCCAGGAATTTGAAATAAAGTAGCAGCTTTGGACAAAGCTTGAATTCATACACACCTTGGGGAGCTTATTTTTAATGGATGCTGTCTTATAACCAGGGTTTCTCGACTATATTGCCCCCTGCCTCATCTTTGTTATTTTTTAAAGCAACATTCTCCCAAGAAATCCTTAACTAAAATGTCATTTTACTCATGCTGCTTATTCATTGTGACTTTGTCAGATTCTCAATATTTGGATTATTTGTGAGTTTTTAGTCTTATGTCTCATTGCATTCATATATCAGTTATACTTCTTTCTTTTGTCAATATTTTATTGACACACTCAACCAAATATAAGGTTGGAGAAGCATAACAACACTTCAGATATTTCAAACTACATATTTGGATAGAGTTGTTTAGTTGTATTTGACAGCCACAATTCAGTCTTTTTGCTTTTTCAAATTTGTATTTGTAGTCAATAGCATATTTTAGTTCAATAAGTTTTTTCTTGGGAGTTAGCACCAATAAATTCTATATCACATTAAAAACATCCAACATCCATGGCTTAACTTCAAAAGAAAAATCTGAAAATCAATTATTCAGTTCCTCTTCCAATGACAGTGAATATTCTCTGGAAATTTTAAGAGTTAGATTTGAAAGATTTACAATTACTTGTTAACTTCTATAAATTAATTAGAAATACCTAATTTTCTAGTAAAAGTTTTCAGAACATATTTGCAGTCTAGCAGTATACTTAATTTGCTTTAAAGCTGAAGTGAAATTTTATTGAGCCTTTGAAAACACCATGCCAATAGTTGATGTCTTATTAGTGGTTCTTTATTTTCTCTGCGAAATCTACCCCACTTTTCAAGAAACTTATGATTGCTAAGTCTACCTTTCTTCACTTTTTAAGAAACTATTATATTAAATAAACTTACAAATTTGGCAAGGCAGTTTTATTTTGAAACCTATGAAACTTTTGTGAGCAAAATATGTCTAATATGCTGCTTATCACTATAAAAAAATGGTCATACTTGCTGTGAGATTTTATTTTTATAAATAGTTTTAATTGAAATGAACTAATATTTTTGACAAGTAAATGATAGTGATATATGACACAATGCTCTATAAGAATCAAATAATAAATAAATCCAGTCTTATCAATTTCCAAATTCTATGTGTACTTGTGTAATGTGATAACATAATAGAAATAATTTTAAAAACATTTTTTTTTTTTAAAGTCCAGTTATAGTACACTCTCCCCTTATTTTTGACTTTGCTGATATTGAATGAAATATTGTCCTCACCATTTTTGGAGGAGAAAATCCATTGATTTGTGACAATTTATTGCCACCTTTCTAAGCTCAGCCTTTCCCCCCATGTGGGCAATATTACCTCTTAAGTATCAAATATTTTTTTTAATGTAATGGTTAAACTATACAATACAGAGATTAAATTGGAAATTACCCCAACTTAAAAGTAAAGTTATCCTGCAAGCTATGAGATCCGGAAATATAACTAGCTGTTTACATTTCAATTAAATTTCAGCAAATTTCAAAGAATGATAACTAGTGGATAGGAATGATTGCATGTATAACTGAAAGAATGGAGAATATATTTATAATTTTTAGGCACATGTACAAGTCTGTAAACCATATCACTTAGATTCATCCTTTACTGTTCATTAGACAAAATGGAATGATTTCTATGAGAAGATATTCAATAAAAATGCCTAATATTTTAATCCAGTCATTTACTATTTTATAAAGGTAAATATAATTGTAAACTAATAAAGAAAAAAGTCTCATAATTTTGCAATGTTTTTTTCTCATAGCAAAAATGATTATTATTACTTTGTCATATAATCCATGCCACTTGCCTATGGTTTACATTGTGTAAGTATACTTAGCAAAATCTAGCAACACTATCCTTTATTTATATTATATATACACACACATTTTCTATTTACTTAACATTCTGAAAGGCAAATTAATTTTTTTTTTCATAATCCTATTACATTCTGATTGTATCATTAGAAAAAAGATATACTTTTAATAGTCCTTGTTAAATGAATATTAAAGGCAAAGAAAAATATATTTCCTGTTATACCTTTTTCTATTTTATGATGTTAATCTACTTGTGTATTATTTACAATTTTATCAATTGTTTATCATTTTACAACATTCATAAATATACAGATGGAATGTAGTTAGAACTTTTCCCAATAACTTTACCACTAAAAAGTTTATTATGATGATTGTAGTAACAAGAAAGAGAACAAGAATCAGTATATTTCTCTCCCTCATATAAATAGATAGATGAAATGCTTTAAAACAAAGCAGAAAACCCTATGTATTTGCTGCAACAGTAAGAAATTCTATTAAAAATTCAAAAGATCAGATGTGTATTTTTTAAGTGTGAAAATTATTTAGATAATTTTATCAGTTCAAAAATAAGGATTTGAACTTTTTTAGCAAAATATAACAAAAATAAAACAATTGCATTTTTGGTAAGATTTTTATGCAACTGTTGAATGAATAACTGTATTAATATAAAGGATGCTTTTTTTCATTATGTTCTCATAATGGCTTGTGTGACTATAAGAGAAAACACAATGAAATCAATAATTTCCTAATAACTTTATTTCTGAAAATGCCCTGAGCCAACAGACAGAGATAACTTTTACATGAAATACATCTATAGAAGAATTCCAAAGCAGTAGATAACCTGAAAGTGCAATGTAAAGTGAATTTTGAATGCTAATATAGATCAAGAGACAGATTTTCATATTCACTGACTGAGCCATATATCCAGAAAGAAAGAAAAAAAATTGAGGCTAAACTAACTCAAAATGGATATATGGTTTTGCTTTTACTTGGCCAACAAGTATTACAGATTGATAACTTGGTGTTGAGCCAAATAACAAAAAGAAAAAAAATCTATTTTATGACTGACTTTACAGAATGAAATGCCAAACTTCAACATAATCAAAAGAATAGCATTGAAAGTAATTTAACCAGTTTCAAAACATTAAGTGATTGAATAAATTTGGAAGACATAAAAAGTACATTTTGTAAAAGTAAAGATAAAAATTGATTAATACTTTCATTTCAGATCAATATAAACATTACTTTATGATAATACATATTGTTAGATCAGCACTTCCTGTATTCTGCTTTAAAAAATATAAGAAATTTCAAATTTTACCCTATTTCTTTGCTTTATTCAGCACCAATATCTTCAATTTTTTTTTTTTTTACTAATTTCTTTTAAAAATTCTAATAAATTTTTTTTTTAAATCAAAAAATAACATTTAATGGAAAATAAAACACATTTTCCCAGCCTTCTGCCAAAAGACAAAATGTATGTGTATAAACTTGGAATATATATGACTTATTTAGCATTTACAATTTATCTGAACATTTAGTATACTCAATCAATAGCAGTCAATATTTAGTCAATAAGTGCTATGATAATTATACTGTCTACTATCTGCAGACTTTTACTTGCATTGGCAATAGTACACAGGTATTAACTGGTTTGTTTTCTTATTCATGATTATCTTTATGAATATATTGAAAATGTATTTAAGGAGTATTCAATTCTGAAGGCTGATGTATATAAGACATAATAATATATTTTTATTTTATACCCAAACTGGTTGATCTATTAACATTTCTATTAATAATTTTCACTATTAAAGCCAAAATTTTTAGGTTTTTTTAAAACATTTTTATCTATGGTTGTCCTATTAGGTTAGTATATCACTTTTCTATTGCTGATGTTTTAAACAATAATTACACAGTTGCATTGTTTTCTTGTGGACAGATAGATTTAGTAGATGTGACAAATTTCCTTTTTTCCTCAGTATAGAGTTGTACCAATGGTTATTTGCATCCACAAGAAAAGGTTACCAATTTATAAGAGATGCTATGGTAGATTTTCTTTTATAGATGTACATAATCTGGTACTTGTAGCAATGAAAATATATTGCAATATATTTTCATGCTGTCAAGTAAAAATTTTAAAGTGTTATTAATAAATCTGATTGACTTAGTAAAATTAATATTTACTATAGCAATTGTGTTGATGCTGAATTAGTTCAGTTGATAACAGCTTGCAACAGTTTATAAATGTATTTGATAATAAATGAAATAACCAGCAGAATGAGATGTCATGTATATTTATCTTTATCAAATTCATATTGAATTTTACAAACAAAATATGCAACATATAATAGCATATATATATATGTATGTATGTATTCAATCTGGTAGGTTTTTAATAAGTTGGATTGTCTCCTTTTTATAGCCCTTATTCGGTTTCTTCATGATGATATGAATGCTTTGGTCACATATAATGGCACCCTTGTAGAACTTGCGTTTCTTGCACCACAACTATTTGGAATTTTCTTTGTGGTCATCTTTAAGATTGCTTTAAAAAACAAATATCAATGGCATTTACATTCATTACAGATTATCTGGTAACATATTCAATATAAAACATCTAAAGGCAGGTTCAAAGGTATCCACAGCTATTATGCTGTAGCTGCTATGTGCAAATGACTGTGACTTGGTAATGAATACACACACAGAGGATGAGATGCAGAACCCCATGGATTGTTTCTTTGGAGCCTGTACAGCCTTTGGTTTAACCATCAATGTAAAAAAGACTGCCCCAAGTAAATACTTTGTGGATGGTGAGCACCTCAAAATTGTTGATCTCTTTGTTTGTCTATCTTAGGAGCACACTATCTCAAGACAACTCTTTGGATATAGAAATTTCTCTCGGGTTGTAGAAAGCAACCAGATCCTTTGGTTTGCTTGCGAAGAGGGTTTGGAGCTAACATGGCATCAAAATCTCTACCAGGCTAGGTATATACTGAGTCTCTATGCTCACTGCCCTTTTGTATGCCTGTGAGAGCTACAACATCTCAGGACACAACAGAGATTCCATTAGAATTGCCTTTGCAGGATTTAAGGCTAGAATGGCTGTCATTTACATTAGATACCATAGTACTTGAAAGATGTTACCTATCTAGTATTGAGAGTTTGATCCTTTGGTCTGGTCATCTAGTTTGTATGAATGATTGCCAAATCTTAAAAACTATTTTACGGGGAAATCTCAACTGGCAAACATCATCTGTGCAAAACCAAATTGAGGTATAAGGACTGCATCAAGAGAAATACTGCCATCCCTGTGGAGGACTGGGAGAAGCTAGGTTCTAATAGACCTGGCTGGAGAGCCACTGTCTACTGGTCTGTGAAAGAATTTGAATCCAACTGGATTAAACACCAAAAATTAAAATGGGCTGTTAGAAAGGGTGAATTTCAGTCCCTCAACATCCAAAGTGGAGAAGTTCCATGTAGTTTATATGGAAGAGTGTCTCTCTACAGGGCTGGACTGGTGACAAGGATACAGTGCCAAGTGCTACTGGCACTCAATTATGTTTACTATATAGTAGATTCTTCAGAAGTCTCAGTCGACTGAAGAGTCATCTTCATGCTCGCAGCCTCTCAGGTATTTGCAAATGAAAAAAAAAAACAAGAAATGGCCTTGCTCATGTGCAAGTTGACAGCCAACAGGTATTCAATCCCTTATATTATTTTGAATAATATTTTTTTCCTTTTTATATAAAGATATAAAATAAGTGTGCCTGTCATATAGTAATTATTTATGAGCTTATCTCACAGAACATTTATGGGTAGAATTAGTTTGAGCTTCACTGAGTCTCCTATAATAGTGATTTTGTAGCAGATTAAGGTAAGCTTAATAAAGAACAAGAAAATGTTTTATATCTTATATGCAAATGTACAAAAAAATACGTAGAAAAATGTCATTCCTCTGTTATATACAATATAAACTGAACCCTTGCACAAAAATGGATAGTCTATCTGCCTGATGGTGATTTTGTTACTCATTTCCTTCACCTTTTTCCAGCTATGTTCAGAGCTAGATATTTCCCAGTTATGGAGAGATTTGAGTAGGCACCTAATTCAATACAGAACTGAAGCAAAAGTAGCAGCCATCCTACAATGTCTGCAATCAATACATTTAGACAACTGCTTAATATAACGACACATGATGTCAAGACACAAATGACATCTACATTTCTATTTTGGAAAATGTCTTTCACTGTATAGTACCTTGCCAGTGTAATGTGTCAAATTCATCTTATTCAACTGTATCAACACTATTGAGAGGTATGTGTGTATGTATGTATGTATATATATATATATATTATATATATATATATATATATATATATATATATATATATTACTACATAAGCAACCAATGAATGTGTTTATATATAACATTTAGGATCTAATATCCATAGGGTAAACAGTTTTTTCTTTTAAATTATTTGATGTATCTTATCGAGTTTCAATCAATAAATTTTTTTTTTTAGATTATTATCATATCAGATATCTTGTTTTTTTTTTTAAATAGACAAAAAAAATTTGATACAATTTATTTTTAATGTCTACTGTAATTGTGTTGAATTGCAATAATTGATTTAAGTTATGTTATTTTTACTTGAAGAGATTGTATATTCATTATTCCTCTAATAATTTTACTTAGCAAATATCATGGAGAATAAAATCTTCAATTAAATGCAAAACATTTGTTTTTAAAATTTTATTAACTTTACATTTTTTTTACAAAAATATATCGCCTTCATAAGGGGGTGTGATAAAGAAATAAGAGCTAGAAATAATTATATATTGATCAATAAGTTTGAGATTCTTACAAGAAAGTTTTAATCTAAATCTACTTTAAAGAGGAAGTTACTACAGTTTTTATTTTTTTTCAAATTTAAGCCAAATAGCTTTTTTTTTTCTTTTTTTTTTTTTAATTTTGTTTAGAAAATATTAAAAATCATTGGATTTTCTAAAAGTGTATAAATACAACATATTTTCAAATTTAAAAAAAAATAATATTTAGATTATTATCATGATAAATATGTTTCTTTTGAAATAAGATATTTTGATAAGTATAAAAGAGAACTGTACTTCATCAGGAAAGTTTGTATTCAAGCATTACAGAAGCAGGTCTAGAGGATTATATCCCAAAATTTCCTTTGTATAATATTACCAGAAAAAAAATTGTATAGTGCCCAAAAAATATAATAATAATAAACAACTTATAATTATTACTTTTTATTAAAAATAATTTATAATTTATTACTACAATACCACCTCCTCCTACAGAATCTTAAAATATCACTCTGTAAGTGACATTCTTTGGCAAAGGTTGATTAGTATAGTAACATTCTTTATATCTTGTTAATGTTCAGAAGAGTTAAAGAAAGAATTAAAGGTTTTCAGTAATTAACTCTTAACATCCTGTTGAGATTTTTCTAAGTTCAGAGCATTCCTATAAGGATATATAAAAAAATGGCTAAAAATGACCTTTGCATCTAAAAGTTACCTATTATTTCCCTTAAATCAAAGATTTCTACATATGTTTAATATTAAATTTAAACAAAGCCTATTGTTTGGGGCTGATTAGTTAAAAACGAATGTGACATCCAGCCGGGTGGAATGAGGTGGTATAGGACTTTAAGAGTTAAACAAATTTGATTTGGATAATAGAAAATTGCAATCCTTTCTCTAACTAGACATTAATTTAATTTTCTGAATAAAGTCATATGAATTTTGGCACATGTACATAATCTCTAGTTTTTGTAAATGATCTGTTAATTTAAACATGAATAAAGTAAGTGAGCAAAAAAAAAAAGTATAATATAGGAAGTTATGTCTTCATTTAATTAAATTGCAGGATTTTATTATGGAAATCATATCAAATTTGTTTTCTATTGAAATTTATAAATTGCAAAATGGAAAACGATTTATGAGAAATAACTAGAAAAACAACTAGCCTATTTTGGTCAAATAGAATTTTGTTGAAGCATTTATTTTGTTTTTAGTAGGGCAGTGATTTGCACACCTAAACTTTCATCAGAGCTGCAAAATTTTAGTTTCTATCATTATGAAGGGTCTCTTGCCCACAGTCTTAGGATCTGGACTTTTGATATTGTTTAATTTCTTGATTGATTTTAATAAAAAATCATATTGGTTGTTGATTTTTTTTTCTTTCATTGGCCAGTAGGTGTTATGGAAAAATATATATTAAACCATATGCAAATTGTAGTTTTCTACTTTTATATACATCCTATCTTTATTATCATATAGAAAAATGAAATATAGTCTTTCAAGAAATAAACAATGTTTTGATTGTAATTGCAATGATTATTATAGTTTCTTCTTTAATTCAAACTAAATTTGATGAAAATTACAAGAGGACACTTACATTTTCTCCTGCTTTTAATTAGATGGCATTACTGTTACATTTTGAGGTTTTATACAGATTCTTTTTTTTTTTTTTTCAGAGTCTTTCCTTGTTTACTGACCTTTACACATTGTTATAGCCCTTTAAGAGATTCAAGTGTCATTGGTGACACCAAGCATAAACATGACACCATATCAATCTCTGGTACTAAAAAGATATATATATATATATATATATATATATATATATATATATATATATATATATATATAAATGGGTCAGAAGTAAACTGTAAACTGTTACTGAGTTATCTCCCCTTATGACCTATGACATCTGATAATCATACCAAATGACTCATCTGATCTGGCTCTGGAACCATAGAGGTCAGACTAAAGGATTTGGGCCTGTATTAGAGAGCAGATAGTTGTATAAAATCAGTGGCTTATAGTGTTTATTTTTAAAGGGTATGCTACTATGCTGAACCTACTACTATAACAAGTATTTTTTTTTTTTAATTCTATGGGGACTTTATAGAAAAGTAAATATTTTAAGCACACCAATATTATGTTATAAAGATTTCATAGAATTAAATACAGAAATATTTTGGTAACTTTTTTGACAAAAATTCAAAGAATTTATAAATACAACTAACTTCTCACAATGCAATGACTTAAGAATTTGTGTTGGTTGAGAGTTAATCACCCTTTAGCTCTTATTTTTGTCACTTTCCCATTAACTTTCTATCCACCTATAATAATACTGTTGTAGTGATATGCAGTGCTACTTTACAACTACCACAATATTTAATAACATGAGCTAACTAAAGTTAATTCCTTTACTATGACAGACAATTATATTATTAAGTGAGTTTAACATTTATGATGAATTTACAGGCTTTTAAAAGTTTCTATGATTTTTCTATAATCTTATATTAGTATACTTACTCTGAAACACATTTCTGCATTCAAAAGAAACAAATGTATGCTCTGATTTATCTACAATAAAACCACTTCCAAGTTCTCCTTGCTTGTCAAAAGGCATTGATTTCTCTTAAATATTTGCCCTGAATTGATCACTTTTGATTTAATATGCAAATGATAATAGTTTATTTGTATTTGAAAATTAAAACTATCAAAGATTTGGGGATTATTTAAGCTTTAATATCTGAAAAATAAAGATTCTATTTTCTTGTGTTATTGCCAATAAATCAGAGATTAGTTTATCATTTATAAAACTATCTTAAATAAACAAAAGGCATCAACTAGGACTGCTTTCTGTATTCAAACCTACACATATCAAATATATAGTTATCAAGAAAATTTCCTATCACAAAGTAAATAAAAGAAACCTTTTTGCACATCCTTCATTTCTAATATAAGCATATAAAGCTTCTTTCTTTTTCTTTTTTTGCTACCTATTAGCTGAATTATATATTAACCATTTGATTAACCCATGTTGCTTTAGGCATTTAAGATATATATGGGTTTATGAGAATAATTATGGGTTTATGAGAATAATTCCATGACAACTTGACTGAATAAAATTAATTATATCTGTATTTAATAAAGATTGACAAAATTCTTACTTGTATGAATACTTTTGGTTAGCATCTTCCCTCTTGCTCTTTATATCATGATCAAAGAAAACTTTATTTTTTTTTTGGGGGGGGGGGCAGAAATACAATGGATTTTGTTGGGACATAAAATATAAATATGTAAAATGCTTTGCTTACACCACCCCCACACAAAAAAAATCCCTCACATTTTCAACATAAATTTGTTTCAAAATTATATTCTATAGAGGTTATAATTTAGTTTTGAATTTAGGATAGTTACTAATCATTCAGTACCTGTAGATCTAATATTTTTTTTAGAAAAATTACATTAAAAATAGAAATATGGAAGAAGTAATGTGGCATTTAGTATAGACACTGAAATGATGGCAGCATGTTGATAGTTCCAAATAAATTTTGATAATATAAGGGATGGTAGCTAGCAGAAAACTAGGCTGGCAGCAGGCCAATGATAGTGTGACAAATAGATTTTGTTGATTTATTTAACAATATATTTAATATTTCCCATTACCAGTTTCATACTGTGTACCTCTTTAATCTGATAATTAAGATGTCTATTCAGAAACTTATCCTTCACTTTAATATCTGGTTATTAAAAAGGGAATAAATTTAGAAATTACATTAATGGGCAATTATAGCTTCCAAACTGTATTTATTTAATAGCAAAACTTTCTTTTTGTTAATGTGTCTGCATTAACAAAGTGTAATTGCTTATTTTATATAATAATAAAAAGCATTTTTTAAAGTTATTATCATACAATTTAAAGGAAAATTTCTAAAATATGAAAATGTATTAATTACAGGTGTCACACCAGAATATGTGCAGTATTACTATCAATTAACTGACCTACTACCAAATAATTTATGTTGCATGGTATGTAGACCAACCTTTTTTTTTCTTTTTAATCTTATTTTAGTCATTCTAACTAGAATAAAATGTCAAGTAATGATTAAAAAAGAAAGGTCACAATAAATAGCAAATACATTTGGATTTTCTTTTCTTTTTTCTCTTATTTTCTTCTTGAAAGTTGAATTTCATCTTCCATTAATTCTGAACTAAGTTATTTGTTTTAAAAAAATCTATATTTAATTAAAAAGAATTTTGTTTTTCATTAAAAATATTTCAAAAGATGAATTCAAACATTGTCTCCATTTAATTTTTTAATGAAAACATTCACTTAAGCATTTATAAAAATAAATTACAATTTGGAATATTGAAATAGTTAATATGATTCATCATTAACTATATATATGTTCTTCAAACATTTTCCCCAAAATATTTCTGTTATAGATATGACACATTTTATGAATAATATGAATATAAAACCTTTTAGGGCTGATTTTTGTAATCATTGTAACTATTAAACAGAGATTAATAATATACAAAAATAAATAAATCCTGGTCAGAAATTGTTTTTTTTATAAAAAGTGAAAATTTTAAAATGTTAAAGAAAAGTCTTGTTCAAAAAATATTTCTTGACTAAATTTTGTTTTTATTCATGCAAGCATTTCCAGACTATTTGATTATTTAAAAAAGGGGGAGGGGGATTCCTCCGTATTTCATTCTTATTATTTTTTCTAAAGAGAAAATGCTCCACTGCTAGGTGACAAGAGACAGTGTTGTTAATTGTAGTTATAACCAAAGAAAATAAGCTGAGTAAGAGACAAATACTCAAAATACCCTGCTGAATAATAACCAATATAAATAATAAACTAAAGAACCAGAAAAAATAATATATATATATATATATATATATATATGAAACCTGATGGTTATAAAGTGACACATAATGAAGAAACCCACATCCCACCTGTCTAGACAAATTGAAATGCAGAGTGGAAGGGTCAAGCATAATTTGATGTGAGAGTGTACAAGATTTATCAGAGATGGGCTACAGATTAAAATAGCTTCGTCGTCTCAGAAGTTGCAAACAAAAATCAATATTACAGCATTGGTTTTGGCCTCTCCCATCACCACAGAATCTAGTTACTACTATGGCTTGATTGAATGGAACTGACATGCACTCAAAGACAGTCTGAAGCTTGTCTGGATTGCATGAACACAGTGTCTGAGAGCTGACTGTGTTTGGAGCACAATGGTTAGACACTTGCATGTATGAACATGCACATATATATATACACACACACACACCATCATATATAGAGTGTATAAGAATAGTGGTAGCAAGATTGATTCCAGGTAGTAGATGACTGATTGAATGTGTAGTTTGGTCAGTCTGTCAGGTCTATATGCATAGGGCTGTCACAATTCAAACCAGTACCCAATCATTAAAAAGAAAATATATCTTACTTAAGTCAAGCATTCGTTGTTGAAAAAAACCTAACATGATTTCATCATCGAATTTTAATAGAAATTGACTAAAATAAAACAAATTATCTTTTTAGATTGTTCTGAATAAATTTTTATTCACTGAGAAGTGAACCAAAGGAAGATTTAAAAGGGAATAAAAATTATCACATGCATATGCATGTAATCGTGACCAAGCTTGAAAAGATATTTACATTAAAAAAAAAAAAAAAAAAAAAAAAAAAAAAAAAGGTAAAACTTTTATACAAAAAAATGTAGTAGTTTTTGCCCAAAGTTTTAGTTATTAAGACTGCCTGTTATATTATTTTTACTGACAAAACATATATACAAGAAGTGAAGTCTCTTAAGTAGAGGGGTAAGACACCCCCACTGGGGAAACCTGTTGGCTGTGGGTGGTGACCCGTGATGCTTAAGGATGGAACTCTGGTAGCTGAGCAGTCCATGACATGCAGCACTCCACTTGGCCTTTACTTAGGTTAGATGGGTGATTGAAGAGGCCTCCTTCTATCAATTGGCTGGTCACATTAAGCCCTAGCACCTATATGATTGTACCAACCCTACTGCCCCTATAGCAAGCCCCAACCCTTTTTTATCATATATGTGCTAGAAGGCGGTAGCTGAGGGTCTTGATATCTTGGGAATGATGTTAAACTTAATCTGATGGTTAAGTTATAATTCTGGAACTCTGGGGAATGTAGAGTACTCTTTCATCACCATTACTCCCAGGTACACTCTGACCTGGAGTGGTAATACCTGTTAGGGTCCCATCTATGGGTTAATTTTTTTTTAAACACATTTTTTCTATTTAAGTATCCATTAAGACTGAATAAAACAAAAACGTCTTCAGCATAAAATAGTCCAACAAGGGTTGACATGCCATAAAACCCAGGCAACCGAACAATCTTAAGTGTGCCAGTTGAAGACCAAAGTTAAATAAATGCTAAAAAAAATTATCATTTACATGGGAGGAAAATTTATGTTCAGACATTGTATCAATTATATTCTTTGTTATTAAAAATAAGATAGAAATTAACTGATGGAGATGGAATGAAAATAATAAAATTACTGATTGGACTAAATCTATTCAAATGAAATCTTTTTAAAGGCTGCAACTAATTTGTGGGGTTTTTTTTGTCAAATATGGCATTACTGAAAATATATTACACATATCAAGTTTAGATTTAAAAAATATATATATATTTATTACGATATATACAATTATGATTCTGTACTACAAGTTCTACTCTTGAGAAAGGTATGAACCCCCGAGCTATGGGTGAAATAGTACCACTACTGTTCTTCTACAGGGATGCATTTGGCATTAAATAAACCACAAAGGTTGATATGCCATTAAACCAAACCAAACTATAAGTCTTGGTCAAGATATTGAATTATTTTGTAAATGATGAATAGAATCTGAGCATTTTTTCTTTAATAAACAATTTTATTATTATTATTCAGTGTTTATCATTTATAACAATATTTCGTAGGCACTCCATATATACTCAACTATCTGTAAAACAGAGACTTGTGTATCAATTTCAATATTCTTTTTCTTAGAAACTACTATGGAAGTAGATTTTATGAATGAATATAACATTAGATCAGTTGCCACAAATTTTGTTTCCTAGTTAAATATGATATTTACTTTTATTCAGGTCCTTGACAAATTAGTTTAGAGTGTTCTTACCAGCTTTGCTTAGTTTAGCATAAAGTCTAAGGCACCCAGTGAGGATTCGATTCATTACTTAATAGCAATAATCTTACACCTGTTTACTAACCATTACTTCACAGTGAAGTGACCCTCAAGATACTTGAGATATATGGTAGAAAGATGATCAGAACATTAGTAATCTATTTTCCATAAGTCTGTTTTTTGTGTTTTTTTGTTCCAGCATAAAATGAATTTTTGTGTGTGTGTGTTATATATATATATATATATATATATATATATATATATATATAATTTCTTTTAAAACTATATATTAAGGGAAATGAAAAAATTATTGATCATGTTCTTATATTATACAAATTATTTAAGAAGTAAATTTATTAAAAGATACTTGTTAGTGAATTTGCTACAAAGAAAATGAAAGAAGCTTTTGTAATAACTATTTATACAAGTAGAAAATATTATTTGTAAAATTCTAATTGATGTTTCAGTAATAAAATATATATTTTTAATCAATGCTTATTAAAATATCTTTCTCCACTCCTATCATGATTTGGGTTTTAACTACTTACTTACCGATGAATACACTATTCCTGGATATATGGTTAAATTTCATTACATGCCTACTTTTAATTTCTGAATAATTGGATTGATTGAGACCTTAATCTATAGTCGTTTAGATTAAACATTTTAAATTATTCACAGAAATATGTAAACAAAGGGTGTAGACATTAGATTTATTCTATTCCTAAGGATTCAGTGCAATACTGAATACAATATTTTATGGTATTTTACAAACTCTAAAATTGAGGTACATGCTCTTATCATTACTACTTTGATTAGATGACAGAGCCATGTACTCTTGAGGTACACATTTTTATCAGTACCACAATGATTATATATTAGTGTTGTACTAGGTGTTTTATCTTCAAACATTATTCCTTTAATATATTTTGCTATAAAAGATGACAATAAAAACTGGTATTAATTTTATACTAGAAATATTTTTCTTGTAACAGTTCAACACATTAACAAAATTGAATTGTTCTCATTAGATTTAGTTATCACTTTGAAGTAATGAGGAAAAGAAAAGGATATATGGTTTAAAGGTGTTTATTAAATATATATAACAGATTGTATGTCAATAGATAAGATGATAAAGATATTTTGGTAATCAGTTTTGTAAAGAATTTAACAAAAAATTGAAATATATAGAAATAGGAGGCAATTGTCTTTGTTTTGTTTAAATCAAGCATTATGGTTTGTATTTATAGTCATGAAAGAACCTTTTGTAATTTAAGTTAAATAAAAAGTTTTATTTTATAGAGATAATCAAAATTAAAGTTGTTTGCCATATATATATATATATATATATATATATATATATATATATATATATATCAACAGTGACAATGATAAAATAAAGGAAAGCTATATGCATATTTGGGGGTAATTGCTTAGAAATCAGGTCTTGCAGGTCATTACACCACTGAATAATGAGCTTGATCCTTATAGATGCCCCATATTTGTGGTCATGTGCCAAAAGTAAGCTAAGCAAATAACTATATAAAAGAAATTTTAAGAATCTTTAGAACTCATAAATAATTAACTTGTAGCCCAAATTGTTTTATTGATTTACAAAGAAAAACATCAATTTTAAGGATTCATGATAGAGGTTGGAACTTTTGGGTTTTACTTAAAGTTGCTAAGATACAAAATAAGATGGTATTTTTATTATATTTCTCCATGAGAGACAGTGGTCAATGGAAAGGTCAGCATGTAAGCACTGAGTAGACAGTTTCACAGAAACAATGATTATAGACCTTTTGGTCAATAGAAAAAGATGAGCCAAATAAAACCCACCAAAATTACTTTCTATAGTACCAAAGTAGACTAGTACTACTAGTTTTGACAAGGCTGATTGATAGTAAGCAGTATCACGGAAGAAACAAAATTGGACAAATAACATTTAGAGGGCAGGGTAAAAAGGAAAGCCATACTATTATTGTGAGCATGTCATGACATAGTTTTGTCTAAATTTTTCTTGGAGTGCAAGCATCAGTATCAAAGTGCTTGGCTCAAACTCAGAGGTCAGAATGAAATGTCACTTATTACCTAATGTAAAGGTTTTATGAGAATGACCATTAGTCTCTACATAGATTATTCAGTATTCTGTTTTTTTTTTTTTTCTTTTATTTAGAAACAGTTCAATAACTACCACCAAATAAATTAGTAAAGTAGTAAAAACTTCTAAAAGATCTAAAGAAAGATAATTTTAATTTTTAAATGAGCTGGTTATATCTCAATAACTGTATCATAAATATTAATGGGTATTCTATTATGATCTTTTTCTGCCCTGCATTAGGAATTTAAATTGTATTTTTTTACTATTAATAAAATCAGCATTTGTAAAAATTGTAAATAATTTACAATTTGCTTTTATGTTATTAGACCAGCCATCTGAAGATGAGTACAAACTTTTTATAAAACGGAACTAACTATATTAGATAAACATGGGTGCCTCATGTGGTGTAATTGTTAGCAAGCTAGAATTGCAGACCATTGTTAGTGAGTTTGATTCTCATTGGGCGCCCCATACTTCTGACCTTGTGCCACATCTAAGCTAAATATATAACTATATTAGATAAACATCTTTTAAAGCTTTTTTTTTCTAGAACTAAAGTGAATTTACTAAAGTTAACAGCATTTATTATTAACATAAAAAATACTATATTTAAAATTTGCTGATTAACTGGACATGCATAGCTTTGAACCTCATTTCATGTCATTAATTCCATGACATTACCTCATTATTATGAGTTAATTGGTAAGAAATCTCTGTTTAGATCCTAGACTTAAGAAATATATTATCTGTAAATATTAGCATCAACTTGTTAGGTTCATTTACTTAGGTGTTTAAGATAAATTCAGTTCTTTGAATTATTTAAAATGACAATGAAAGAATTTGAAAAATCTGAATCAATCAGTAATGTCTAGAAATGTGCAAAATAAATGGAGTAATTATTGAAGTAAATCATATCATTCTTAGAAACTTGTATAATGAAGTAAAACTAGAGTCAACTAGATTATTTACTGAATTGGAAAAGAGATATTTTATTAACTGGCCTTGGAAATGTTTAGTAGAAACAAAATACAGGCTCTTTCAGCTAAATGAGATTTACAATTTAAAATATTTCTATATAACAAAACAAAAACAATAAAGTATGAATTTTAGAAAATGTCTACTTGTTTTGATAAAGTGGTTTATAAAGTATTACATGGTAAAATTGAATAAAGTGAACTGAGTGTGAGTTGAAAGAGGATTAATGAAATTGAGAAAGATGATGTAGTAAATTTGATTTGTCTGCTATAAAGGTAAAAGAAAAGAAATAATGGAAACATGTCTCATTTGTCAATAGCCAAATTTGATTATACTCACCAGACAAACCAGAGTGACAAGTCAAAAGTTAACAAAGTGATAGTTCCATCATCAGTTTCAATAAGGTAAATGTAAAAACTTGACTTTTATGTG
This sequence comes from Doryteuthis pealeii, assembly GCA_023376005.1. NCBI lineage: Eukaryota > Metazoa > Mollusca > Cephalopoda > Myopsida > Loliginidae > Doryteuthis > Doryteuthis pealeii. Next base: position 42,509,694 of record CM042142.1, read on the forward strand.
TTCTTATTTGAATCTATTTTTTTTTAGTATGTCTATTTGTCTTTTATTGTCATTTGGCATTGACTAAATATTGTAGCATTAGGGAAACACAAAACTAAAAATGTATCTGATGCTAACTCTATATAACTTTAACAAAACTTAAATATTAGTGATTGATTCTAGACTTTAAATGTTAATATTATGGAAACTTTTATAGTCTTCTTTTTAAACAGGTATCTTTTCATTAATTTACTTTTAATTATTCATGTTCTATGCTATTATAGATTAATTATCAAAGTAACTAAAAATTGAAGATGAAAAATAGAATTATCTATATAGATAAAATTTTAAAAATTAGTAAGATATTTCTTAGTTTTATTAAGAGTCAACTTTAAAAAAATAGATAATTTTTTAAAGACACAGGGTGTGATAAAATTGTCCATAAAGATGTTCCTACAGAAAATCATTTAGCCTTATTTCATTATTAATATTATACAGATGGGCACCTTATTGTGGTGTAATTGTTATCAAGATAGTCTCTCAGATCAATTACTGATTAATGAGTTTGATCTTCACTAGATCCCCTATACTTTTGGCCTTGTGCCATATCTAAGTTATGCTGAAAGCACCAGTTCCTGTCAGATTATCAAAGTTAAGCAGCAATGGGCCTTCTCACTACTTAAATGGGTGACTGCTTTCTAATAGTAAGTAATGTAGACAACATGAGACCTGTGCCAAACTAAGCAGAGCTTAGTAAAAAAATATAAAAACAATAATAACAATCTGTGGGGCATTGTATTTTTGTTTTTCTTTTTACATCCTATTTTCTTATTTGTATTTCATCAGACAATTGTTTTGTTTTTTGTTTTTTTCAAATAAAGGCTTGTCCAATGAAATTTCTCAATTTATCTGACTTTATTTTCTTTATGCTATATTTTTCCAATTAGTTTGCTGTTGACTTAGCCTCATAATTTTTTACAACTCTTGCTTTATTTCATCAAAATATTTTAAGGTTACTAGAGCACCTATTATATTTATATTCTTAAAAAATATGTTTTTCTCCACCATGAATTTCTATTTTTTTTAGTCATTTTAAAAATTGTCTTAGGTGTCTATGAAAAGATTAATCTTTTAACAAGCTCCATTCAATTTTATTATGAGTTGTGATGTTAACTGCAAAATCAGGCTAGATTCATCTGACTTTTCCTTTTATTTTTTAATGTATTCTTAATTCTGATATATTTTGAATATTTCTTCCTCTTCAACATTGTCCATAGTCTTCAATCTAATGCCTTGCTTTTATTTAAGGTATTTATTGCATCAGTGCTTTCTAAATTCAATATTTTTTTTTATCAAAAGTCATCTACATCAACTTATTTAGTATCTAAGAGAAATTCTTCAAAAGCTTTTTCTCTTTACGCATACACACATATATTTGCATTTTCATTTTTAAGATAGTGTATAAGTTTTGATTTGACTCCAAGCTGAAAAGATTTTTTTATTTAATCATTTTCAGTGTAATGCAAAGTTGAGTGATTATTGGCAACTAAAATTTTAAATAAAAATAAATGAAAGGATGAAGCAAAGCCCTATAGCAATGTAATAAAAATGCAGGGTGTGGGGGATTGTATGCAAGTTTCTTTTGATCATAAAGTATTCAAAGTCAGTCACTTAACTTTACCAAGAACACAAAGTTATGTACTTTACATAGATGGGACTTATAAAAGTTTATCTTATTAGAATTTTATTGAATATATATTTTAATTTTTTTTTTCATATAAAACTGCTTTATTGGCTGAATCTATTAGATGATTTAAATTATTATATATGGTATATGTGCATACCTGCAACTATATTCCTCTAATGAATTTATGTGACTAAATTAAAAAGAATTGTGGTGTTTTTATTTATATGCATGCTTTTAATAATAAATTCATAGTTTTTACTTGAAAAGAATATTAGTAGAGAAGCTTTATTTGAAATACTCAGTAAAAACGTGTAGAAATGACAAAAAGAAACATGCTCATTAATTTGATTTTCAGATGTTCTTGTAACTTCTGATAGTTTTGTGAAGATAATTTTTATGGAAAGAGATCTAAAGAAAAGAAAATTTCTTTTCATCCCTTTACAAATACAATAGGAAAAAGTAAAACATCTAGAAAGTTTTGGCTTTCAAATACACAAGTAACCTATTTTTTTCTTTTCTTTTTTACAACTATTTTCTACCCAGTGATTTTCATGTTCATAAATGGAAAGAATTAGTATACATGTGTTATCCATATTTCATAGTTACTCTTGTGTGACAGTACTTGGTGACACTTGGACAAATATACAAATTAACCTCTATTTTTGCTTTGCAAATAAATTCAGCTATATCAGTTCCCTAACCTATAAATAATGAACTATACAATCTATCTCCAGTCGATTGGATTCTCAGTCTCAATGTGTTGTTTGATGAAGAAAGATATAAGGAGAAATGAGAAAAAAAATCAAAAATAAACTTGGTGTTCATTTGGGTTATGTATGTTTTTAATGAAATCGTTGAATCATGAACATTTATTTTAAACAAAGATGATATTCTGTCAATGTTAAGGCAAGTCTTTGATGATGAATAAAGCATTAAATATATCAAATATTAACCTATATATAATTACATATGCTTAAACCACATATAAAAAAATATCATTGAAAAATGCACAAACATCTGGATTCAATGCTGTGTCATAAAAATTGTCAAAGTACTATGCCTGTTAGAATAAATCTCTACTCAGCCTCTCTTAATAAAAATTATCCTATAGAAAAAGTGAAGTAAAAAGCAAAAATTTAATTAAAACCATTAAAAAAAATAATCAAGTAAGTTTTATGGCTGACTGCTAATATAAAATAAAAACATATCTAAGATTTATTTGTGAAATGGAAATAATTTTATAGTTTGTTTTTCTAAGTTTAGATATTGACCATCAGCTTCTTTAAGCAAAAGATGAAAAATAATCAACATAAAGATACTCCATAAATCAATAAACTGTATCAAATCAAATTTTGAGAAATTATGAAGTTTTGTATCTGATTTTGAAGATTCAAAATTTATATTTACATGACTATTTGGTAGAAAAAAAAAGTATTGCATTTAGGTTTTTGCTATAAAAATTAATTAAAATTTTACTTGATTACTCCATGTTAGATATAATATATTAACACATTAGTAGATTAATGATCTAATTACAATCATAGCAATTATATGGATAGATTTATAATAGGTACATTTATATATATTTTATTGGATACATTTTTCATACTGTTTTATGTTAAATAGTTCCTTAATTATCTATTGAAATTAGTTACCAAAGATTCTAAAACTGAATGGTTTTATGACTTAAAAAAAAATGTTTACTGTAATATGACACCTATGCATCTTGGAGCTTGTTTTATATTGATATGTATCCATTCAATGGTTTTTAATTTTCTAAATAAATTTTTTTACCTTGATTTGTTGTGTTGTTTTTTTTTATTATAGAAAACAACTATAAAACAAATAAATCACATGGCACTGTAAAAGATAACAAAATCAATGACTCAACATTAGTGTCAGTCTTTATATTTTAATAAATCTAATTTTACTTATCAAAATAAAGAATAAGTAGTTTTGTATAGCAGGTTTCAGTGGTAACTAACAAACAATACCTAGGTGGCATTAAGTAAGGATTGAAACAGTTGATGTTAGGTGAAGATGAATTTTCTTACTTGTATAAAAATTGGTAGTGGTGGGGTAACTATAAAGTGTGGGAACATAAAAAGTTTAAAGTAACTTTTAAAAAATTTTTTTTATCTACGTAATTTTAGGTTGAGGTGTAGAATATATACATACACCTAAAGTTGAGTGGGTAATGTCCCATCTAATGTAAAAACAATTATGAATATAGAAAACTATAACAATTCAGAAACATTTAATGATTACAAGATTATTATCTTGCTATTTTGGATTCCACATTTTGGAATATTTTTGCCTTGAAACAGCAGAAATGTGAACACTGATTATAACAAAAGTTAATGCAATAAACAAGGGATATAAGTTTATAAGTTTGAGTGTATAAATAGTATACACTATAGTCATATACTCATTTATGTCATGCTAAGAATAGTACCTCTCTAAGCAAGTAAAGCAAATGTAACCCTGAAGTGATCAAAAGGCATTGAGATGGACTGGTCCTTCTGATTACTTAGTAACAAATCAAGTGACACAGCTGAGCTCTTGAGCTCGTAAGACATGCCAAACAGACACTCTTATTAACATTAGGATGAGGGATATTGGGAACCTGGCCCAATCTTGACCAAACGCAATAATGGAATTTGACAGATTCTATGCCAAAATGGATTCAGACACCTAACAACAACAGATATAGCCTATTAGATGCTTACCAGCTTTTTAGTTTTTGGCTAGGTTAGAAAAACACTAAAACTGGACATATTCCCTAGTTGTGCTATTGATTTTGGCAGCTCTTATGAAATGTTCATCAAGACATTTACTCTAGTCTGAAACACACAGAGGATCATGTTGTGTGCAAGAATAAAGTTTAAAATGGAGGTACATGGTGAGGAAGGAGTGAGGAGAAAGGAAGAAAAATGGCACATTTCATGTAGAGATATCCCAGCTCCAACTTAAGATTATTAGCTCACATTTAGATCCATTAAACTTTACTTAGTTACTTCCCTTAGATTATCTAACTTAAATTAAACTCTAAGAGTGCAAGTCTTGTAATTTTTTTAAGAAATTATTCAAAAAGCTTAAATTTGATTATTTTCTTCAAATATGTTCAAAATATTAAATGTATTTAAAAAAAATCTAATTTATATACTTGTAGATTAATGAGAAAATGTGGAAAATTTTTAAAAAATAACTTATGTATTCACATTAAAATTTGCTTTTATTTTTTTTTTTTTTAAATACACACGGGAAATTTTTGAGTGGAGTATAGCTGGTTTGAATTCTAAATTTTACTTCTAGACAGTTGCTTTCTATTTGGTGGAGTATTTATAATGTTTTACTTTCTATGTGCTTCATCAGAATGATTTGGGAAATCTTTCATTTTAGGGTCATAGGTTAAAATGATAAACTAATCTCTGACATTCACTCATTTTCATGCACTATTTAATTAGAATTGATTTATTAATATTCTTCTTTGCACACAACAGTGATATTTTCATATTTTTTGTTCCTACATTTTAAAGTTTCATAACAATTGGTGTTCTTAAAAATATGATAACCAAGTTAACATTTTTAGTGTTCCCAGTATTTTTTTGTAAAACATAAAACTTTTTCAAATCATTATTTGATAAAGCTGTTAGAGGATCAAATATGAATAAATACACCATCAAATTTCAGTTTTCATGTCTTATTTTTCTTATATATGGAAGAAAAATGTGATATGAAAACTGAAATATATTTTTTTTTAAAGTAAAGTTGGAACCAGAATATTGATAAAAATTTGATAGGAATAAAAAATATGTCAAGTGGATTATTTATCAGATTTGTGCAATAAATATTAAGGTGCTTAAGAGTAATTTTACATAAGAATTTGTAAGCCCAAAAAGTTTTAACTTGCAAGCTTTAAATGTTAATTGAATTTATTACTACAGAAAGAGAAAGAAAAAAAAACAGTGTCTCATCAAAATAATCTATTGGACCTTCTTTTTTTTTTTTTTCTTTTGCAAAGCATCACATTTACACTTCTCTTAAAAAAACAAAACATGACTATTCAAACATGAAATTAGTCACTAGTGAAAAATAATTAGTTTGTAATGTTTGACAAAATTGCAAAAATAAAATCCTGTAACTTTCTTATTGAGTGGAAATTTTAAAAAAAACAAGAGCTACAAAATCTGAATTTGGAAAGAAGTAAACTGATTGCTTTTATCAAATTTAAAATTCTCTTTAAGTTTGTAACGGCCAGGTAAACAAATTAGAATAAATCAAGTATATAAGTAAACAACTTTTTAAAAAGCTTTTCAGTTACAATGTAAACAGAAGCTGAAGGTTTTGTTATAACTGTGATTGTCAGCTTGATAAAATAGTTCAGGATTCTATTTTTATTAAAAAAAATTTTTTTTTAAATCAATAGAAGAGAGAATCATTAACAATTAAAAATTATTGCTGGACAAAACTAAATATTCTTTCCAATTCACTTCATCTATTTAACACTGACTACCATATTGAATTAGAGGACATAAATAAAAAGAAAGTTCAGTTAACTATCTTTAATAAAAAGGGTGAGACAAGTAATGGATCAATCTGACATAAATAATAAATGTCAAATGGATAATATGTAGCTAGTTGTTTATGTATCAGTTGGAAAAAAAAAATCCAATTAGACAGAATCCATGTAGTGTATAATATATATAGTATTCAGGAGCTTAGGAAAAACATTCCTGGTCTTTGAATATATTATTCTCTTCTGTTTTATTGTTAACCGGATAGGTGGATTTAAGTGAGCTATGAATAAACTAGATTTAAGAAAATGCATCTTGACCTAATCCTAACCTCAAGAATGAAAAGAGCTTAAATAAAAGTGAGGTATATACAGATATAGGTCAGTAGTAAAAGATCAGGAAAATGTTTTGAACAAGTGACCTGTTGAGCCAGTTACATTGTTAAATTAGAGCATCAGTTTTGGAGAAAATTTCAAATTAAGGTCTGGATTTGATTACATGTCATGTACTGATTGGCACTGTCAGAATTAGCAGAAATCAAAAAAGTGAGAATAAAAATCATTGCTTCAGCAAATAAAACCTGGCAATTTTATCAAATGTTAGTAGTAACAGTAAAAGAAGGAAGAAAAATAAATGAATTCAAGGATTGGATATTCTAACACAAATGATGGGACATGGAAAACAGGTGGGAAAATTATTTTGAAACATTAAGAAAGAACAAAAGAAAATTTACATGAAGTCTGAGGTATTTTACTGGTGTTTATATCATAACAAAGCTATTTACACATTTATATACCATAGCTGATAAAATCCAAAATTTTAATTGTAGATTTTTTAAATGAAAATTGAATATTCATTCAACTTTAATCATGACAAATTTGCAAATGTTTACCCTATTAAGTAAAGTTGGCTATAAGTGGAGATTATGAAATTTGCATTTACAGGTAATGGCAGTTTTACATAAATATGACAATAGAGAACAGTGTACATATTGAAAAATATCACTTACTATTTTCATGATTAAAACAGAACTGGTGACTTACCTAGCCAAATTAACCAAACTATTCCCACTGACTAAATAGCTCTAGTTTAACTTATATAAATTTGATGGTACAAAGCAACACTGATTCTATTACTAATTGCAAATAAAAGAAATATTACAACTATATCCAAGATAGAGAAAAACAGGACAAGTTGATTTTGCTGTTCACTCAAAAACTTCTGGATAAAAAATTGTTCTCTCAAAGCATTGAAACATTTATTTATTATCTTAAAATTATCATATTTTATTAGGAATTGTATTAAATGAAATCTTTGGATCATACATGTCCACAAGCAGGCCCACAGGTGTTTGGATCTTGGAGCTGCTGACAAACAGCTTAGTCAGTAACCTGTTATTTTTTTTTTAAAAAGGAAATTTCTCTATACTTGATAGTTTATAAATTAGTTTATGAAAAAAACTTTAATGTGAGTTACCTTTTAAATAATCCTGAATAGATCCAGTCTGATTGGAAAAAGTAATATCTGTTATTATTTGATCAATGTTCTATAGAATGCATAAAAGTGTGTATCTCAAAAGAACTTGTCTTCTGATTTTACTGATATATCATCTCGTAACATTATAGCATTGTGCAGTATGCAAGTATAGCATTAACTGCTTATCAAAAAATCCTGACAGTTGACAAAGTATGTGTCAAAATGTTTCTGTGCTTTGTTAATCTCCTTCCATGTTTCACCACTTGTGAACAAGAGATGATATGTTTGCCAGAGCCATAGTTCCATTGTTACCAGCTGGAGGCAGCCAAATATTTGACAAGTACAACTGTCAGACATAACCTACAATCAAGTTGGCATCGTTTTACTATGATCGGAAAAATACAAAGGAAAAAGCAAAAAGGAAGCAACTCAAAGAAAAAAAAGAAACATTGAATCTTTTGTTGGAGAAACACTTCTGATTTCAATTTGTTCTTTTAAATTCTATAAAATTTCCAGAAAAAATTTCTTGAAGGTAAATAATATTTATAAACAAAAAAACCAATGAATATACAGCTTTAGAATAATGGTAACCAATTAAAATAATTCTCACATTTACTTTATTTTAATCTAGTGTGCATGTGTATTCTAATAAGAAAAGGTCAGTTTAAATTGGCTACATTACTTTGTTACTTACTAAACCATTTTATCATTAGAAAAAAAACTTTACTTTTAATTGAACCAATGCAGCATGGAATGGAAAGAAGAAGAAAAATCCATATAATCAAATAAGAGTAAAACAAACTACAATGAAGAAAATAAAATAAGTTTTAACCATGTTTATGATGCAACAAAGTTATCATTATTCATCTTTGAAGTAGTTCAAGCTAATATTCTCATTTTTGTTGGTTTTATCAGTACATATCAAATCTCAGCTGATTCATTATTCCTTTATGTATAATTTATATGATAATACTACAATGAGAATATTAGTTGAAACAACTCATGCAAATTTTTACAATAACAGCATGTTTTTCCACATACTTAGCTTTTTTTGTTAACACCGCCAAGCATGACACAAGGTTTTAAATTATTTGTTCAACAATAGTGTTCATTAATATACATTATAGTAAATATTTTGGCCTTATTCCAAAGTTGTTATATAAAGCATCTCTTTTTGGAAAACATTTACAAACATGTCTTATCAATTAAGGAATAACATTAGAGAAAAATATACAACTTCTTTAAAACCAGACTAGAGCAGATGAAAAAAGAATGAATTTATTGCAATCTTAATAACTCACAAGGCTTTCTTCTTAATAAGCTTCCATTTATAATCTCTTTTTTATCAACAATAAGTTCTTGATTAGAAAAAAAATTAATTGCTAGGCTTAATCTTAATGAATTAGAGATTAAGACATCCTGGGCAACTTGTGCTGCTTTTATTTTAAAATTATGTCATCTAAAAGGACCCAATAAGAGTAATGTCCCTTTATTCTTGTTTTCATATATACCATATTTTCAAATCAATTCAAACAGCAATATACATTAAATGTAAAAGCTTTTGACAATGACCCGAACAAATATTAACAATGACTGTATTGAAAATTATTATACAGGAGAGAAAGAAAATTTGAAAAGATTTTAGGAGTTAATGTGCATATTTTGACATTTGAAATAATTTTTTATATTAAAAAAATGAAATTAAACATCTAGTACTTAAAAAAAACAATAACAAAACAAACCTTGGCTACAAGTAATGTTTGGATCATATCACTCATTTGTTTAATGAAAGTTTTTTTGATTTATAGATTTCTTACATCATCTCAAAAGGAGAAAATACCTTCAGACAAGTTATAAAGTTTATTATAATTATATACTTTTTTCAATCAATATATATATTTGCTTGTCAGTGTTTCAAAAAATTGCATTTAGACGACCAAAAACATAGAGCATTAGTAGTTCAGCTGAAAAAAGTTAGTAGAAAAATAAATAGTTGGAATAGCTAAAATAATATATTGCATTTCTAACTGTTGAAGTTTAAAGTTAGTTTCTTAGCCTCAATTTTCACTAACACTATTTTAGGTATTAAAAAAATTATGTTGGTTAACAATTTCTGGGTATACTAGATCGATGAATGATACAGTGATATATAAAAACTCATGATAATCATATTACAAGTCATATTTACAGTCACAAAATTACAAAAGAGCATAAAATCTCTAAAGTTTTGTGTGTAATCAACACAGAAGATTAACAAAACAAAAAAAAAAATTATCCCATTAGATTGTTAGCCATTGCATTGAAAAGTACAGTTAGTATTATTTCTAGATGCTGATGAAATGTAGTACAAGTTCAGAATTGGTTAGAGTAGGGAAGAGGACAAAAATGAATAGAGAATGATAAAATAGAAAGAGAAAAAAAATGTTTTTTGACAATTCAAAGCTTCACACCAATTCTGACAGCCGACAAGATGAACAAGAAATGTTGTTTTTTTGGAAACCAATTTTCTATGGTGTCTAGACTATATAATTATCCAGTTACTTCAGTCTAAATTGATCAGTCCTTTTATAGACACCATGGAATTTAGAATAAGGTATATGTTTGATTATTGTAAAATCAATTATGAGCAAAAGTGAATGACAGTATGAAACATAATTAAAACACATATACATAACTAAGATATAATTGCAGTTTACTCGTGATATGATGCAAAAATAAACTACTTTCAGGAAGAATAAGTTGAATAAATTCAAAATGGAGATCAAGAGAAAAAATGTTAGTGGTAATATAGGCTGTGTGGAAAAGAAAGAAAAGATATTAAATTGTAGCCTTTGAACAAAAACATTTTTTTCAATTTTTTTATTTCATTGTAAACTTTTAGCCAGCCACATTTGTCAAAGATTACTTCAAACCATATACATATATAGCAAGTGGATGTTTGAGTCTTTCATTGCTTCAAAATTTTAAGGGTGTTTATTGTACAAAAAAAATTTGTTTTCTATTTGTTATATATTTTGTATACTACCAACGTTTTCAAACTAATGGCAGTTTTTTTATAATTTTTTTCTTTTATGTAGTCATGTTTTTTGTTTGTTTGTTTTTAAAGAAAAAGGACATTTTCAATAGTAATTGATTGATTTGTGAATAAATCAAACACTGTACATTTTTACTTTTGTTGGCATTGCATGAAAAAATTCAATGAAAGTAGCATTCTAATATATAAATCAAACTTAAAAGCAATAAGTATTTTTGATAAAATAGTGATAGGTGTACTTTTATCAGGTTTGAAGAATGAATGGAATCATTAGTTTAGGTGAGTTGTTAAATTATAATTGTTTCATTTATATATAATTGTGCTTGCAATCTGCCTTTTATGTGTAGCCTAGGTAGTGATTTCTGATTTCAGAAAAAAATAAAAAAACAAATCTATCTTCTATGTAAGCCTCCTATATTCTTTCTCCCTATTCTAATTAGATATCAATTTTTCCCTTTTTATTTTCTACTTATAATTTAAGACAGGTATTTTGAAAGACCATTATTCTTTTTCTCTTCAGTTAGTTAAGAAGATTCATTTGGTATGTTTGACACCCATCATTTTTTTTTAACAAACTCAAGTAAAGTCCTTTCTTTTCCAATATTCAAGAAAGATCAAGCACATAAATTGTTCTTAATTAAAAAAAAAAAAAAAAAAGAAACACTCTTATTCTAAGGAGAATTTATCTGCTACTATTTAAAGCAGAAAATGAATGAAAAGAGAGATTATTAACTGTTAGTATTGACTTAGAGTTTCCCAATGGGGTTATGTTGCTCTTTTGAGAGAGAGGGGGGGGGGGCAATTATATTACAGGTGAAGTTGTATGTTTAGGGGCTTGAGTGAGACTGAGCAACTTTGTGTATTATCAGTGAAGTAAAGATAAGGGAAGAATAGACTATGCTACCAAATATTTTATATTTTAATAGATTTAAAACCTGACATTTCTGGGTATGGATTTTTCAATCAAACAAGCTCTTGGTGAGACAGCATAGGAAAATCTGTTCACATTGGTGTGAATTTTTTTTTTTTTAGGTTTTTAATTTCAATTAGTAATTTCTTTAATTCAGTTAAATAGCTATGTATCAAAACAAATTGTTGTCTATAATTTGGTATAGATGAGCAGAAGATTAGTCTTAGAATCTAAACCCCAATTTTTTTCTTTACCCTATTCTTTATTACATATGGGTAAAATTTTGTGAGGCACTAGTAAGCATTCAAGTGTTTAGCAAAAAGAAAAGTTGGGAAACACTGATTCAGAGTACATATGAAAAATTTCTAGACAAATATATATATATGTAACAAATGATTCAATCAATAATAGTTCGAAATAATTTTAAAAAATGTTAATTTTTCAATTTCAACATAAAAATGTTATGTAATGCGAGTAAAGATATTCCTGCTTTAGCAAATAATTAAGAGTAAAATATATTTTTCTAATCTACTTCCATCTATTAAATATTAGAGTATATATTATTTATAACCTTCAAGGGAACTAGTGTTCTTGAAACTTCTTTCTTTGATATTTTCTATTTCCATAAAATTACATTTGTATTAATGTTAATCTTGATACATCGTTTTTTTAATTGCATATTCTTTATATATTGTACCTTTTTCAAATGAATCATTCTTAATTTTAATAAATGGAATATTCATATATTTCTAATGACCATAGCTTAGACATATTTTCAATACAGTTTCATGTAAGTATTTATTTTTGCTGTAAAGAAGACTTGTACTTTGAGATCCCAACCAAGCAAATAAACTGGACCTAATTGTTGTAAATAATGTCTGCCAGATCATAAATATGACTGTGAATTGCATCATTAAAATAAATGAAAAAGTACTTGAGACTGAAATACAAAAGTTAAGAGTTGTGTTCATAATAGCTGGAATGCTTGGAACAGTACCAAAATGATAGAGATGCTAATAGAAGAACTGAAGTTATGTTGATTATATCCATACCATGGTCATGCTGGTGTCAGCAAGAATACTGAAAAAGATTTGAAGAGACTTGCTGTCCCTTTGTCTTGAAACAATCACCAGATATTTAAGTGTGACAATGCACATTTTTTATGCAGAAAGTTTTTTTTTTTTTTTTTTAAATTTGTAGTTAAAATAAGTTTGCAATTAAATAAATAAGTTTCAATTACCTGTAGTATGAAAATCTATTAAAACCTATTTAATAAAGATTTATCCAAATTAGTGTCCTTATAAACAGTATATCTAGAAAAAGAAATCCCTCTCTAGATCTGTGTGTTTGTGTGTGTGTGTGTGTGTATATATATATATATATGTGTATGTGTGTTTAAAAAAAAACAACTGAAACAAATGTTACCGATTTTTAATGTTAATAGTTGATTACTATGTAATTATTTACATTAATTATTTTATAGGCAAAATTTTTAAATAAATAGCAATGTTATTTCTAGCTATGTAAATATTCTTTGTACATTCTAAATATAAAAAATAGCAAAAGTTAATACTTTCAATAAACTGTATTAAAATATAGCAATTTCCCTGAAAATGTATATGTGTATAATCAATCATGTGAAATGCCACTTAGTAATTACTAATATTATTAAAACTAAATCAGAAGTTTTATTAAAGTTAAAGATACACGCAATAAAGGAAAATTTGGAAAGAATGATTAAAAAAATACTTTCTTCTATTTTAAGTGATGTTTTCTCACATCCAAATTAAAATTATCTAATATATATGTAATTTTATGAAAGCAGCTGTTTTTATATATTCCAATATATTAGATTTCACAGATTTCTTATTAAATTCAGTATACTTAAGATGTGTAATATAATGACAACAATTACTATTTGTTAATATACTGAATATTCCAATTTCTAAAGTTAAAGATATTTTCTTGTGGTCAGTATTTATTTATGAAAGTATAAAGTTATAAATTCCAAAGTTATAGTTTTATAATTTATTCTTAAGCATTGATTAAAATTAATTATCTTATGTTCTTTTTTTTACAACAGAACAAAAAAATATTTATAATTCATAAATATTTTTGGTATGATTGAGTGTGTGTGGACTGCTGTATTTCTGTCATTCACTTAAAAGGCTGCTGATTCTTATCCAATTTACAGTTGTATTGAGATGTATTTCATATCAAGGGCAATAACTCTTTCAGCAGCTGAAAGGAAACAGGTTTCTAACGTATCACTAACACACATCTTCCAATATATATATATAAGCAGATATTGTAAAAAGATATCTATACAACTGATATTTTAAAAAATAGTATAAACTCTAATTTCCTCAATTGACATGAGTGTAGTTGAAAACAATGGAAAACCAGGCCGTTTTTGTTTTTTGTTTTTTTAGACCCAGATATCCTGATTAGGCTGCAGTTTGGTTTTACTCCATAGATAAAATAGCAATAGAAAAACAAAGTAGGTATTTACCCAACTTCTCTGCAGTGAGCAGGATGAGACACAAGGTCAATTCTTAAGTGGAGCTAAGCTGGTTTAAATTCAGAGTTTTCCACTTCTTAGACTGGTTTTCCTTATAAAGGCTAAATAACCCAGTCTTCCCATAATTGGGACAAAAGAAGGATTCATACCTTTCCCAAAGATATTAGTGCCAGGTGAAATACAGTCTCGGCCAGGATTTGAACTCAGGTTGCCGATTCCATTACCTATGACAAAAACCTTTAATCTATGCCTCACTTTTCTCCAATAGAAAACAACAAAGTATGATTTTTTTTTTTAAATTCGTGGAAAAGATACACTATTTAGCTTCACTAGTATGGTAGTCATTTACTGTCTCCATCTTGACAAATACACAATAAGTATTGTGACTATATTTTGCATCAGTTTGAGACCATCTGTCAGCAGCAGTCTATATAAAGCACACATGCTTCATATCCATATTTTGACAGAGCATCAGACATGTCACACATTGGCCAGCAGCTCAAAGGTTCCACTGCAACTTTGTTGGTGATAGCTTAGTAAAAATAATGGAATTGCATATTGATTTTATCTCCCTTGACAGAGGTTGTGAAAGTTAGGGCAAAGGTGAACAATACGGAAAATAAAGTAGAACATAGTGCATCACATAGGAAACAAGCATAAAAAAATGATAACCCTGTCCCCAATCATGGCAAAGGAAGACAAGCAGAAAACAATGTGATCTTCAATATCTTTTCTCTTAAGTTTTAAAGTTTTTATGTAATGTTAGCTGTTCATCTTAGTGTAAAAATAAGATAAAAGGTCCAGATGAAATAGAAAATTCCCTTTTCAGTTTTTACCCTAACTTTTTAAATGCAATTGAATAAGAGAGAAAGAAAGCATTTTTTTTAAATAGTCTGATTGTATTAAAAATATACATGACTTATAAAGCTTGGTTTTTATAGAGAGCAGCATTCATTATAAAAATTTTATTCTAAAAATGTATAATAAATGATTGAAGCTCTTAAAAAATGAACAGAAAGAGAGACAATTAGACCATTAAATACAGGTTTGGTAAAGAGCACTTTGGGAAAGGTCACACAACTGTATAAGTCTTTAGAAATGTATTGATAGTTTTGTATGTCAATTTGGCATTCACAAGTAGACATATTGGAGAAACTTGATTTAACAAGCAGTAAAAAAAAAACATTTTCTGAAATTCAGCAGTAAACATTTAATCAATATTATTTGTTAATTTCTTTCCATCAAGTTCATAAAAAGTTTATCAGACATTTTGAGACTGATACCTTTAATTATTCTACTAGGTGTGCAAAAGTTTTCAGCATCTTTTTTTAATATGTAATAGTCCCAAATGTTGTTTTTTTTTAAGTTCCGGGAACTTTTATACACACCAAATATAATTTCTTAATCTGAGATACACAGAATATTGTGTTGTATTTTTATTAAAATGCAAGGAGGCAGAAGATTAATCTTTAAAACATATCCACTACCAGATTATTTACATATCTTTATGAGAAATTAATATAGATTAGAAGGAGCAGAGTTGGTCTAACAATTAATAGAATGGAATCTGGCTGAGGTAGTTTGTGTCCACTTTGCACTAATGCTCTTGGGAAAGGTATACATCTACCTCTCTTAATAGACCTTGCTGCTGGTACCATATGACCCAATGCAATCATTGAATGCTACTTGGAAAGAAGATGGGCAATGCCAAGTAACTGCTATTGTCTCAAAGGATTCAGCAAGATATTTCAACAATCTTGTAGGTCATGGACTAATTTGATTGAATAAAACCAAGCATATTTTGCTTTTGACTCAACAAAGACAGTTGTTACATTTGATTCTAGACTCTAGAAAAAAAGCAAATATAATTTTTAAATTTTATTTCAATTGTAAAGTAGCAATTTTACCTCTCTTAATTCAAATACCGGTAACATGACTTAACTTTATGCCTTTTTTATCAATATAATAGTAATTAAAGCTGATACTATTTTAAGTCTTAGTAATTGACCCGTTTTTGTTTTTAAAATAGAAACACTATCTTTATATTCATTATTAGTATTTACAGTTTACTTGAATCTTGTCAGAGATTTAGCAGTATATTTACATCCTTGTCTCTATATACAGCATAATCAGTTTTAGCCATGTCTCTCTATACATCATAATCAATGTTTATTTAAGTTTTACATCCATTATAAACATTATTAAAAAAGACCTCCACCACAAGATCTTTTTATGCATTTTTATCAATATTTTGAATTAAGACACATTGCTCCTTTAATTGTATAAAATATTTGTAAAAATAAAAAATATTTACAAGTAGGTGGTTCTTACTTACATCTGAATCAAATGAGAAAAAACAACAAAGACAAAAAGGATGCTGCCTATCATAGTACATTAGTATTGTTGACCATTCTTTGAGTTTTCCTTGAATGACCTACTGTGACCTTGTTCCAAACTAAGCTAAACTTAATAAATATTTACAACAAAGATAAAAATAAAATCATCAATATCTAAAATATGTTTACTTGATTCCTTCTGCATTATCATATTTTTGTTATTTTTTAAAAGCAGCTAATGTTGATTAAAACAATTCCTATTTTCTCCTATCATCAAATATTCAGATGATTGCAAAAAATAAAAGATTGTCTGACAAATAAAAAGCAAGCAAAATCAAAGTTCTTACAAAGTTCACACATGGATATAGATACTATATATATATATATATATATATATATATATATATATATATATATATATAACCATTTTTAATGGTAGGACCATTTGTTCAGAGTATAAAATGATAATCATTGTTGAGCAAATTACTCTTGATTAAGGAATATAAACACTTGAAAGGGAGATCGCAATATTAAGTTTTTATATGCAAAAGCCTTTTATTTTATTTTTCAACGGCTAACATTTTCTGTTGACTTGAGTTCCTAGCATTTTAGTATGTTCATCTTAAATTCAAATGATTTCTCTTTGAAACATTTTGCTTCATTCTTAGTACTAAAAAAATAATTAAATAATTAATCATTACTTTTTGTAAAATATAACTTTATGCAACCTAATTTAATAATTTTTTTAATAGTTGTTTATTTTTAAAATTAGTTCAGTTTTAAAAGAATGATGAACTTGTAAACTGTTCAAAATATTATAGTAGAAAATCTGCACTTTGTCATTGATGAGATTGGTGATAAATTATTATTAGTGATTTTGAAATTGATATTTTCAAAGCTATATCCTTATATGCTGCATGTTTTTCCTTTCAAATGAACAAAAAAAGTACTGCATTTTGGCATAAAAACTGCTGTACTCATTTCTTGGAATTTTGATTTCAATTCTTGAAATGGACAGTGCAGATTTATATTGACTTAGTGAAAGAGCTATGTACTGATAGACTAGCAGAAACGTAGATTTGAGAGTTCAAATTCTTAAGGATATCTAATGTGAGAACAACCTATACAACTAAATGAAATAATGGTTTCCATTAAAATGGCTGAAGCATAATACTAACAACAGAAATTAAGATTCTAATTCAAAAGAATCATTGAATATCAGTGAAATATATCAACCTTGTAAGGCCATAGTACCATTTAAATTCAACTATGTAAAATTTGAAATAGTTGAATGCAATACAACATTGATTAGAAATATATTTGTATAACATTGCTTCTGCTTATATCATAATATTGGAAATTATTTAAGAAAACTTCTAATATACCATATCAATGTAATTGAAACATATTAGTCTTAAAATGAACTTTTTTGAGTGGTCTATGTCCAGTTACTTATATATATATATATATATATATATATATATATATATATATATATATATATATATCACTTTACTGCAGACAAAAGACAGTTTGAAATATTTTCTTCAGCTTCTCATAACTCAATCCTAACATTGGGTTACAGAAAATACATCTTGATATTGATTGAAAAATAAGGAGGTGTCAAAGAGTCAACTTAATCTAATTTAGTTTGGAAAAAACAAGGAGTAAGTGAGAGAACCAATATTCAACTTTACTGTTACAATGTATCTTTTTAAGTAACATTTTGCAAATTTATGAATCTGCTTATTTTATCTCTAGTATTTTATCTTGGGGTTATAGAAATTACTTGTCTTCTCTGTGAGTTTTATTTATTCATTTGATAGAGAGGATAATTGATATTTTTAAATTTAATTCATATGGATTTAAAATTTTAAAAGAAAAAAAACCAATTAAAATGAAATTTAACCAAATTTACTTTTATCAGAAAAAAAAATTGTATTCACAATTTGAGAATCTTGTGAAGCTTCAAATGATTTGGAAAGAAATGAAAAGATTTACTTCAACATTAAGTCTATGCAAAATGAATTTAATAACAACTATTAAGAGTCAGAACTTATATTCAGTTTTGCTGTATATTTTGAGTTCTTAAAAATCACTTTCTCTGCCAGTGAAAACCAGCAGTAGGATACTAAAAGAAATAGACTGATTGAAATAAATTAGATGTATAAAAAAAAAAAAAAAAAAAAAAAAAAAAAAGGTAAATGTTCCCATCCTATGAAAAACAATAAACAAATACTCAAACACAGCATACAAGTCTTACTAGCTCTTTAGATATTCTATCTGCTTACTTTTGATTTGTGACAGGAAATTGAAAACTTCATCATAAAGAAAAAATAAAATAAAGAAAAATGAAATTTATTAACTTGGATTGCTGTAGACATTTTTAACAGTAATTTTGCATTTTCTATTGTTATACATAATAAAAAATGAAACCATTTTCTCTTTCTCATAAATTTTGCTAGAAACCTGAGCAACTAAACATTGGTAGATTCTCAGTAAATATACCAATATGTCAATTATAGTTCAAGTTCCTTATCTTGCAAATTTTTACATGAATAATAACTAGAAAATAATACTCAAGTATTTTGTTACTGTGTTTAATACAAGCTGATAAACTTTTTTGTAAAGTCATATAATACAAAAAAGATTATTAGCCTCTTTGGATCAAAAATGAGTTATACAACTGACATAATATACAAGAAACTTATATCTAATTCTGAATATCATGTAAATAAATTTGAAGAAGAGAATGCAAAAACACTAGTTGACATGGACACAAGCTACTTGGTTTCTGTTTCCTCCAAATATTTTTAGATAGATTGTTCATATTTTAATTTCAAATTTAATCTCTAGAATCCATGTTACCCAATACAAACAATTTCACTATGATTAACTCTTAAATTACTGACTTATTAAACAGAATATCCCTAGACATTTCATAAACCTAGCCCATATTTTTGGAATAAATTGATAAATAGAAAGGCTTTTGCTTTATGTCTAAACTTGTTATTTATAAGTTTTGGTTTTAAAAATATATTTTGTCTAACCTTTTCAAAATTAAGAATAGTTTAAAATTAGTTTAAAATTAAGACATGATAATTATCAAAGGCCGAGAAATTTTGGGGAAAAATACTGTTAAGCAAATTATTATTTAAAATTATGCATGTTTGCTGATGAAAATCATGAATTTATTTTAAGATATATCTTTTCTTACAGCTGAGAAATAAATAAAAAAATTTAAATTGTAATTAATTCTTTCTCTCATTGCTTAACACTTTCATGATAAATATTCTATAGAATGTGGAAAGGTAGGAAATATCTAAAAATCATCTCATTCCATATTTATAGATAAGTTTTTAAACTATTTTTTTCTTTTCTTTTCTTTTCATATAACTTCACTTATATAACAATACATTAATCATCAAATGTGGCATTTTCTATTGATTCTGTCTTCATTTGAATAGTTATGGTATTTTTCTAATGGACATATTAAACATTTTTTTAAAACATTGATTCACTGAAGGAAAAATAAAGGATGAATATAAATTAAAAATAATATTTATCAGTAATATTCACATTTGAATATTACAATAATTCTCTTTTATTAGCATGGTTATATTTTACACCCATTTTCTAACAAATGTTATTTGACATTATGTTGAACAATTCATTACTTAAAATTTAGCAGGTTTGTCTATTAAAGTCATGAATTTATTTGCATTAAAATGGCATGTAGAAGTTTGGTGTGCTTCTTAAAACATACAAAATTTATTTCTGTAAAACTTTAGAAACGACAATATTCGTAAAATATTTTTCAATGTGTAAAATCAAATGGATATTTATTTATTAAAAAATACGTTAGTCAATACTGATGAATCGTCTCTATCTTTATTTTCTTGATTTTATAAAATAAAATATTCAACACTTTCAGTCTAGGTTTCTCGATGAAAAGTATTTGAACCCTTTAAGATTTACCAAGTTGCTCCCCTTACACCTTTTTCCAAAAAACGACTTGTATAAATTTATAAGATAAAAATAAATTCATTTTAATATTTTCTTTATTCTTTAGAATAAAAAATGTCTAAAAAATTTTTTTTGTAAGTATATATATATATATATATATATATATATATATATATATATATATAAAGACGGTGAGGAAATTAATCTTTAAAATATTTTCTTCTCATATATATTATAAGACAAGCATTTAATTACATTGTTCTAAGTTCCAATTGATTCTTTTTTAATCTGTAAATTTACAAATTTAAATTAGTTTCATTTATTAATTGCTTATCTATATTTAAGTAATATTTATGCAGGTTTATATCAATTTTTCGAATTCTCTCAAATGATGTAAATTTTAAACTATTATTAGTTGAAATTAAAGAGTCTTCATCCCACACATCCGGGTGATTGATTTATCTTAGGGATCAACATAGTCAAGACTTTCGAAGTTATCAAAGATATTTGACATAGTAACTTGGTGATAAACCATGGAAAACAATGAAGATGGACAGAGATAAAGTGATCAATACTTGATAAGTTGATAACTGATATCATTGGTGAAGGGAGGGAGGTAAAATAAATTTCTAGGTGTTCGGACATCTGCCATAGTTTAGTAGTAAGTTTAGTTTGACACACAGTCACACCAGCGATATCATAGTAGTAGTACTTTTGCCAGTGTGTCTTAATCTCACGGACTACCCTTATGGCCTTGTGTCAGACGAAGTTTCCCATAATTGATTAATCTAATGTTGTTAGTCTCTTTTTTTCTCTCTCCATTTACATATACACACGAGGTGTGTGTGTTACACAGACAGACACACACACACTTTACTCAACAACATGACGGAGGTAAATGAAACCATTAAATACTGCTAATAAAATGTGGTATGAAACTTTTGGGAATTTGTTGGGTTTTTTTTATTTTCGATATTTTATTTCCTGGAAAACTAAGTTGAGGAATGTTCATATATTGTCTAACCAGCCCAACAGATTAAATATACTTAAGTAACAGAAGGAAACCCAAGCAATTTTTATAGGTTCCAGTTCGCTTAAAATTTTGGACTAATTTATTCATTTAAGAGTAAGACAAAATAAACTTTTTTTAAAAATCTATTATTCACCTTTAGGACTCTATTAAAAGCATCAATTTTCTTTCTAAAATCAAATAAGATATTTTCAGATAAGGTACACAGGGAAAGTAACAAGAGCAACCTGTTCTAAAACTAGGTTTCTGGTTGATAATTGAAGAAATACTTGTGTGCTATTATTTAAAATGGACATGTGTTCAAGTGTTACCTAGGTATTATTTCGGCTTTTAGTCGGTCGTGTGTGGGAGAGAGAGAGAGAGAGAAAGAGAGAGAGAGAGAGAGAGAGAGGTTCCTAGCTACTTCGCGATATCTTTGGTTTTTCTCAGTAGGGTTGTGATAAGAGAACTAAGGGGGTGGAAAGAAAGGTAGGGGTGTAAATCTAAAATTGTGTGTATGTGTGTGTGTAAGAAAAAATGCCTGC
Organism: Doryteuthis pealeii; assembly: GCA_023376005.1. Taxonomy (NCBI): domain Eukaryota; kingdom Metazoa; phylum Mollusca; class Cephalopoda; order Myopsida; family Loliginidae; genus Doryteuthis; species Doryteuthis pealeii. The sequence goes on from CM042142.1 coordinate 42,531,674, forward strand.
TCCAGAAACAGTCGAAGATTGTGTTGACTCAGATGTATGTACCAACCAATAACAAGTCACAAGACTAGTCAGGCACTATTGAAGGGTAGGGGTGTATTTACAGCTGGGGTAACACATGATAAAACAAGAGCCCAACAGCAATACCAAGCAATTATTACATACATACATACTACTACACACATCATATACACACGGTGTGTGAGCGGGGCCCCTCGTGCGCACTTAGCATATATATATATATATATATATATATATATATTTCACCCACATCTATTTTCTTTATCTCAACAACAAATCTATTATGTACACGTCGTAACATGCACGTTTTAAGTATCATTAAAACAATTCATAAAATAAAATTACCAGATTCATTTTTGAACGAATATTTAAAAAAAAAAAACCAACTGGTTAAAGTAAAACGAATTCGAGTGTTGGTAAATAAAACAGGGAGAGGGAGAGATATAATTATGAAAATAATATTTTTGAAAAAAATAATTAAAAAAATAATCGAAACTTTTACTTACCACGCCCCTCCTGCATAAATTGGCAAGTCATATATAACACTCTCATGATATTTTAGTACAAACAAATGAAGAAGCGTAGAAAAGATATATCAACAAGTCCTTCATGAACAACTGCTACACTGGGACCGTAGTCGGCAAAATGTACAACTATCTAGGAGTGTTTTTAAAATAACTACATTTGCTTTTTACGGCATCTCCTCTTCTTGCCACTCACTTATGCCCTACAACTCAAAGTGCCCCAACATGAAGAGAGAGAAAAAACAACCTTTGATTAACTGAATCTACCAGCAAATAAATAGAGACGGAGGGAGGGTATTTTCCCCCTCACTGTTCTGCTCGTTGCTTGTATTATTTGTTGTTGTTGTGTATTGAGGCCTTTATAAAGTTGTCCACAGCAGCAGCAGTGACAGCAGCTGACGCACTGGTTAGTTAAGTGTGAGATGAAGTAGAAAGATGGATTTCAAGGGCAGGAAGCATATTTTTTGACTTACGTTTAACCCCACCTTTCTCTTCCTCTCTTTTTCGCTCAGTCACAGCAGGTTTTACTTTTTTTCTTTTCTTTTATAGAGTTAAAGTTAGTTGCACACAATCCTGGTGAAATATCTTTTCGGTTATTGGACAACGCTGCCACTAAGTTCTCCCACATGCAAAGCTAACAACTTTGAGCCCCAGGAGTTGAGCAACAAGGTGGGGGGAGGAGAAAAGAAGAAGAAAAACTTTTTTCTTCTTCTTCTTTTCTCTATCGTTGCGTTGTTTTAGTTATTGTTCCACTTCAGTTATTTCCTAATGTCGGAGATATTTTGATTAAATAAATAAAGATGTCAAAATATTCTGCATCTGGAGTAGACCCCACCCGCGCTACTACTGCCTTCGGATAACAACCTCTATTATACTTCCTAAAAAGCCCACCCTCTTTTGCTTGACACAGCCCTCTTCTTCCCTAATTAGGATAGTACATTTTACAGCCTTCATTAGTAGTCAATATGCAGTTACTTCAACTAAGTATATAAAAATGTGTATTCTTCTTGCCTTTTCATTGAAGAGAGAAAGAACATTTTACGAACGAACAAGGTAGAGTACAACAAAAATAGGTTAGTGTTGATAAATAAAAAATTGAAAAAATCTGAGCAGTAAAAAAATAGACAAAAATAGATATTTTAAAAAAGGAGTGGGGCGGCAACAAATTATTTTTGCTGACAGTGCTTGCTCCAAATAAACTGCCTTGGTCTATAGCGGGTGGGACAAGTAACTGTAAGAGGCAGGGCACCAAATCACCTCAATGCTACAGACACACCTTCATGGCCATTGACCAGTAAGCAAGAATAAGAAATCTCAAGTTCAGCAAGACAGGATGTCCCTTATAATGGTTTCTTTGACCTCAATTTTAACACTCACCCCTCGTTTTTGATTGGTGCTAAACTGGGTGAGGTGGGAGAGGTGATGGGGGGAGGTGGTAATTGTGGGGATTGAGTGTGAGAAGAAAAATATGAGGTGGGCATAAACGTTGAGAGGGGTTGGGGGGGGGGTCACCAAATCCCATAACTTTAAATTGCAGAGGAGTGAAGCAAGTCAGATTTACTTGTCCTATAGAATTACCACTAGACAATTCAAACCATGTAAAATTGGTATGTAGGCAAAGAAAGATACTACATACAAATTCAGAGAAGTACGTAAAAGGGTTAAGCCGAGGTTAAACTTAGCATATATAAAAAAAGAACCACAATTTGAACTAATTGTAACTGATAATGTAAAATTTAATTGAAATATGTTTACATATTTAAATTTATTTGTTGATTAATGGTTCAAATTCCAATAAAAGTTTAGTCAACTTTTTAATGGAATCTTAACTAAATAAAATGTTTTTCAACATTTTACAAAAAAATTTTTTTAAATGGTTTTGAATTTAACCAACTATTCTCTTAAAAAATGTTAGGCAACAAATTATAAACACACATTCACACCTGTAAGGTACATCACTTAATCTGCAGCCTAATGATGAAAAATAATTTTGTACATTTATCTATTTTTAAATATAATCTCCTTCCTAGTCAATGTATTCAATTTATTAATAAATTTTATTCACATAGTTCAAACATTATACAGGGAAAATTTCAAACAAAAATTCAGCTGTGTCAGTGCACTGGGTACAGACTTATTGATCCAGCCTCATGATATGAAATTAAATTACTCAAGGATATTATTCTACACACAATAATTTGTGTAATACAATTTAAAATACCATTTATCTCTAAGCTATTTGCTACTTTAGGAAGATTACATTTCTGAGAATATTGCCAATCAAAACATTAAGAACCTATTGTAAAAATACTATTTCTAAAGAAAATGATTATGCTATTTTTTATGTGAGGTAATCACAGAGAAATTATAAACAATTTTTTCACTCTGTTAAAACAATAGCATATGTTTTTTTCATTACCTTTGTATATAACTTTTGCACTCTCTCACGCACATTATATATATAATATATATATATATATATATATGAGTGAGAAAAATGAGAATGATAAAGAATTATATGTACAAAAAATGAAAAATTAAACCAAAATTAATTATTTTGCAATGTTTCATTGTTGTTTTTATTTTGCATAAGCATTTTCAAGGTTTGGTAAAGTGAGAACCTAATTGATATGTAAACAACCTCAAATATTTACAAAACAATTCCTTTCTGTGTACTCCAGAAAAGAAAATATTGATTACATTCCTCTAAACAGAATAAATTAATATAAAACATTTTTTTAAAATTACATAAAAGGAATTTCCTTGTGTTAATATTAATGTGATTATTTTCAGCTTTTTAGGATTAACAACATAAAAACAGGTTTACTTATAAATGTATCTTAAATGTAATGTTTCTGGTTTGGTGTAGATTTTAACAAAGTTTGCACTTAAAGTTCACACTGGCCTTAAAATCAACTGAAAAAAAAAAATCATTCTTTTAAATATATTTATGTGTTAAAACAATATGAAGTGAATGAAGCTTTATATGAATATATTGCCAAATTTTCATTAAAGTAAGCCTATTCTAATTATTGATATAATTGATAAAAATTCTCCCTCAAATTAGGAAGGATGGATGTGGGTGAGTTAAAAAAACAAACAAACATGAGCTTCAACAACCATAGAGGAATATTAACATTATTAAAGTGAGAAAGAGTGTATAAATGCTAGGCTCATACAATCTGTGTACTGATAAAGAATTAGGATATAAGAATATAGCTTAAATATATGAAGTATAGAATTTAGAGGTTAGGACCAAAGGCTATTAGGATAGAGAATATTTGCTCAGTTAACAAATGACTTGAGTTATCCTATTACAAGGAAAGTGTTAGTCATCAACTTATCCAACCAATGTTTTATTAAGGGAAAGAAAATCTGACAACTGTTGAATTGTGTCAACTAATACACAAGTTTAGAAGTGACTTAGAAGAAAACTCCTTAAGGTGAGAAAGCGCCAACATTTAGTACACTCACTAATCATTAGTTCTAGATAATTAAAAGAAAAATTGTTGAATAGTTTTCTTACACTAGAACAAATAATTATTGTTGGTTGCAATTAGAATGTTTATATTTTGAAGAGGAAAAACTAGCCTGTTTTACACAAACTGTAAAAATCATGTTATTCTTATGAATATCTTTTGATTCTCTTGAAATCTTAAAAAGTTAGAAAATATTGGTAATTAAATCTGTTCAAGACACTCAAAGAGAAAAAAAAAAATCATTCAGATTTTAAATGTTGTAACAAATAGTTTACATTTAATGAATTATACATGATAATAGTAATAGTCTTCTGATTATTATTCTTGTCTTAATTCCAAACCAAGGATAAGTCCTTTCTTCCTAATTTTTAACATATTTCTATTATAAAATCAATTTTATACTACAATTCTTATCAGTGCTTTCCTATTTTAAAGTCATTAGCAATGCATTTACATTATACATAAAATAACCTATTCTGCCAGTAATGCTTGTATAACAACAAACAACTTTTTTCCTTATTTTTAAACAGAGTACATAAACTTGCTCAAACTTACTATAACTGAAAAATTTAACAAATTGGTACTTAATTATTCAACCCTTTCCTTTACTGCCAGAAATATTTAGTTTGCTAGATTAGATAGAAAAGATAGAAATATAAACTATAGTGGAATGGTGGTAAAGTCAGTGGGTAGCCATAATTGAAAATTGCCAATGTGTGCTAGGTTCAATTGCATTTTTACTCCTATACTGCAAGACTATGTTGTGCTTGATATATAAAATATTAGGTTGATAAATTCTATTTAGTAAATTCATGATTTACATAAACTGATATTTTTTAATAAGGTGAAAATCTATTTTTAATTGAGAAGATTTAACTATGTACAGCTTTTTTCTGGGTAAAAAAGTAGTTTCCTATATAAGTGCATAAAATGTTGAATTTATTTGTATATTTTTGTTTGAGGTTATAGGAGAGGTGTCAAGTGATCCAAACTTAGCACAGCTCAAGATTTGAGCTATGTTTCTTTCTATAGCCCCAAAGCTATAGGAGAAGTGTCAAGTGATCCAAACTTAGTACAGCTCAAGATTTGAGCTATGTTCTTTCTACATCCCTAAACTCTCTGCTTTTCAGAGATTTCATTATAATACAACTGAGAAATAGACTCAGCCTACAAATTGTGGCTAATCAATGAATCAATCATTAATAGCAATGGGAAGTGGGAGAGAAAGCAGAATGTGAAGAGAAAGTTTGATAGGACTTGTTTATGGTGTTAACTCTTCTGTTTCTTTTTGTTACTGGTATACACAACTATTTTTGGAACATAGAAGAAACGATTTATTTAGTGAACTGTAGAATGAACTAAATGGCATTATATCAGCAAGAAAAAAAAAAGAACATGATGATTTGATAGAAGAATAGTCTAAACTCAGCTGAGAAAAAGTCTACTTATTGAGCTATTCTTATATTGATAGATCAAGTGTTGTACAAGTATACAGAAGCATTTTTTTGTATTCATGATTTTAAGTTTTAACTTAAGGTTGGTTTAATCAGCCAAACAGCTATTATAGTATTTGTTTGAGATACACTAATAAAATGAACTATATAATGAAAGACATTACTTATGTAGCTATATTGAACTAACATTCCATCAAAGAAGTACCACAACATGAAGAAAAAGAGGCTTGACTCTTACATCAATGGCTCAGACTTTAATTAGTGTGTAAAAAATTTTGTTTCATTTAACAGAAATTTTAAATCAAATTGCTCAAGGGAGTTAAGCAATACAATTTTAAATAAAAACTTAAGTGACTAAGGCACAATATCAAAACTGGTCACAATAGGGCTAAACAAGAGGAAATAAGGATAAGAATCAAGTTTCTTATATGTCTTGAAAATAAACATTTTACCTGAGCTTAAACATTGAAGACAAATAGATATATATATATATATATATATATATATATATATATATATATATATGTCTCACTCACCAAACAGGTCTCTTATTATTTTGATGATAGTGAAGTAAATATTAAATATATTCCAAATCAAAACCATTAGAATAACTAAAGTAGAGAAGCCTAATCAAGTTTTAGTGATATTAAATATGTGGCCATCCATTACCAGAAAGAATATAAAAGATAAAAGCATTTCTGAAAAGGAATTTTTAAGTTTTTGTATATCTGAATCAAATTTTTTTTTTTAATAGTAATGATTAGAGTTAAAATTAAAACTAAGAAAAATCAGAATCATTTCATGTTACAACGATGACATAAAGAGAGAAAAAATATAGATTTGTCATGTATACTTTTCAAAACGGAATGTACACAAAAGTTAAAGCTTAATCCAAAGAAATACTTGGACAATGAATTAATATCAATATTTAATCTGAAAGACTAATTTGTAACAAAAAGTTTGACTGTAAAGAATATCAGAACAGCATTCTGAGATGAGAATGGATTGTAATTGTTTCTTGAAAGAAGAAAACTTTTCAGCAAGAGTTGATCAAAAGTCAAGAGGGGGTCATTAAAAAGACAAGTTCATTCAAAATCTGGTTATGCCATTAAACCTGTTAGCATCAATGCTGATAATATTAATAAAATGTTGAGAAAAATGGCTCAAGTACAATTCTTTAGCCATTCAGAGATTCAGCAAGTCTTGCAATTACCTTTAAAAAATGCTTATGTATGTTTGCACCTATTCTAGAAAATAAAGAGTAAAATACTCTTTAACTTTAAGATCCAGACTAACTACTCTATCTAAGCAAAAAGATCTGGTTGTTATGAACAAGAAAAAAATCTGGTTGTTATGAACAAGAAAAAAATCTGCAAAGCATAGAATATAGATAAAAGAAAGTGAACAGAAAAGCATCACCCAACAAATAATATGAAGATTTTGGTTGTTCCACTAATAATTGGCATCATGTTCTAAATAATTAGAGAATTGAAGAAAAGTTAATGTCCAGACTATCCAAGTCAAGAATCCTGAGAAAGATGCTAGAGATTAGAGAAGATTTGCTGTCACTTACCCCCAGTACCAACCATATATATAGAGAATATAAACATGTTGCTGATGCTAATTATGATAAATGTATGAAATGTAAAACAATTTATAGTAAACTTATCAATAATCTTCAAAGAGTGATATAAATAAACAATAATTTAGTAATCATGTGATCAATACAAATTCAAGTGTTCAATCCCTAGTGAGTTTAGTAGCTTCAGCAAAATCTACAAAGTAGAGTAAATGTAATACTAATATGATTTCATTACTCACCCCTGTTTAACTTTAGTCATTTTCTGCACTAACAAAATATTTCTGGTGGTAGTAAAATGATTAGCACACTGTGTTTTGCACATTTTTCTACTTAAAATTTGTTTGGGTAAGTTCCAGCAATTGGTCTATATGTTATGCATAGAAAATCAATAGTCAGAGGTTAGTAATTAATACAAGCATTACCAACAGACAAAATAGGACTATTGGAAGCAGAATTAGTTTAGAGTTTTCAAAACTAATATTATTTGTTTCAATAACCAAATCTAAGTTTGCTTTATTGTTTATTTTGCTTCATTCTGATATGAATAATTTCATAGAATTCCTTTACTAGAGCTAACTAAAATAAGGAGTAAAAAAATCCAAAGATTTATATCATAGGAAACAAATCCAGTGAATTAACAACCTACACTTAAGTGTATTGATATAAATAAATAAATACAATACTGTCAGAAAAAAAATCCAATTGAATAGTTGGAGAAACATTTTTGAAGTTTTTTATAAATTGATTACAACTGAATAAAACCAAAATATGTTAAAAAAATAAAAATAAAACATTTACTTTTTACTACATAATTTTAAATATATGAGGAAAATTTAATCAGTTAAATCTAAAAAAATTAACAAACTTATATTTAAAAATATGAAATAATAAAATGACTTAATTCTATTTAAGAAGATTCTTTTCTTTATAAATAAGTATAACAGTGCACTATGTACCACCAAAATCACATCACATGATCAGTTTAGGTAATATTGAAGAAACAAACGTTAATATTTTAAAACTTTTCTTTTAAAAACTTCACAAAAAAAAAGACCAACAAAGAGTTGTTACCAAGAAAAATAGTTAATTCAAAGATCAAATTATCCAATTGGGAAAAAATTACTCACCATTATCTTGAAAAAAGAAATCAGGTGTGTTGTAAAAAGAAAATGGTCTGTTTTACATAAAACAGTCCATTTTTTTACAACATGCCTGATTTCTTTATATTTTTTAGCAAAATTCTGTATTCATGATTTTTCATAATTTTTTTTTAAAAGCCTGTAGTCAATAACTGTTTTTGGCTATATTAAATTTCAACTGATTTAATGGTGCAAAAATGTAAACATGTTTTCATTCATAATTTATGTTATTTCCATAAGCTGAATTTAAAAAAAAATCATCAGGAGTTTCTTCTTTTGAATGATCCAAAAACTTTGAAGATAATATTAACCTTAATGCAAGTTTCATTGTGTTAAATATATGGGAGGGGGGGATAAATTTGACACGTCAAATTGGAGGTCCCTATAGTGCACATATATCTTGTTAAAGTTATTGACTTCACTAAAGATTGAACACTAGAATTTTTCATTGATCACTTGATTACTAAATTTTTATTCTATACCAAAGAAATAAAATGTAAATTTAAAAAATGATGAGTATCAAGATATTCATTAGAAAATATCAAAATTATGTGAAATTAGTAAACTAAACAGAACTGTTTTGTTCAGCACAAATAAAAAAAGAACTTTAAAAAATAGTAACATGAGCAGAATTTGTAACATTTTGTATAAAATCATAGACAGCTAAATACAAAGTGACTTCAAAATCAATTTGTTACTTATGGTTAGGTCATAGGAAGAATCAGCAGAGAGAGAAAGAAAAGAAAAAAAAAAAAACATTTTTCATTAATTGAAAAAGGTTTAACTGGGTTACAAACTTAGATTTACTTACAAAATTAATCTAAAAATAGCTTTAGTAAACTCTAAAAACAAAACATTTTTTTTTGAAAATAGCTACAATGTAACAACTGCCATTATTTGTTTTTTTTAGAAATTGTTAAAAATCACCAATGAAGTTTTTTGCTATCGACTCTCAGTGACCAATTTTGGCATTTTTCCAATATTGACTGAAGAATAAATTTCATGATTTCTTGATTGAAAGATCACTATTCTTTAAATCATACTTTATAAGAATGCTTAACAAATATTTATCAAGAAGCAAATTTCTTTTCTCATAGGACAAAACCTATCACAGATTTGGATTTCTTTTGAACCTAATAGAGAAAGAATTCAAAAGAGATTTTGATAATAAAAAAATTAATAATAATTGACAATGTTTCATCAAAGGAATTCGTATATTTCTGTGTTTGTAAGTCAAATCTATTATCAACAATTTAGACTTATAAATTTCAAGTTGTCTTATTGATGTTTAATAAATTATTAATGTATGTTTGCACCTATTCTAGAAAAATAAAGAGTAAAATACTCTTTAACTTTAAGATCCAGACTAACTACTCTATCTAAGCAAAAAGATCTGGTTGTTATGAACAAGAAAAAAATCTGGTTGTATGAACAAGAAAAAAATCTGCAAAGAATAGAATTAGATAAAAGAAAGTGAACAGAAAAAGCATCACCCAACAAATAATATGAAGATTTTGGTTGTCCACTAATAATGGCATCATGTTCTAAATAATTAGAGAATTAAGAAAAGTTAATGTCCAGACTATCCAAGTCAAGAATCCTGAGAAAGATGCTAGAGATTAAGAAGATCTAGAAAATATTGGTAATTAAATCTGTTCAAGACACTCAAAGAGAAAAAAAATCATTCAGATTTTAAATGTTGTAACAAATAGTTTACATTTAATGAATTATACATGATAATAGTAATAGTCTTCTGATTATTATTCTTGTCTTAATTCCAAACCAAGGATAAGTCCTTTCTTCCTAATTTTTTAACATATTTCTATTATAAAATCAATTTTATACTACAATTCTTATCAGTGCTTTCCTATTTTAAAGTCATTAGCAATGCATTTACATTATACATAAAATAACCTATTCTGCCAGTAATACGCTGTTATAACAACAAACAACTTTTTTCCTTATTTTTAAAACAGAGTACATAAACTTGCTCAAACTTACTATAACTGAAAAATTTAACAAATTGGTACTTAATTATTAACCCTTTCCTTTACTGCCAGAAATATTTAGTTTGCTAGATTAGATAGAAAGATAGAAATATAATATAGTGGAATGGTGGTAAAGTCAGTGGGTAGCCATAATTGAAAATTGCCAATGTGTGCTAGGTTCAATTGCATTTTTACTCCTATACTGCAAGACTATGTTGTGCTTGATATATAAAATATTAGGTTGATAAATTCTATTTAGTAAATTCATGATTTACATAAACTGATATTTTTTAATAAGGTGAAAATCTATTTTTAATTGAGAAGATTTAACTATGTACAGCTTTTTTCTGGGTAAAAAAGTAGTTTCCTATATAAGTGCATAAAATGTTGAATTTATTTTGTATATTTTTGTTTGAGGTTATAGGAGAGGTGTCAAGTGATCCAAACTTAGCACAGCTCAAGATTTGAGCTATGTTTCTTTCTATAGCCCAAAGCTATAGGAGAAGTGTCAAGTGATCCAAACTTAGTACAGCTCAAGATTTGAGCTATGTTCTTTCTACATCCCTAAACTCTCTGCTTTTCAGAGATTTCATTATAATACAACTGAGAAATAGACTCAGCCTACAATTGTGGCTAATCAATGAATCAATCATTAATAGCAATGGGAAGTGGGAGAGAAAGCAGAATGTGAAGAGAAAGTTTGATAGGACTTGTTTATGGTGTTAAACTCTTCTGTTTTCTTTTTGTTACTGGTATACACAACTATTTTTGGAACATAGAAGAAACGATTTATTTAGTGAACTGTAGAATGAACTAAATGGCATTATATCAGCAAGAAAAAAAGAACATGATGATTTGATAGAAGAATAGTCTAAACTCAGCTGAGAAAAAGTCTACTTATTGAGCTATTCTTATATTGATAGATCAAGTGTTGTACAAGTATACAGAAGCATTTTTTTGTATTCATGATTTTAAGTTTAACTTAAGGTTGGTTTAATCAGCCAAACAGCTATTATAGTATTTGTTTGAGATACACTAATAAAATGAACTATATAATGAAAGACATTACTTATGTAGCTATATTGAACTAACACATTCCATCAAAGAAGTACCACAACATGAAGAAAAAGAGGCTTGACTCTTACATCAATGGCTCAGACTTTAATTAGTGTGTAAAAAATTTTGTTTCATTTAACAGAAATTTTAAATCAAATTGCTCAAGGGAGTTAAGCAATACAATTTTAAATAAAAACTTAAGTGACTAAGGCACAATATCAAAAACTGGTCACAATAGGGCTAAACAAGAGGAAATAAGGATAAGAATCAAGTTTCTTATATGTCTTGAAAATAAACATTTTACCTGAGCTTAAACATTGAAGACAAATTAGAATATATATATATATATATATATATATATATATATATATATATATGTCTCACTCACCAAACAGGTCTCTTATTATTTTGATGATAGTGAAGTAAATATTAAATATATTCCAAATCAAAACCATTAGAATAACTAAAGTAGAGAAGCCTAATCAAGTTTTAGTGATATTAAATATGTGGCCATCCATTACCAGAAAGAATATAAAAGATAAAAGCATTTCTGAAAAGGAATTTTTTAAGTTTTTGTATATCTGAATCAAATTTTTTTTTTAATAGTAATGATTAGAGTTAAAATTAAAACTAAGAAAAATCAGAATCATTTCATGTTACAACGATGACATAAAGAGAGAAAAAATATAGATTTGTCATGTATACTTTTCAAAACGGAATGTACACAAAAGTTAAAGCTTAATCCAAAGAAATACTTGGACAATGAATTAATATCAATATTTAATCTGAAAGACTAATTTGTAACAAAAAGTTTGACTGTAAAGAATATCAGAACAGCATTCTGAGATGAGAATGGATTGTAATTGTTTTCTTGAAAGAAGAAAACTTTTCAGCAAGAGTTGATCAATAGTCAAGACAATGTTATTAAAAAGACAAGTTCATTCAAAATCTGTTTATGCCATTAAACCTGTTAGCATCAATGCTGATAATATTAATAAAATGTTGAGAAAAATGGCTCAAGTACAATTCTTTAGCCATTCAGAGATTCAGCAAGTCTTGCAATTACCTTTAAAAAATGCTTATGTATGTTTGCACCTATTCTAGAAAATAAAGAGTAAAATACTCTTTAACTTTAAGATCCAGACTAACTACTCTATCTAAGCAAAAAGATCTGGTTGTTATGAACAAGAAAAAAATCTGGTTGTTATGAACAAGAAAAAAATCTGCAAAGAATAGAATATAGATAAAAGAAAGTGAACAGAAAAGCATCACCCAACAAATAATATGAAGATTTTGGTTGTTCCACTAATAATTGGCATCATGTTCTAAATAATTAGAGAATTGAAGAAAAGTTAATGTCCAGACTATCCAAGTCAAGAATCCTGAGAAAGATGCTAGAGATTAGAGAAGATTTGCTGTCACTTACTCCCCAGTACTAACCATATATATAGAGAATATAAACATGTTGCTGATGCTAATTATGATAAATGTATGAAATGTAAAACAATTTATAGTAAACTTATCAATAATCTTCAAAGAGTGATATAATAAACAATAATTTAGTAATCATGTGATCAATACAAATTCAAGTGTTCAATCCCTAGTGAGTTTAGTAGCTTCAGCAAAATCTACAAAGTAGAGTAAATGTAATACTTAATATGATTTCATTACTCACCCCTGTTTAACTTTAGTCATTTTCTGCACTAACAAAATATTTCTGGTGGTAGTAAAATGATTAGCACACTGTGTTTTGCACATTTTTCTACTTAAAATTTGTTTGGGTAAGTTCCAGCAATTGGTCTATATGTTATGCATAGAAAATCAATAGTCAGAGGTTAGTAATTAATACAAGCATTACCAACAGACAAAATAGGACTATTGGAAGCAGAATTAGTTTAGAGTTTTCAAAACTAATATTATTTGTTTCAATAACCAAATCTAAGTTTGCTTTATTGTTTATTTTGCTTCATTCTGATATGAATAATTTCATAGAATTCCTTTACTAGAGCTAACTAAAATAAGGAGTAAAAAAAAATCCAAAGATTTATATCAGGAAACAAATCCAGTGAATTAACAACCTACACTTAAGTGTATTGATATAAATAAATAAATACAATACTGTCAGAAAAAAAATCCAATTGAATAGTTGGAGAAACATTTTTGAAGTTTTTTATAAATTGATTACAACTGAATAAAACCAAAATATGTTAAAAAAATAAAAATAAAACATTTACTTTTTACTACATAATTTTAAATATATGAGGAAAATTTAATCAGTTAAATCTAAAAAAATTAACAAACTTATATTTAAAAAATATGAAATAATAAAATGACTTAATTCTATTTAAGAAGATTCTTTTCTTTATAAATAAGTATAACAGTGCACTATGTACCACCAAAATCACATCACATGATCAGTTTAGGTAATATTGAAGAAACAAACGTTAATATTTTAAAACTTTTCTTTTAAAAACTTCACAAAAAAAAAGACCAACAAAGAGTTGTTACCAAGAAAAATAGTTAATTCAAAGATCAAATTATCCAATTGGGAAAAAATTACTCACCATTATCTTGAAAAAAGAAATCAGGTGTGTTGTAAAAAGAAAATGGTCTGTTTTACATAAAACAGTCCATTTTTTTACAACATGCCTGATTTCTTTATATTTTTTAGCAAAATTCTGTATTCATGATTTTTCATAATTTTTTTTTAAAAGCCTGTAGTCATAACTTGTTTTTGGCTATATTAAATTTCAACTGATTTAATGGTGCAAAAATGTAAACATTGTTTTCATTCATAATTTATGTTATTTCCATAAGCTGAATTTAAAAAAAAAATCATCAGGAGTTTCTTCTTTTGAATGATCCAAAAACTTTGAAGATAATATTAACCTTAATGCAAGTTTCATTGTGTTAAATATATGGGAGGGGGGGATAAATTTGACACGTCAAATTGGAGGTCCCTATAGTGCACATATATCTTGTTAAAGTTATTGACTTCACTAAAGATTGAACACTAGAATTTTTCATTGATCACTTGATTACTAAATTTTTATTCTATACCAAAGAAATAAATGTAAATTTAAAAAATGATTGAGTATCAAGATAATTCATTAGAAAATATCAAAATTATGTGAAATTAGTAAACTAAACAGAACTGTTTTGTTCAGCACAAATAAAAAAAGAACTTTAAAAAATAGTAACATGAGCAGAATTTGTAACATTTTGTATAAAATCATAGACAGCTAAATACAAAGTGACTTCAAAATCAATTTGTTACTTATGGTTAGGTCATAGGAAGAATCAGCAGAGAGAAAGAAAGAAAAAAGAAAAAACATTTTTCATTAATTGAAAAAGGTTTTACTGGGTTACAAACTTAGATTTACTTACAAATTAATCTAAAAATAGCTTTAGTAAACTCTAAAAACAAACATTTTTATTTTGAAAATAGCTACAATGTAACAACTGCCATTATTTGTTTTTTTAGAAATTGTTAAAAATCACCAATGAAGTTTTTTGCTATCGACTCTCAGTGACCAATTTGGCATTTTTCCAATATTGACTGAAGAATAAATTCATGATTTCTTGATTGAAAGATCACTATTCTTTAAATCATACTTTATAAGAATGCTTAACAAATATTTATCAAGAAGCAAATTTCTTTTTCTCATAGGACAAAACCTATCACAGATTTGGATGTTTCTTTTGAACCTAATAGAGAAGAATTCAAAAGAGATTTTGATAATAAAAAAAATTAATAATAATTGACAATGTTTCATCAAAGGAATTCGTATATTTCTGTGTTTGTAAGTCAAATCTTATTATCAACAATTAGACTTATAAATTTCAAGTTGTCTTATTGATGTTAATAAATTATTGCTTTCATTTAAATTCATTGTCACTTTACAAATTATTCTTTCCTGTTCAGGTTGTAGGCTGGCCATGATTTGTCTAAATCATGCATAATACAAAATTATTGTATTATTTACTATATGAACGATAAAATAAATTATTTTAAAACTGCAATATTCAACCCACACAGATTTATCCTTTTCTTTCTTCATGCTTTACATTTCATGAAACCTAATCTTTCTGTCTCCATATGCAGGTCTTTAGCAAATTAATGTTTTGATCACTTCTTTTTATTTATATCATTATAGACAAAATTCTTCCCTTTAATAATATTTACTAAAATATTACATATCAAATTATAAAATATTAATATGACATAAAGGACATGTAATGGCTATGATATTTGATAAACTAGCTATAAACCATAAAGACAGCTTTTGTTTCTGACTGAAGAGTGAATAGCCATTATGACAAGATTTAGGATTGAAGCAAAATTTGAACTAAGAAAATAAGCATCATATTCTAGTTAGTGTTAAATTGAATTTATTTTTATTTTATAACCTACTAATTGAAGCTTGTCTTTATTTTGAATCTAAGCAGCCATTTTGCTTAAATAATACAAATATAGAAACAACATTTAAACCAACAATCATTCACAGTTTTGTAAACTAAACATAAGTGGCACATACAAAGGAAAACATTATATTCAAGTAGCAGTTTAAACAATAAATATCATTTACTTTTAGGATTGACCATATTGTTTAACTTAAAAATTACCAGCTGTTAACCACTTAATGAATTTGAATACTTTATTTTCTGGTTATTTTGCAAATAAATACAACTTTTTATTTTATCAAATGAGATACAAGTATTTTCCATGAAAAACTAAGACTCAGAAATGAAACTTATTGACCAAACAATTCTTCTACATCATATAACAAAGATAAAAATGCTAATTATGGGTGTATCACTGTACAGCAGTGATTAGCAAACTCATCTTACAGACCATTATCATTACAGTGAATTCACATTAAGTTAAGTCTTGTAAATATTTATAAAATGCTAATTACTTTTATGCCAATATTAGTTACACCGTTGATGACTGATATAACTTAAGATCTCTCCAAAATGTTAAATGTTTTAAATACATTTAAAAAAATATCTTCGCCAATAAAACAAAATACTGGGTATCAAATGTGTTTGTTAAATTGCTAATTCTGATATAAGCAATAATTGATAGTTCATCAATTAAAAACACTCATGTAAAGATTCATGTGTAGTTTTCTACGTAACTAATCCCACCCAAATTCTTATTAATGGATGAATAAAAACTCAAGATGAAATTAATAACGTTAAAGTTGGCTTTTTTATTCCTATGGAAGAATTCAATACTTTGAGGAATGAATAGACAGCTATTGTAAGTAAAGGTGTTGGGTGTAGGAAAAATAGAATCCGTGAACAGTGAGTTAAAATTTTGGTTGAGGCTAGTTTATATTCATTTGATACTGATGTCCTTGGGGCATGCATTCACTTCTCCCTGCACTTATGGGAAAACAGAATCAGTTTTAATTTCATCTGGGGTTATTTATGTTAACTTGAGTCCGTAGTGTCCTTGGGAAAGGAATGAATCCACTGTGCTCTTTAAGAAAGCTTGAAACAAATAAGGATTTAGTTTACTTGTTTCATTAAATATAGTACAGTGCAAGTTTAGCTCAGTCGGTAGAACATCTGCTTAAGAATTGCAAGGTTCCAGGTTTGTTACTGGTCCTCACCAACTTGGTGCATGAATATTACAGCTTGGGTAATCTGATCTGTGCAGTAAAGCATCAGGGAGCTGACGGTAGGGGTGGCGCTCCACCTTAATAAAAACAATCTCCCTTGCTGTTCAGCTGATATTGACAGTAAGCCACTCTGCTTGTAAGGTTAAGGAATAATTCTAGACACCTTTTTGTATTAATATTTGTATATTTAGACATTCCATAAGAGCAGAGATGCTAATAGGTATGTGTCCTGCATTCCTGATGCACAAAAATCTAAGAGGATGCAGTAAATTCATATCCATGCGTCCCAATGTTTTCTTTTTTCTTCCCTCACCATTTCAAGCTAACTGTAAATACATTTCAATAGTTTCTTAGAAATGAATTACACAGGCTAGATTACAAGGTAAGAGTTAGACGGCTTTAGTTGTTACCTTGAATCATAAATAAAAACCCTACAATCTATTAAGAAACTTTAGTTGGGACCCATAAATTTTCCTGGGGACTCATTCAAAGCAAATATGTGCATCCCAGGAAAATCAATAAAATCCCATTAAATCAAAAAGCTATCAGCATTACTGTAAGAGAATATGTGAATTAGATAAAAATATGATGATTCTCAGTTTTGTGAGAGGTGGGTGTTCTTCAAGGCACTTTAGAGTAGAATACATTTTTCAGATATAAACAAAACTGGAATAATCTTGTGTTCAGTTATATCATCAGTATTATTCCAAAGAAATTTTAAATCTTCATTACATACCATTATTTAAAAAAATCTTTTTTGAAAATAGAATAAAATTATTATTTATTTATTTATATATAATTAAAATCAGGTTTCATTTTTTTAGAATATCACCCTCTTTTGCATTCTTTTTTTCTTCTGTCACACTTAAAATATATCAATATGTGTTTATTTTCTCTCACAATTATTCTTTGTAATCAGGCTATATCATCCATTTGTATTGATTAAATAGTGCTGGTTAGGTGAAGTTGAAAAAGAAACAAACTCAAAATAAAGTAATATTTCATTCTATTATTATTGCAATTATAGCTACAAGCTATATTTCATGAACTCAAATCATTTTAATTATTTCTTCAAAAATTGCCTGATTAGATTAAAAGGGGTGGTTTTATTTAACTATTAACCACAAATTCAAAAAGAAAAACCCATTAACATTAGATTAGTTTACAATATAAAAAAGAAATTTATCCACCCATATATAAATTCATTTAACTAAAAAAAAACAATTTAAGAGTTTCACATTATTCATAAATAATTGCTGCTTAACTAACTCAATGTTAATCTGTAAAACTAAGAAAATACAACATAATGATCCGATTTCTCTGTTTCTTACTGTAACACAATACTGTTTAAATGCTCTAACTTGGAGAATAAAGCAATTTCCAATCTATTTGGTCCACTGGTTACCAAATAAGTTTTCATTAAGTATAAATTAATGGTGTGGGGGGTAAGTCTATCCTAACGAGAGATAACTCTAGGCCCATTAACTGCTAATTACAGAGTTGTTTTCCTTGATTCTTCTCTGTTAGCCATATTAACATACCAATGACAATACTTGAATAATAACTAATAATAATAAAACTGAAAGATAATTAGTATTTATGAATAATTATAATATAAGTTTTATGAATAAGAAGTGACTTGACATCAAGATCAAGCCTCTGAAGTCAACATGTAAGCATCTATTGACTAAAATATATTTTAAAGATTTCACATTACTCATGAATGGTTTCTATTTGATAATCTTAATTGTAATTGTACAACTAAGAAAATGCAATATTGCTTCTCTAGTTTGAAAAAAAAACAACATTATATGGACTGACCTTTACAATGAATGAAAACTCACATCTCCAACAAGTACAACAGTCATGCACTGACAGAGGTGGGGTACAAGAAGGAGCAAAATATCACAGACAAAAAACAGAACTACACTTTCTGGCAACACTGAAAGCCTCATCATTTGTACACTGAAGCTGTATGATTGTCTTTCAAATTTTATGGCAAACTTGTTCAAGGAGTTTCCCCCTGAACAGAAAGAGGCTAACAAAAACCTCCTTACCTTCACCAGGCAGGATCTCCAAAACAAAACATTTTGAGAGGTTACGTAATCCATTTAAGCAACGTACCTTCAAAAGTTCAGGACTTACCTAGAAAAAGAAAAAAGAAATTCTTTTTAGGTTATTTCTGAAAAAGATAAATACAAATTTTCTATTAACATTGTAAACTACTATTATCATTTCTGTTTGCGGTCTCAATATCAATATTTATTTTAGTGTCTCAAAGAATACTATATTCAATTATCATTCAATTCATATTATTTAACATCTGCATGTGAAAAGAGCTATTGGCTCTTAAAAGCAGTTTTTGACTTAATATTGGGGGGGGGCAGGATTAACTGAGATATCAATGTATACAAATGTATACAATACTAATATTAAAAGTAAATTGGAAAAATATTTGTATAATACAAGAAATTATATTAAGTAACTGATTAATGTCAAAAAACATTTTTGTTACAGATATTAGAGTAATGTCTGATTCTTAACTGATATTGATTTACAAGAGTTTCTTATTTTACATAAATGATTTCATGTTTTTCTAAGTTGTCTCTATCAAATATTCAAAACTATTGACACTGTATTTATCATGTAATGCATTTTCATAAGAAAGGTTCAGAAAACACTGAAATCCTTAGTGTATGGATAGAAGACAAATTATTTGATATTATGGTGGTGAAATAAAGAAATAAACACAACAAAACTTCCTTCTATATTTTCCTCATCACTAAGTGTAAACATTTTGATTCTCCCAGGCAAAATAAATCTTGAATATTTACAACAATTTCAATACAATATTTGACCAAAACAAATTCAAAACAATTGAAGCTAAACATCATTGGATAATGTAAAAACTTTTTTTTTCATGCAAATATACCAAATACAAATAATACAGTTTAAATCTCAAGACTTAAAAGTCTACCTTAAATCAATAAAGCTGTATATAAATAATACTCCAAAGGGTCACATTTACTTTTTTTTTCTTTTTAGGCAAATTTAATCAGCACAAAGGAAAATTATTCAAATTATTGTATAAATAAATACCTACAAAAAAAGAACTAACACTGAAGTAATTCCATATACTTAATTATATACAATTTTCCATGAATAGGCATATTTTGATGTCAATTTGAGCTCCTCTTCATTTAAACTTAGAAGTATAGGTGTTATAATAGTTATCGGTATAGAAAATGAAATTGGTAAACTCAATTCAAATTATAGCTAAGGTTTTTTTTTAAATATTTACTTTGTACAAACAATCTTGGGAAAGACATGACTCCACTTTTCTATGTATTTTCCTATTGCTAGATATCTTGACAAAAAGTTCTCATCACTGGCATTTCACAATGGCTGAAAGAGAAGAGAACTTAGTCAAACAATTCATTCATAATAACTCAGGCATTAGCATTAAAATAGTTGTTTCTTTAATTGCTAACTTTGATAGGGACCAACCAATCACCCACATACCAAAATATTTGAATTGATTAGAGGGAGATAAAGAAGAAGAAATTTTACAAGCACTCACAAATATTTAGTGTTTCTGCAATTCTTAACCTAATATTCAACTTCTGTCCTGAATATATACAATGTACAATTAAAAGTACATTAACATGATATTGGGAACTGCTTTTAACTACTCTAAGTTCATAAGAGTGCATTAGTAACAAGTAATCTTATAATTGTGGTAAAATTCTTTGAGTATATCTTTGCTTCAGTATGTCATGACAAAAAATGAGAATAAGTTTCTGCCAACATTAGTATTTGAGACATGTGATCCCCAGGCTCTTGCATGTGATTCCATTAATGGTATATTTTGCATACCTTTTAAAAAATGTTTACAAATAGCAATGGTACTTCAGGCTATTTTGAATACATGTCCACCTCATGATACTTAAAACGGTATAAAATATTGAGTCTGTTGAATATTTTTATCCCTTTCTCCCAAAATCTGATTGACTTTTTTTAATTTAATATTTTATATCTGTTTAATGGAATAATTTTCCTATTGAACACGCCATTAGGTGGATATATCAAATGCATAAACATTGTGTGTGTGTGTGTGTGTGTGTGTGAATTATTATATGAATTATAAATAATGATCTATGAAAATTTTGATTTAATAACTAATCATTTCCAAGATGAATAACAATTTCAATAAAAAAAAGATCCCCTTTGTTTTCATGTAAGAAAATTGAAGAGATAAAATGGGAGAGAAATAAGACATAAAACCAATTCGGTGGAGTGTTTTTATATTGTCATTTTGCTCTGTATGAGATTCATTAGTTATTTTTATTCCCATGCAACAGTAATTTTTTTCATATCCTTTAATTCACAGCTTAAATAATGATTATAAACCCAATTTTGAACATCTTCATTTCCTACTTTTTCAAGTTTCATAACTATTGGCATTCTTAATTACAGTGCCATGACAACCTCATAGACAGTTGTGGTATTCTCTAATACTTTTTTCTAAAATTCTTCCGCAAGAGACAATAGAAATTTACAAAAGCTGATGGGAAATTTAATTCAAAATTTAAATCTAAAACCCTTGATCAAATCAAAAGAGCTCATATTAATATTTAATAAGTAAAATCATGTTTGCATCTGCTTTTATCTTTAGAATCATTAATAAATTTATATCATTATCTTTAAGGAAACCGATATGTGAGTCAAGTATTTAGAAGAACCTTGCTTATATGAATTTTTGACAAGATAAGAAGTATTGCAATTATTTTAGATTAAATGTTTATAAATTTACAAAAATATTTCCTGAATACTACAAAATTATTTAGAACAGTTTAAGTCATTTAAATGAAATTCTAAAAAATTGTAAAGATAAAAATCAATGATATCCATAAAATATTTTTTCAAAAGGGTAAATACATTACATTATGAACTTTTAGAACAGAGCAACTTCATTTAGGGTCATTCAATAAATAAGGGGATTTTTGTTTTTGAAAAAATAAAAATTGATTTTTTTTTTATAGATTTTTCCATAAATATAAACTCTGCATTATTTGAAATTGGTTTATAGCAAAAATCATTTTAATCCTGCAAAAATATTTCTTTTGAGGCTATTCAAAATGGCAGCAAATCAGAGTGCTCCTGGCTTGAGCAGATTTTTGATGGCTTAGAAGTGCAAACCATGTAAAATTTACGGAAGAATATATGATGTGTATGGAGAAGCATGTTTTAGTCAAAAAGATGTTTACTAATGGGCTAAACATGAGTTTGCCATTACAAGCCAAATTCAAATAGACAGTTGATAGGGTGGAAATGGCCATGCTACCTATCTTCTGGGACATGAAAGAAACCATCACTATTGATTTCCTTGAAAAACGTGCAACTTTAAATAGTGTTTCCGATTGCCAATTCCTTAGGCAAAATTCACCTTATTTATTAAATGACCCCCATTTTATATATATATATATATATATATATTCAACTATATGAGATTGATAATATGAATTATTCAAAATAACACATGTTATATATACAGACTAAATAGACTTGTTATAAGCAGATGATCTATTCTGTGTCAGTAAATTTTTTTATTTCTTTTAAATATTTCAAATGTAAGGAAGAGAAAAATGTGCTGAAAACTTACAGAGCACCACACATTTAGATAAGTAATAAATCATTGTTCCTGTCACACAAAAAGAATTAGGCTAATAAATTTGAATTTTTCATCAGGAACTCAAAAAAAAGGACATTTTCACTAAAAAAAATCCATTCCTTTGTTATTGTATGTTTTTATACTAATAATGTATAAAAGATCAAATATATAACTCTACCATTTGTCACTATATATATATTAGTTCTATCTGGTTCTAGACACCTGGAGTCAGATCAAATAGAGTTAGATTGAGAAATACATGAAGGAAAATGAGAAAAAGAAAGTGTAAAACTAATCTTTCTCTGCTAAAGTATTACGGATTGGTGGGTAATTGTCTTGAAATCTGACAGCTGCAATTCCAACAAGAGAAAACAAGACAAATGATCTGTGACATGAAGATTAGAATTAATGAGACTTCTGCATACTAAAACCTAGTGGTTAATATTTAAACATATAATGTCACTCATGCAGAGTTTGACTGCTGAAAGGGAAAAGAAGTAACCTTTTCTGTCTGATATGACTGTATGTGTGAGCACACATTATATATATATATATATATATATATATATATAGAGAGGGAGAGAAAGAACACTCCAGTATCAAGGATTTCAAATTTAATGGGCTTTTTTCATGAATATTCTATTTTATTTCTGTATATTAGTAGCCATCAATAAAATATTCTAAATCACCTTTCATTTTTCATTTACAATAACCAACATCATAACTGATATGTCTAAAATAAATCTTATTTATGAAAACATAGATCTCCATTATATATTTTAGATAGATTTAAGGTCATTCCCACAAAAGTTTAAGAATCACTAAATTACACTGTTAAAAAGTGAGTAGATATATATTCTTTTCATAATTTAATAACTTGTACAGCATTGAATGTTGTATGAAAGTTCCTCTTTGCATTAAAAAAAAAACAAAAGATGGTAAAAGGCCTCCTATTCAGATTTAACAGACTTTCAGCATTAATGGACAACCCTTTCCTCTATTAGTCTGTTAAATCAAAGGTTTGCTCTGTGTATGTGTGCTTGAGTACTTTATATATAAAGTATGAGGTGGGAAAATATATATCATCTTCATGTTTTGATTATGAGTGCTTACTATTAGTCTGTATCCATAAATATATCAAGTGGGT
This sequence comes from Doryteuthis pealeii, assembly GCA_023376005.1. Lineage (NCBI taxonomy): Eukaryota > Metazoa > Mollusca > Cephalopoda > Myopsida > Loliginidae > Doryteuthis > Doryteuthis pealeii. The sequence goes on from CM042142.1 coordinate 42,555,362, forward strand.
TGGTAGTGTAAACAATGTGGATTTTGTCCTTGTCAGAAAGAAAAGAAGCATGCTTTTTATATTGCAGCTCAGAGGAAAAGGCATTTGCTTCAAACTGAAGAATAAGTGAATACAGAGATCCAGTGAAGCAGTCATATATCATTGAGAGATAAGGACAATGATAATAATAATACAGAATGATTTATGTTAGGGCAGGAAAATCTATTTCTTACAGACTTTGGGCATTTTTTACTACTGACTTTAGCAGATCATAGATTTGGATACAGGAATTAACATAAGAAACATAACCCCCCCCCACACACACACACACACTTTTAAATCTTTTGACAATTTACATGTGTGATTAATGGTTTCATCAAAGAAACAATTTCTTCATGGTTACAACCTATAGAAATGGTTGCTTTCTTACACTGTTAGAAGTAAAAGTTGAATTTATTGTGATAAACAAACTCTATAAAGTTTTGATAAAAGGTAGACTAATCAAAAGAAAAGGAATAAACCAGGGAAAATTCAATCAATCAAAAACATGAGAAAAATTTTCAAAAACTACTATATCATTGTTACAGGAAGTACTGAGAAGTTCGAGGCCTAGCAAAGAAAGAGCCATAAAATAAGCAAGCTATTCCACATAGTCAAAGTTCAACACACTTAGCACATCATTTCTAAAGTTTTTTTAATCTTTCTAAAAAGAATTTAGAAAAAAAAGAAGAGCCATTCCCTTCTTGATTGGGTGAGAACTTTTAAGTACCCCCTTGTATGTGTACGAGGTATGTTAGAAAAGTTTGATGTGAAGGTCATCGTCCACTGTGAGTTCTTGCCACAGGGCCAGACGATCAACCAGCATGTCTACAAACAGATACTGCGGTGTTTGCTTCGTTCAGTGCGCAAGAAGAGGAGAGAGATGTGGCAGGACAACTCGTAAGTGCTTCACCATGACAACACACCTGCCCACACTGCCCTGACTATCCAAGAGTTCCTGGCCCAGAAGAACATCCTGTGCGGGAGCAACCTCCCTACTCGCCCAACCTGGCTCCATGTGATTTTTTCCTCTTCCCTAAGCTCAAGAGGGTCATCAAGGGAACCCGTTTTGAGGATATGCACAACATCAAAAAGGCTATGACAACAGAGTTACAGAGAATCCTGGAAGAATCCTTCCAGGAGTGCATGCAAGCATGGCAGAGAAGGATGGGAAAGTGCATTAGACTCCAGAGGGATTACTTTGAAAGGGATAGTTTGTAGTTTGGATTTGAAATAAATTTTTTGTGACACCAGACTTTTCTGACATACCTTGTATGTCTATTGTTCCTTGAATAAAGAAAAAGTTTGAGCTGCTCCACAAAGTGGAAAGCCAACCAAAATGGAATTAAAAGCAAGAAAATAAGAAAGACATTTTTCAGGTTGCAAGGAATTTGCTTTCAAAAAAACTTACAAATGACTTTGATAAAGAAAAAAAAACGAGAAAATAAATTGAAAATAGTTAACAGTAATTATTTATGAATGCTGTTACATATAAAGTAAAATTGAATCAAAACAAAATTGTTTTAGGAATATCTGGTTACTAATTCATTACATCCCAATTAGCAGAAAATCAAAAATTAAATGAACAAAACTAAACAAGTAATTTATTTATGTTATAAGTAATAATTCTAAAAAGTAAAGTTATAATTTTATTTTTCATTGACATGTTTTAGAAAGGAATGAAATATGATCTAATTGATTTTCATCTTTTTATGATGCTGAATTATCTGATGAGAAAACCTGGTCATAAAAATATAAAATGCAGTTTCATTGACTTTCATCTGATAAAATATTTTTCTTCAATAGTTAAGTAAAAAATTTTTGCTTATTACATTTCAAATACTAAGTATGCAGTCTTATTTGCTGAATTCTGATCTGAAATTTTCACTGTATAATGTTTGATCTATTCACCTCTGAATTAAGTGCATTGGCAAAGGAGATTATGTTGTAATATAAACATTTGTTGTGTAAAATTCTTTTTTCATCATAAAGCTACAGACTTATTGATATACTTGCAGAGATAAACCCTTTTGATATGTGTAAGCATTATTCCTTATTGAAAAGATTAATGAATTTTCACATGGAAAAGCATATTGGATTTTTTTTTAAATGAATGTTCAATGGAGATAAGAGCATGACTTGAATGAGAAAACAATTTTTTAATATCTTTTTGAGAGATTCACTGCCAGTTGTTGATGATATGAAAAGAAGGGCAAAAAAGAAAAGAGAAGATGGCAAATGATCTGATAAGAATAAATAGCAAACCAACCAACAGAATCATAAAACACTTCAAGTCATCCACAAAACTCAGCATCTAGAGGTCAGTCCTTAAATACAAGGATCAGTAGTGCCTAATCTAAGCCAGTCAAGTCAAGCACTCCAGCAGAATAAATCAGAAATAATGGACAATTGGTTGGTTGGCTCCAAATTGTGATGTATCAGATCAGAGGTCAGACACTGATCAATGCTCAATAATACACATAGGCACCATAAACTATGAATGAAATCTTATATTTTATGCACAACTCATAAGAAAGCCAGTAAAGCCTATTTTAAGAGCTAGCCATATGTGACCTTTAAGTCAAATGGACAATTCAAAAAGTTATGTTCTGGACAGGTTCAAGATGAGCTATCTATGACAGTTTCCATCTAATTGTGTGTAGATGAAAACCTTGGGGTAAGAAACTCACTTTTGTAAGGGTTAAAACAACAAAAAACAAAAGAAAAGAGCAAATAATGTGGACAAAATAGAAAACATCTGATCAACAGATGGATATGATATACTCATTGATCCGCATTATTAGTCATCCTTAACACACTTGTGGCAAACGACAAAGTAGTCAATGTAAGAGGTATTGATAACAAGGTGAGAGATGGTATAAGACTGCTAATCTAGGATCAAGAAGGGAAGAAAATAAATGCTTTCAGTAGTTAATCTGAATCAACTTTTCTGCTATTATTCTCAGTATAAAAATGCTAAAATATCACTTGTAATGATATTGTATAATTTGCCACTATATTTTAATAGGAATATGGGGGAAAGAAGAGTTCTAAGAACAGTAAAAATTTATATTTGGTTTGAAATATTACATGACAACTTAATATACAAGAAAAATCTTTAATAGATTATATATTTATAGATTACAAAATGACAATGCTTTAGCACAAGTAGGGCCTCCCTATGTGAAAGACAAGTATGACACAATCTTCCTTCTATTATTTCTCATTTCATTTGATCTTGTGTCATACTAAGCTATGCTGAGTAAATATCAATTATATAGATATTCCTAACCTATACAGAACATAGCAGTGGTGATGTTGGTAGCAATAATTGTGGTCAAGACATCTGCCAGAATTTACTTGGTTGAATGATCTTACAGACACATAAAACTACTTGTGCATAGCACTGTGTTGAACAATAAGTAGATTTTCTTTTCTTCTCAAGTTCAATATTCAGACATCACGATTCATTAAAATTTGTTTTAGATAAAAATAAACCTTGTCTTCAAAATTCGTGTTCCCATAAAATCTACAATTGTTGAAGGAAGTTGTAAATTAATGCAAATTATAGAAAATAGACATTTTCAAAATTCTGCATGAGTGAACAATAAAGCAAAAACAAAGACTCTGCAATTTCCTGAAAATCATATAATGCACTGCTGTGTGTGTATAATATTTGTGAGATTCTCTTGAAAAGTGTACCAGAATGTGTACCTGTATTCATTTTTATCTAAAAAGCCAAATATACTGATAGAAAATAAAAGTACAACATCCTTAAGGATTTTGACCTGGATATACTATGTACATACTAGCAGGTAGTAGATATTTTGATAACATTTTGGAATCTGTAAATATTAATCTGCATAAGTGATCATTTATTGTAATCCTGCTATATTACCCATAAGTTGAATCTAAAGTAAATTGATACATATAAGGGTGTTGAAATGTTATTTTCCACTAGTGTATAAGTTTGTATACTGGAAAAATAATACCATATTTGTTTGTGTAAATTGAAACTACAGTATTGCAAAATGTACAATGATTTCTACCCAGGTATTTTCATTATTTTCAGATTTTTAATTAAGAAATTCAAATTCATACTAGCTTATAAGATAAAAACAATCAGTATCTCACATCAATATTTCAGATAATTTTACAATATGACTGAAATTTAATTAATCATTACACTAACATAAAATAATAACAATGAAAAGATATACCTTTAGATTTGCAAATGTATGAATAAAAGATATATAAATTTTAAGGGGAAAATTCTAAAAATAAACTTGGAATAAAATATTAAATTTTGTTTTTTGCACAAAGTAAAAACTGGTATTCCTATTTCTTTCAAATTCTAATATGAATTACAATCTTAGAAACTGACCAGGAAACCAATCATTTAACACAGACTGCATTGAAGATGAACTTGATATTTTGTGTAATAAAATGTTTTATAGAAGGAAAAAAAATTGTAAAGACATTTCTCTTGAGAAGATCTGTATTCTAAATTCATCTCATTATCTAATGAATTAGCCTTTATATCAGGTAATATTCATTTAAGTTTTTCTCTAGACTATTAGTTCAGTCCTAACTCAAATAACAAAGGTTAAGATAATAATTCAATGGATAATACTTCACTTCTGATATGTAGACAATACATAATTTTATCTTGATAATTCTCTACAGTGATTAATTTGATTTAATTAATCAGAATCCTTTTTGACAATTAAAAAGCATGTAATAGCATTTCAAAATGCAAATAGGAGGACTTTTTTAAAACTTCAATGACATTCTATGGCACTTGCATCATAAACCATACATTAACAATTCCTTATCGCAAATTATCATCATCATCAATTTTAATTAATTTAGACACAATTAAAAATGATTGACTGAATTTCATTTAAAAAACACACACACAAATTATGATTAATGAATGTAAATATATCTCAATCCCAATATAAGTTTTCTTTCCCCAAGAGAAGCATCAATAGTTGAAATACTTATATATGAGCTGTTTATATAACCCAGTAGGATTTATTAAATATACCAAAACATTCATTCATATTATATATCTAGTAACAACAAATTGTGGTTTGAAATGGTTTTTAAAATATGTCAGAGTAACCACAGTTGTATTTAGCTACCACTGATTACATTTGAACTTGGAATAAATAAACAAAGTAACAGCTTTTTTTAATATCAACTACTCACTTTACTACTGCTCCATTACACTATTTTTTCAGCTTTAATCATTTTTATACTAATAAACTAAATGTATATGGTAGGAGGAAAACCCACTTGAAACTGAGATACATTGAACTACTTATAACAGGGATTTTCTTTTACTTCCAGGTTGAAATACTTTGGAAAATTTTTACTGAAATTCCTATGTGCTATCAGTTCTGAGTGGTTTAAACATTAAATTTTGCAAGATTTTATCTCAATTTTATTTTTAGTGAGATTGGTTACTGCTTAATCTGTTTACTGTATTTTGAATTAATGACAGAATATATAGTCATTATCGATGGTCAAAACTTTATGCTTAGATTACTGACAGGATATAATAATTCCACTATAGAAAATACATATTGAAGAAAGACCTTGCCAGTAGTCAGGAAATAATGAATAGAGCTGCTTATAAGTATAATGTAAATGTATAGTCAGTGAGTTTACTATAGAAATGAATTGAAAATCAGGAGAGAAAAAACAAACAATGGTCAGTGGCCAAGCAGCATGACAGTCAATGGGATTTTAATTTTGACTACCTTATAATTTCTGTCCCAGTCTGTATGTATAATGCAAATGCTTTATCCAGTCAGGAATTATGATGAACATTACTGACAGGTGTCATAGTTTATAATGCAATTTATATGCTAAAATGTCAGCCAATGTTTTCTTCACTGGTATATTTCAATACATAGAGGATGAATAAACATGGCAATGAATCTACAAGCTGTACCATGTTTGTTTAATTTTCTTCATATCTCTGAAAAGAAAATGGATTATAACAGATTAATGTCTACTTAAATTCTTTATATAATCATTTAATCAGAATTTCAAAACAATTTAATCCTCACTAGATTAATTCTTACAGTTAACAAAGTTTAAATTATACATAATACCATTATTAACAAAAAGAATCTCAGCAATATCATACTTGTCTTCTTATTTGTCTTAACATTTTTCTTGGGACATTTTTGAATTTTCTACTGAAACACTGCTTAATGACATTTTTTCTGGCAACATGAAATAAAAAATATTAACATAAAACTTTTATTATTAAAAAGCTTGGTGATACATTATTATTTAGTCAACATCAATAAAATACTCTGGACGTAAAGTAAAGTTTGCTATTGACAAGTGCCTAATTATTTTCATAAATAGAAATTGCTTTCTTTAAACTTTCTGTTATTACCCAAGCATGAAAAAAAATCAGATATATTTCTAAGAAATATTTTTTTAAATTAAAAAAGACTATAAAAAACATCTATATCAAAGTGTAGTGTCTGTTCTTTACAGTTGAAATTTATTAAATATCAAAATTTGTTTTGTTGGGACAATCATTTGGATCAAAGTGTATTATTTGTTTTCTTTCTGAAAACTTGTAGGAACAAAAGCACAAAATTTTTTTTAAGTCAGTGTTCATTATATTAATGGTGAACCAATACACATTTATATGCTGATTTTTTCCCAGTATAATATTTTATATAAGTGGTTAATCAAGAAATATTAAACCAAGTGCATTGACAAGGAAAGGGATTATGTTGAAAAATAAGTGTTTTTTCATCATTAGTCAACAGTTACTAGTATATTTGTATATGTAAAATAAAGGGGTAGGTGGAGAGAGAATGAGATTTATATATTTTTTTTACATTGTTTTGTTTTTCTCAAGTAATTAAGTATTGCCATCAAGTTCAAAAGGTGTTAATAAATCAAATAAACAGAATAATTTGTGCCCAAATTCATTACTTGCTAAACTTTTCACTTGGCATTTTTTTTGTTACTTTTTTATTTTTTATTTTTTTTAATCAAAGGAATACTCATATATCTATTTGAAGTAAAAGAGGAAGATGTAAAGATAAAATTTGAGAGTTCAATTTAGAATTCCCATTCCCAAACTATCCAAAATGGCTTCTTAGACATTAAATAATGATGGATTCTGTGATCTTGAAAATGTTAGATTTACATGCAATTTGTAAAATTGGAGATGGCAGCAACTTTTAATTTAGATATAGGGCTCAGATAAATGTGTTTCTTTGATTAGCTAGAAATGTCTAAAAAGGTAAGCAAAAAGGAAGAAAAATTTTTTTTAAGTAAATAGTATTTAAAAAACTATTAGGAATAGCTGTCTTATTGGCATGGAGATAAAACTTAGCTGGAGTGTCAAAAATGTGGAACTAGTTTTCAGTTAAGTCACTGAGAATAATATTAAATTAACAAGTATACAGAATAAGAGCATTGGCATATTTAGGGTTCATTGATTTTTAAGTGATTAAGTATGCAATTCTTAGTTATCCCACAGATAATGTGCAACATACTTTTGTTAATATTTGAATTTAATTCCTCAACCAATGTATATTATGGCAAAGTATCCAAATATTATTTCAATATCTAAAGACATTCTAGTATGGAACAAAAATATGTAAAGGCTCTAATCTAAGTAAATATATGTTATGAATTTTAAGTTTTAAATTTAATTTGATGTTAGATTGTCAATATGCATGAATTTATAAAACCTTTCATAAATTAAGGTTGTAAATATTAGACCTCTTACAATGAGATTTGTAGTTTTAACAAATTATTATGACAAAGCTAAAAGACTTTTTACAAGTGATATTAATGTGAATAAATATAGTTTTCATATCAGTCAGAATGTTAACTATGAAAAATTAACTATACATAAACGGTTTTTAAAAATCTTTTTAATGAAGTAACTTATTACAAGAATGTTCTGTATTTACAAAGTTCTAAGCAGAAACCATCTATGATTCTGTAAATAATAAAATGAATTATTTTAGGAAAGGTTGGCTTTTAGTTTGAAAAGTATTCACTTTGCCAGTCATAATTCTGCTTAATTTTATCAACATTTATTTTTAATTCTAAACAAAATACTGAAATAGTTTACTTACAAGATTAAATAATCCTATTAAAAAGTCAATTTTTATGCTTGCAAAATTAATACAAGAAACATAACTTATTTCTAGAGGAATCATTTTAAAACCAAATCTTCGAGTGAATTAAAATTACAAAACTAAATTTGAATATTACCAAGGGAAACATATTATTCAGTGAAATTATTTCTTCATGCACACAACACTTACAGCATTTTTTGTTAATTGATATATTGATACAACATTTTGTCCATATGCATTATGGTATCATTTATTTCTATACATAAAAATCATATCAATAAATTCTTTGAGGATGAAAAAATAAACTTTTTAATAAAATTTTATCCACAGTAATCAGCCCGTCAAGTTTTAGTAATGCAAATGTATGGTCTACAACTGTTATCACTGCCAAAAGCTTCAGAAAAAAGAATTTAAAAAAAAGATTTTCTTTACTCCTAGTTATCCATATGATAATATGAGTCTCTGTTGTGCTTGTTATAAAGCAGAAGAATAATAGACTAGGGAAATATGGAAATCCCAACAATCTATAATAATGATGATATAACAAAGTTTAACAAAGGATATTTTAAAATCCTTTTTGTAATCTTATTAAATTCCAATGATACATTCTACTCAAAGAATGCTTGAAGCATAAAAATAAAATTAGAAATTCCATATCAACTGATTATAAACAGAAAAAAAATGAAAAATGTTGTTTTCAATTTCACACTGAAAGTGTTTTAGTTTTCAATAAGGCAGTTACTGATTCTTTCTTTTAAGATTGTTTTTAAAAGGTGGTACATAATTTAGATTTTGTTCATAGTGTATATTTGTTCAGTCTCAGTTTCCTATATCTGCTTAGTCTTTCAAAGTAGCCCTAGTTTACTGTACCACAGTTGAGGCTGTATTAAACTGACAAAAAGTCACCAGCCACCAAGTGCAAGACTAAACCACTGTCATTTGAAACCTTTTTAGGGAATTTCACCAAATCCCTTTCATGAAATGATTGCTGTAACCTTTGTTTTGTGCATATTTAGTTGTTCATAGTCATTTCCCAAGAGGGCATGAGAGTTATCCTGGGAATCAAATGAAATAATGAAACAAACTAACTTTGTATGCACTTGAATATATATATATATATATATATATATATGAAAAAATACTGTAACAAAATAATCCTTACAAAGCCCTGATTTTGAAATCTAACAAATGCTTTCAGATTTAAGTGTAATGGATTAATGCATAAAATATCCATCAAGTGCTATCATCTTTCTATAGAGCAATGGTTAATAATAGGGTCTTTCAGTCTGTTACTACAGTAGTGAGTTCAATCCTCAGTATGTGTCCCTATATATGTGGTTAGTAAGCTAATCTTGAAAACAATTACAAAAGAAACTTGGATCTTTACCAGGTGCCCCACACTTTTACTAGATGAAGCTAGGTTACAAAATCCTCATAGTCATGAGTCAGAGAAGCTATATTAAAAAGAAATCTTTTACTGTATTTTTTAATCTAAAATTTAGCAGTAGAGGTCTACAATTTTATCAAATATTTTCATTCCTTTAATATTTTTACTTTTAGCTTAGCACCCTGACATTTGGTCTTAAGAAAATATTTTTACCTTATTTATAACCTGTCAAATCTGGAATGTCAAGAGACAACAATCTACATACACAGGAAGAGACAAGCAGTTGGTGCAGTTACTGAACTTTTTACTACAAACCTGTCCAGCTTAACCAATTATTTACAAACAATAGAAGTTTTTCCTGAAAATGTATAAATATTCAATTTTTTTTAATAACTTTTATTTATTTTTAGATTATTTTTCTTGCTCCTGATAATCAAATTAAGAAATACATATAGTCTTAAATGTATCTAATATTTTCTCAATTTTACCCTTTTGATAAGTTGATTACAATAGAAAAAATATTTCATCTAATATGAAAACTGATATTTCTATAATAACATATAATGTGCTACTTAAACGTTCAGAAAGTGATCTGAAAAAAAAAAAAAAATCTTTTTCTAGTTTCCACTGTCTCTTTTGAAGTAATCATGTTGTAAGTGAACACATTGGTTCACAAGAGAGCTACTTTAAAATACACTGCTTCACATAGGGTATTCATAAAAAGCTGTATGACATTCAGTTTACATATGTTCGAATTCTCTGAACTTTTGAGTAGTACATTGTACACTTATTAATTCTTTACCGACTAAGGAAATAAACGGTTTGATTTCTGGATTATAGAATTAAGAGAAACCTTATTAACTGCAACTTCGGCTGAAGAAAACTTTTGTTTTTTTTTAAGTCATGTTTATAAACATGACCTTTTCTCAAAAATATGTTTTTGATAATTTAAATTTACATGTAATTGTAAACTGTTGATAGCACAATCTGAGGAGTTTTGAGTAAAGGCAATCAGAGCAACACACACATGGCTCATTACAAAATAAACAGTTTAGTCATTTTATTTTTCACATTGTTTATGGTATTTTTCTGTGTCAAGCACTATTCTAAAATTACTTTTTTTTTTCTGAAGGTCAAGTGTGTGAGAAATAATTACACTATTGTAGCAAAAATAATGGGTGGACTGTTTCTCAAGTTTCACATGTCATTTTTCTATAGATTTCTGTAGAATTGTAGCTCAATTTTGTCCACATAACTTGCTAAGAGAATACCATAATGAGGAGCATCTAATTTAATATGGCATAAAACATCAATGAATAAAAAGAAAAGATAGTGATTTGAATTTTGCATCTTTATTCCATCATTAAAAAAATGATAAAAAATTACAAATTTGTTATACTGAAAGTTTTCAGTTTATGGAAGACAAATTAGGCTTTAAACAGTAAATTTGGTGATCAAAGTGATTGTAAAAACTTAACTACATTGTTTTAATGATAAAGTAAAAAACTATTAGTAATATGAAAATACCAGTTTGTTGGCATATAAAACTGCTCTGCCCCTACCCTCTAAAAAAGATTTTTAAAAATGTACCAAGTCTGATTTATAAATCTGAAGTATTTTGTAGATTAATGTTTACCCAGACACCAGTACTTGTATCAAACCTAACTTCATAATACTGTAATATTAAATGTAAATGAGGGGAGGGTCTTAGATGCCTTCTAATAAGATAAATATAGGTTCAACATTAAAACTGAAAAGCAATTTTAGAATAGATTAAATATACACAGACACATAAATACAACACATATATGTAACAATAATGATAAAGAAAGTTCTAATTTCAACAATAAAAATGTTGATAAACATTTAGATAATGAGTGTGATAATAATATGAAATCTAAGTACCCTGTTTAACAAAGTTTTAAAAGAAAATTTAATGTGCACAAGATTGATGATGAAGTAAGTATTGCCTGCATTCAGATAGCTATTCACTGATCATAAATACAACTAACACATTAACACTTTCATTGATTTTCAACCTTGTTTTCTCAAGAAGTAACACTTCATACACTAGATATATTTATCTTGCTTTCTTCCAATGGAGTTAGTATCTACTTGGTTAAGTGATGAATAGCTAGTAAATATTTAAAACCAAAAAGTTTAGCAAATTGGAGAAAAGTTAAGGAAAAAGAAAATCAATAGATTGAAAGAAGAAAAAAAGAAATTTAAAAAAAAAAAGGAAACAAAAAGGTAAGAAATTGATTTCTGCCCAAGCTGATCTGTTCTGTATAAAAGGCATGAAATTATCGGTTATATTGAAGAAAAAAAAAGGAGCTGAGAAAGAGAGTAAAAGTGACAGTCTGCCAGCACATAAAGACATCAACATTTGGCAAGAAAATCTTTTAGTCAACATCACTCAAATCTATAGGGATATTTAGCTTAGAATGTTTTTGTACCCTCAAACTTATTTATTGTGCTGACATTAGGAATCAAAGATTGAACCTAATTTCAATACATTCATTTGCTAGCTTAATTGGGAAACATTGTTTCTGGCAAATATATACACACATTATCTTATATAGTTTTAGTAAAAGGATAACATAAAGACAAACAAAAGCACACAATGGAATATATATATATATATATATATATATATATATATATATATACACATACACACACAGAACAGTAAGTTACACTGAAACAGCAAAACTCCATAAAAACACAGCATACTGCACCTGAAGAAGACCAGAGAGATAGCTAGCCGTAACGTAATGCACAGGACCGAGCTGCACAAAATAAAAAAATATAAACAAAAACAATAAAATTCTATAAAATGGGGGGAAAAATTGAACTCAACAAAAGTGTCAAGAAATTATTAAAGCCTAGAGGAGAATAAAGTTGAGAGAATGCAAATGATATTAGAATAAAATTATTCACAAACCAAAATTTAAATAGTTGTATGATATTAAAATAAAATAAAAAGCCAAAAGTTTGTTTTAAATGCTCAGATCAAGCAAATAATTTATTTTTAATTCAAAAGATTTCATTTATCTTGATTATAATGAATTTATAAGTAACTGAACAAGGAATAAGAGAAAGATACAATAAAATATGAGAGTTAACTATCAGACAAAAAATGTCAGACATGTAGAAAACCAAAACCATTTACAATGACTTCTATTTATGCTTTGCAAATTTCCTCAAGTCATTTGAAAGAATAAGTAAAAGCACAAGGGATATAAGATGTGATATCAGCTGAATGGGAAATACAATTGTTGAAAATAATGAATAATTTATTGTGAATAAGATTTTTAAGAGGAAAATGCAGTTAATACTAAAAAAAAAATGAATAAGTTAACGAAGAAGAGCAAACAAACTGAAATCACTCATCTTTCCAGTGAACAAATGAATTATTCCATAAGCTCTTGGTATAATGACAGCAAGAACACTAAAGAAATTAAGACAAGACTTAGGAAATATAGAAAGAATATAAAGAATTCTTAATGATTGCTGAAAGACCATCTTGAAAACAGAATCATTTTCTAACTAACTTTATTATTTCAATATCTACATATATGAAGGAGTCAATGGTAAAACTGACTATTTGCCTTAAAGACGAGCCATATTGAAAGGTTGTATGTAATAATAACGTTTCCAAACTGTTATACCTCTGTGTCATTATACTGTATGCATATCTATTAGATTATAACTATAATATGTTGAAGTATATTTTTAATAAGAAAATTTATAATGATAAAAAAATTAGCTATAAATAAATAATTTTCTTTTGAAGGAAATGGTTTTAAAAATAGATTAAAAACATTAAAAGGATTCATTTATTTAATCTTGTTTGTAATTACATTGTTCAATCGTAATATAAACAAGAACAGACAGGTTGAAAAGATGGCAGACCAGAAAGATGGGTCTGAGAAAAAGTTAGCAACAAGGAAGCTATGAATGGAACAATTGGCAAAGAATGTGGGGAGGGGGATAATTAACTGATTTGTTGCCAATTTTCTTCACTATTCAGAAAATTATTCTATCAAGCTTTATGTCTATTTAGGTTACAAAAAAAATTAATGGATCTAAATGACTCAGAAAATAATTTGAACTACAATAATTCAGACAAGATCAAAAAGAAAGGAGGAAAAAATTCTAAGTGCTAGTTAACATAAGGCTCTTAGAATTATAGGCTAAAATTTAAAAGTATCTTAAGGTAGATATCTTACAGCTTCATCAGCAAATAAACAATAAAACGATGATTGCTTCCATATAATTAAGAGGAGAAAACCTGGTAAAATAGGTTACTGATGAATTTTAAGACACACACAATTGGAAGAGTGCAGCTAAAGTAAATGAGAAGGAGGATTCTAGGAAACCAGCTTTGGGGAAAGGTATGAGAATAATATGAAAAAAATAAAACAAATATATATAACATTCTGTGGTTTTAATCTTTGAAAAAGCAGATTTCATATTTCATTAAGTTACCCATCTGCAATATCTCAGATTAAAATGAAACCATCTTTGATTTAAAAATTTTTTTTTTTTTTATTGATGATTGTGTCAAATAGAGAAACATTTACCTTGTTGCTCTTCAAAATATTAAGAAAAATTTAAGTGTATTTTATTAAGATACTTTCTACATTATGAAAAGAAATCATTCTCATTCCAGGAGTTGTTCAGACAACAGAATTCATTTTTTTTTTTTTTTTTTTTGGTTTTGTCCTTATCACAACATTTAGGCTAAACATTAAATCAACTGAAGAAAAAATTAAAAAACCTTACACATACTTATAAAACACACAAACAGTTTGATAAAGTGTTATATTTAACTAAAAATTGATTTGTTACACCATAGGGTAATGGTTAATAAGTTAGGTTAGCTAATCATTACTTTTCAGTAGTAATGGTTAGCTAGACTGAGTATTCCACAATTGTAAGCTTGATAAATATCAATAAAGTTATCTCTCTATGGAAAAATGGTCATGAAGTTAGTTTTGCAGATTCAAACTACTGTAGCATGGGTGATCGTCAATCATCATCAAGTCATGTTGACAGCACAGATTCCCATCCCTATTGGTCATTGCTCCTGTCCTCAGTATGATATCCAGTGTCTGCTCATAGCTGTTGTATATATCTTTACTGGTCAGTCAACTGGTGTATCCATGTGTAAATGCCCACAGCATAATATCACTTATAAGTTAGTCCTTACTTCTCCAGTAATGTCCAGCATGTATTATTCATCTTCCTTGGATGGTTTGAGTGATAGGATGTAAGTAGCCATACAGCTGCTTTTTTTAGTGCTACTGCCAGGATTTATTTATGACAGCACATAGCATCCTTGTGTAGTTCCCCATCTAGATTTTTCGCCAAGCGTTTCATCAAAGTTTAATGTGGCCTTGTACCAGACTAAGCTGAACATAGTAAATACATTCGAATGTAAATGTTTGTAGCTTAATGATTTAAAAAAGCATTTTCTTTTACATAACCATTTTTTTAAATCTCCTTGTCAATGCAAATCTATGGTAAATATTATTCATATAGATTAAATATTATACAGCAAATAATTGTTAAGCTAAATAACTTTGTTAAAAATATACCAATTTTTTCCTTACCATCAACCTGTATTTTTAAATACCAGGAAAAAATGTATCAAACATTTTACAAAAGATTTTGTATATAAAAGCAACATTTACATTGAATTAAAATATAAATTTTATTGTAGAAAGAGAATAGTAACTTGAAAATGATATGGCCTATTATTAGCCTAAAACTGGAAAAAGATTTTTTTTTAAAGCCATCAGTAGAAAGACCTTAATGATATAGGTAAATTGGTACTTATTTTTTAAGTGTACCAATGATGAAGTTTGCAGTAGTTATGTGGTTGTTGGGCCTACTAAACTTTCAAGTAGATACAAGGGGGATGAGTAAGCAAACAGAACCATTGTAGGCTAATGCCTAACTAGGTTAAGATACCATCATCATCACTTTAAGATACACCTGATAGAATAACTTCATGATAAAAATACCAATGCCATATGGTGCAGGTTTCTCTAAAAGAAATATTTAAGTGAATACAGATCAGTCAGAATGATAATCAGTTTTGGAATGTTATTCTTATTGTATAAAGCAGTTCATACATACACAAAGGTGTGTCTGTATCAATGGGAGTTTTTTTTTTCATGAATGGTCTCCCTTAAGGCTGACAATGGTTGTTTAACTATTACTATTACCTGAAGTGCAGAAAATTTGTTTGCTCAAATGCTCACCTCTATTCAGCCATCATCATGGCATGCCAGTGACAATATATTTTTGTCAAGGTATTTGTGGGAAAGATTGCAGAGTTGTGGATCCATACCTTACTCAGAGTATAAGTGCTAAGTGTACAGAAGCAGCCTCAGCTCAAATTCAAACTCAGTTTGCCTATTTTGTTTTCCAATCAATGAAATGCAATAGCAAAAACATATCTTGATATAATTAGAAACTGCTCATTTTGTGATTTTTAGACAAAAAATACAAGTCACAAGTAGAAATTGATAATCATTACAAAATTTTTTTTAATTCTTTAAAAAATTTTTTCTTGAATAAATATGAAAAAAAATAATTAAAATAATTTTACCACTTGAATTTAAAAACATTAAAATAATTGCCATAAAACATTTGTTATGATGTGATGCCAGATTTAGTTGGCATTATATTTTCTTTTTTAAACAAACAAGAAACTGTCACGCCATCTTATCTTGTATTGCACAGGTAATTTGTGTCAAAATAACTAATACTATAGGAGGAGAAAAACAAACTGTAGCATCCATTTGAATCCTGCTGTGGAAAAATAATCATATGAGATTGAATTTAATTTTGAATTAATTGACTTTCTGCAAAAGTTTCAATCTTGTACTTTTTTGTTGCTTTCACACACACACACACACACACACACACAATTTGCATGATGTTAATTTATGGCTATTTCTGCTTTGTGAATTTTCATAATTTTGAGATGAAAAATAATGAATGAAATTAGATGCAAAATTATCAACTACTTTTTGTAGGTTTTCATGCTGTTAATTTCAGCAGGTGCAAACATTATTCAATTAGTTTGAAGGCATTGGAAGAATTTGGGTTAACTCTTTGAAGCTTCTTATTTCACACGATGGGTCACTTTTCTCATGCCATTTTTATTGTATCTAAAAACATATAAGTTTATTCTCTGTCCAACCATTTTGTTTTATACTCAGGCTGATCAAATCAAAGCAAAAGGAAACATATCTTCATTAAAAATGATTTTATATACATTTTCTAAAAAGAAAGAAAAAAAAATACAAGGAAAAATATTTTGAGTTTATTTATGAAACGTACTTATTTTTGGTTAAGATGCTCTATTTATATTTGATATTGAGCATTTATACTCCATAAAATAGATAAACTAATATTACATCAACATTCCTTTAGAAACCGTATATGGTAAGAAATAAAACAAACTTTAACACCTAAATGTTATTTAGAATGTAATTAGCAATATGTACTCTCTCCTTCAGGCTACATGATGACATTGAATTATACACAAGCATGCACTCTTTATATGTGAAAATAATGAATTCCTGTCATCAGAATATTATACTGTAAAAAAATGTGTACACATTTGTTCAGAGATTATTGAAAGAGTTGTTTATTACAATTTAACATGTGGAATAATACCACAATCTTAACAGATAGAATAAATCATCAAAGTATATGCAGATGAAGTAACAGACCCAAGTAGTGAAGACTATTTCAACCAATCACTCAGTTCACTTAGTAAAATCACTTAGCGGTCACAATTTATGCAGTTCATGGTTCAATGAAAATAGATTGGGTAAAAAATATATTTAAAAGAATAGAAATTAAAGAGAAATTGTTGGAAATTATATATATATATATATATATATATATATATATATATATAACAATAGACATTAGGTTTCTTTTTTTTACTTTCCTTAATTCATTCTAGAAGAACTAATTTAAGTAATTAGTCAAGACTTGATAAAGAATGAGCAGAACAGAAAGGAAAGAAATGCTAATTAAAAAAAAAACAATAAAAAATAAAAGAAATCTTAAAAGAAAAAGGTCTCAATTTTTTTATGTATCTTTAAGTTGATTTTATTCTCTCTCCCCACCCCCAATACACCATTTATCCTTTCTAGAGTATGAGTAGATTTCCCCTTTATTTTCTTCCTTCCCAAATCAATTATTTGGTCCATTTCCCAACCACATGATACAGAAACCAGACACTTTTTTTTCTTTTTCTCTTCAAACATATGCCATCTAGAAAGAACAGACATTTTAGCTGGTTGGTTGATTATATCTTTTACTTACATTTTATATTCAAGTAAATGAGATTTGAGCTTACTCAGGGGATGAAAAGAAATAAAATACTTTCTTAGAGGTACACAGACATAAATAGTGCCTTGTATGGATACATGCATAGAAAAAGGTAAACCTCACAGACAGAGGACATTCATTTATCATTTCTATTTAGTCTAAGCAAAAATCTACTAAAGCTATTAATCCCTTATTAAAAACATATTTACACTACATAATGTATGAAACTTTTTCTTTTTTTCTTTTATAGATCTTTAAGATTCATTTGATACATAATTAAATATGTCAGCTTGATATTTTCAGAAATTTTTCTATTCTAATATCTGTTTTGGACAATTTATTTTAGATATTTAAATAAATATCCATTCATATAAACCTTTAATTCAAGCATTTATTTATAGGCACTGCTTTAGGATGGTTACATTATTTCATGTAATATAATGCACACCTTTTTTTAAGGTCAATTTTACCACCTAATTTAGAGTAAATGGTAGAATTATATGTAAAGGATACAATTTTGGCAGCATTTGAAGCAAGCAAGCAACACATGATCATGGAATTTTCTGGCAGTCAACATGAGTCACAAATCTTGAGAATTTGAAGATTCCAATGATAGGGAATAAACTTTACCTAAACAGTACACAATTGATTTAGTGATTTAAATTTCATTTTTTTCATACATTAAAAGTTGATATATCTGGTAGGCTAATATTTACCTGGATGCCATAGACTACTAGTACATATACCTTGCTTCACTCCATAATGCTGTAATATTAAATGTAAATAAGGGTGGGTATTACATCCAATCAAATATAGTATATTTTTCAACACTTAAAAAAAGTAATTATTTGCTAATTTTGATATCAACTACTATTGTTGCCACTGATCATTTTATTACAGTAAAAAAAAAAAAGATATTGTTTCTGTATATAAAAAAAGAGAATAAACTTGTTGAAACTATGATCTTGTTTGAATTATATGAAAAATTTATATAATAAAAATGAGAGTATCACCATTTAATCAACTAACATTTTCATGAGTAAATGAGTAATTTTTTTTTTATGTTAAACATTTTTAAATTTTTGTAGCTTTTTTTTTTTTCGTAAGGGCAAAACATCTAATAAACTAAATTTTTAAACTTAAACTTCTTGGGTATTATATACAGTAGTTTTTAAAACTCTTTGCAAAGTAATGTTATTAAATGATAGTAGGGGGCACTGAATGAAATATTTCATCCTTTTCTTAATAATCAACCCATATTATTTGCAAATCTCTAAAAGTAAACAAATACAAAACAGCAATTGGAACTCCTCCCTTCACATATCATATTGCAGAATACATTTCGAAGAAAAATAGGTATTAGCAATTTAAAAACATTAGGTTCACAGCAAAATGTTTGATGCCTTGCATCTGCTTTTGTTTGTATACAGCCTTTCTCCTCTTACAGTGACAGTAGAGGACAGAAATTGTATGTAGAGAATGATGTCAAAGGTCAACTGTTATGAAACAAGGATGTGTTGGGGAGCCAATAGCTAAAACAAGAAAGGAGAGAAGAGCACAGTTCAAATACTCTGCCATTTATCCAAAGAGGCAAGAATAAACTTCATCTGTTTTTCTCTGTCACCATCACCTGATATGATATTATTGGAAATTATCTGCATATTTCTAGTTAATTTACCAGATTCATATAACATATAAAAGTACTAGCAAAAGTACCTCTCAAAAAATTATTAGATTATTCGTGTACTGATTAACACTTCTGCCAAAAATCAGACTTTATGCATTCTGTCAAAAGTGTTAAAGACAAAAAACATCTGCAGCTTCAATAACTTGCAATGATGTATGCTTGCAATTCTTTTTGGATACAAGTTATTGAAACTTAGGATTAACACAGTGCACCGTCTTTCTTCACTATAAAAAGCTTGAGGCACACATATTGTTTGTTATTTTCATATCATTTGATGTCATACTCAAATTTGAGGTGCCAGCCATTTTCCATGGATACACACTGTATTATATATATATATATATATATATATATATATATATATAGATAGATAGATAGATTCATTACTTAGATGTTGAGCTTAATGCACTTTCACATTTTTTTTTAAAGATTTATTACTAATTCTTGGAATTATATCATAGAAAACAGAAGGGACAAAATACACAATCTGTATAAATTGCTAACCCAGATACACATAAGTTTTCTTTTGGCTAGATCTTGTCAAGGTTGATAATGAGTATAACAGCTTTTTTACTGTTACTACTGCTTGGGTAGGTAACGTAATTATAGGTGAGTAGTATGTGTTGGATTATTTTGGTGATATAAGGTGTGCTGCAATACACCACTGAAATTTATAGACTAAGTGAGGTCATGTGGTTTAAACTTCAGCCAAATACATGGTTGGTTAACTACTTAATCGGCTGATATTGATAGACATCAATTTGCATTCATTGACGAACAACCTGCCAGACTGAGGAGCACCAAGGAACAACCAAAGGATCATACCCAATATTAAGGGATACTAAGAAGGAATGCAAGGATTATTCACTAAGGATCGTGCTCTGCTTAACACTAAGGATCTCCGCTGGACAGCGCTCTTGCTTGAAGCCTAAAAGATGGCCACAAAAATCATAAGAGGTTATGGGCCCAGCACGCTTCCACTGCAGCCATAACTTGTTACAATTTTTTACAAAAATCATAACAGTATGTATAAATGCAAACTTACCCACTCTATTAACCATCATAAATTGCTAGAGTTAAGATATTTTTGTCAAGATACATATTTGTAAGATGGAGTATGCTGTGTATTCATGTCTTTCATCGGAGAAATTGAATACAAGCAGTCTCAGCTGGAATTTGAATTTTGGCTTGCTGATTCCATTTTTGGTCATTAATCTATTAGTTTTCATTGTCATTAGAACAAATATGCACTTTAAGCAAATAAACATTTTGAAGTTTAACTTTGTATGCTATCTTTATACCATAACACTGTCACATTATGTTGCAATACATCAAAAATCTATTATCACTTTGCATTTTGTAGCAGAATGTATAGCATACAGAACATAGAAGTGTCTTTTTTTATAATGCTTACAGCTGTGTATGGACAGTATAAAAGAGACAAAATCCACATGTCTTCATGGATAGGAGGTGATGGTGATGATGTATGGCAAACATTTTGAGAAATGCCAAGGCACAAAGGGGTGAAATAAGCAGAAAGCTCAATATATGCATAGATGAACACAAATCATAATTATATCCACAAAACAACAGCAGTTGGAGAATTACAGCTGCTGAATTCTACACAACAGAAAAGAGAGACGAAACTGTCTTATGCTCAATGGATTGTCTTGATTTGCAAAACCTATCTTTAAATGTATACAATCATTTCATAAGCAAACACTGGAAAATTAACCAGGTCAGGCAAGAGGCACAGAGGAATGGCCCCAAATAACATCCCCAAACATCTGGTTTGCACACAAAACCAATCTTGGGGAAATATTATTTTAGTAAGCAATAATTTGGAAATGAAAAGGAAAGTGCTGTTTCCATCATATTTATATATGTGAATAGATATATATAAATGTATAGAGAAATACTGTTTACTCATTAAATTTAGTAATGTAATTTTTTTAACTAATATATTTTATAATATAAAGTACCTGTTTATCACAAACCTTTTCTTACAACTGCAGCAACAGGACATACCTATACCATACTTGCCTCATCAGTTATCAATCTATGAAGTGAAACACTTTCTTCAGTCTTTGCTCATGAAATTTAAACAAACAACTTTGTGTTTATATATATATATATATATATATATTATATATATTTAAACAAACAACTTTGTGTTTATATATATATATATATATATATATATATATATATATAGTGTGTGCACAAAATTTTTTAAAATTGGTGCAATGTAGCACAAGACCACTTGTGGTACACTTAGTAATGTCTAATCTCACTGCACAGTCGTAATGGTTTGTTAAACTAGTTTGCTAACCCTTATTAGAAACTTGTACCAACAAATCTTGGTTGAAAAAAAAAGGAAACTGTAAAATTTGGTGGTTAAAACTTTTTTCTTTTTTAATTGTCAAAAACAACTAAAAGCTAGTGGAGTAGAAATAAAGTCAGTGGGTAACAATAAGAAAAGCAAGTTATATATTGTTCATATAATTTGCTTTTTATTTAAGCAAACAGCATGTAGAAAATATATTAATAAGCAAAATATATAGTTATTAAATTGATAGCAGATCATGTTTATTCCTAAAAGTGTACTTCAATTAATCTACCCCAAAATGAATCTGTTGATAGGTTTCTGTATTAGAGCATTTTTAATACCAATAAGGACTACTATAAAAGTATACCAAATTATAAAACTGATTACTGTTCATCTTAAATGTGCTGATAAATTAAGTTCGCTACATTTAATAGTATCAGAATCAAAATGTGTTCTTATAGTTTTTAGAAGTCTGATTTTAAAAACAACAAAAATTAAAACATTAGTTTGAATATATAAAACAATGTATAGTATTTATTTGGTATACCAGATATTACAATACTGCAGGAAGGACATTCTATTAAAAAAAGTTATAGAAAAATCCATATAATGTACAAATATAATGTATGAGTATAGCAAGCACGTACAAAACATAAGTTACTTTATTTATATATTAAATTCTAATTTGGGGATATGTGAATTAAAATGTGGGATAACAGCATTCAGTTGTTATACATTGAATATATTCAACTTTTATATAAACATTTTTGTTTTGATATATTGAACCATCAGACAATTGTTTTAAATGATGACCAAGTAAAACCCCCAAAGTGATGTGTTGAAAGCATCTGCCTGTTTGAAAATAAAAACATGCAAGAAATAATCAAAACAAAGAATATTTAATACAGATGACTAAGAATCAAACCAGCATAAGTTCATATAGAAAACACTGCCTTGACAAGAAAATCAAGAATGTTTTAGCCTGCCTTGTGGCTGTGAAATAATTATTTACTTATCACTGGTATCACAGGTTGGTGTTCAAGCCCAAGTAAAAGATTATTTTTCAAGCTAAACAGACCCTCCTCACTGGCATAATACATTCTTCCTACTCTCATTTCTCTCCATTTGACTTTGTGCAATATTGAACTAAGTTTAATAAATGTCAAGTCAGACTTGAAAGATGAGTGCAACACAATCTTCTTATACTCATTTGGCCTTGTGCCATCAAGAGTGTCTTAAATGCTTTCAGAGAATGCTTTAAGGTTAAAAAAATCATTGGAGAGAGACAGTTGCTAGTTGGTTAAAAGGATAAACACAGGCATTTTCATTATCTCAATACATTAATCAATAGGAATTATTAGATAAATATACAATTATATTCCTCATCTTTTGATTATAAATACATGTTTAATAGAAAAACCCATATTGCAGCTATTAGGAGTAGATTATTTGGCCAAGAGTAGACAGATTGAGATGTGCTTGATGGGAGAAAGTTTGTGTATAGGAAAAGTATTTTGAACATAAATCAGATATGGACTAGCATAGATATAAGTCTGGCTGTTGCCGTGGAAACAAAATAATGCTTTTTCTCCAAAGAACAAAAGCCAAGAGAAGCACATAAAATTAAAACATCAAACACCCTGCAGAAGTTAAGAAAAAAAAAAGAAAAGGAAATTACACAAACAAACCAGTCATAGTATCCTGACTTCCAGTATATGGTGATAAGATTAATCATTGTATTTTAGATCAATAAAATTTTGATGATCCAACATATCTGTTAGATTTCAGAGTGGTCTCTCATATCTGCTGATCTAACTTCACATACTGATCAGCAATGAAATACTTTGCTTAGTAAAGAAAATTTTCATTGTTGCCTATTTTTGTTTTGGATGTAGCTCTTTGCAAGAATTAATTATATATTTCATCATTACATTTAAAGGTTGCAGTATCTACAATGAAAAGACTAAATACTTGGAATTTAGCAACCATTAATTCAAAATATACACTTGCTTATACATGTGTGTGTGTGTGTGTGTGTGTGTGTGTGTATATAACATTAAGTATTGATGGATTTCTAAGATTTTCACAATATTATAACCAATACTAAAAGTGTTATAAACTCTTTGGATCTGCTGTAATGTAAATTAAATTGTGTACTTTGCATGTACCACCTACTGGTAACACATCAAAATATAGTATTGCCTGATAATCACTAAAACATGAAACTATTAATTGCAATATGTTGTTATACTTCCTATGAAGACAAAGTATAAACAATATTGCTGAGAGAACTAAGGTGAGAGTTGAACCATAAACAATGATGACAAGTGACAAGCAAAGCACAAAATCTTGTAATTTGGGTTGTTGTCAAAACTTTCCTTTACTTTGTTTCAACTCTTAAGTGATAAAATCTGCCAGTATAACAAAACTTTCTCACTGTAGAGTAATGGTTAACAATCTGGCCTGCAGACCATTTATATTGCATTAAATCCAGTTCATTCCATAAAGAATGCATACACTTGTGGTTAAGGTTAATATCATAAACAAACAACTATAAGCTTCACCTTCCATTTAAAACTTGTTTGTTACTAATATCTAAAACTGAATTGATATTTGAATTCTCTCATGAATATATAATCTATGTAAAACTACTAGATTTGTTAACACTGGACTTTTGTTTCAGTTAAAGAAATGGAGTTCCTCAATATCTCTACACTTTTTAAAAAAAAGAAAAGCATAACTCCCTTTTTTTTCCAAATCAATTTTTAAAAATCTACTTGACAACTGATTTTCGCCACAGAACAAACCCAGGCTTTGGTGTTGACCATTGTATATGGAACTCTACTTGTGAAGAAAATGTTTATTTCCTTTGTTATGTCATGCAGTGATTTCTCTATTGGGATTTTCTAATCTAGATTGAAGAGTGGACATCATGTCTTAGAAAAACAGTGAATAAAGTGGGGTACTGGGAAAAACATAAAAAGGCATCAAATAATAATGTTGATATGGTTTCGAATATATAGCCATTGTAGAAATAAAAGCATTTTATACTCAAGTGTAACCTGGTTTTTAATAATTGCTCTTCATACTTTTGTTAAATAACAAACATAAAATTAATTACAACAAACAAAAATGAATTGAATTTTGGAATTTTGATTTTCATCCTTTTTTTTTTTTAATATTTTCTATTGGAACAGGTGTATAAATGAAATCTTTTGATAACAATATTTTTAAGAAAGGACAAACTATAAATTGATGAAACAAATATTGCTTAAAGACTTTTGGCTTATACCATCTTATCTATTTTTCTAAACATGAAATTTGCTTATATCCAATCGTTTTCCTACTGAAATCAACAGTTTTTAATATAAAATTTTAATGCTTGTTCTTCTATAAGAATCATTAATTAAATTAGGTCACCTGTTGTAAGTGATTAAAATCACAGAAAAGCTCAAAATTTTCTTATGTTTATTCTGATTATCTTCTTATCTACAGTAGATAGTGAACTCAGATTTTCAAGTCCCACCCCCCTATAAATACTACTTATCTCAGATTGTGACTTATACCTGAATAACAGAAATATGATTAGTTTGATATTATAGTAACTAAATGGAATCATAAGTTTGTCGCATTGCTACTATCAAATTTGATATTAAGAATGGTTAAAAATATTTGACTTTCCTGTGTCCATTTTACCTATCAACAATGGCACTAATAATTAAATCTGTAGTGCTATTAAAATTGTGGAAAATAAATGAATAGCAAGTTGAAAATAGAAGTTTCTCTTTGCATACATAAAAAAAAACATACTAAGATTTTCCTTATAAATTTATTTTCTCATCTTGTGATTCATTAGTATCTAAAGATTTTTCACAATTTTTAGTAAGTCTTGATGGGTATCAAGTGACAGTAAATCTCCTTGGTACTCCAGCTATTTTCGTGAATGTTATCATCTAATTAGTTTTAATTCTTTTGTGGCATTTTATTTTTAACCAGTTCTCTAGCAAGATCTTGATATTTGTCCAAAATTTCATCCTTTCAATTACACTTTTTTTTCTTCTTTTGAATGATTAAGTGTAGTTATGACCTGGATTGGGTGTTCCTTTTAAATTGCAAAGTCCTTTTACTCTCCCCAAACCCAAAATTCACTTTCTTTCTATTACATTCTCATCCAATATGCAATGATTTTTGAAACGGTAAGAATATTTTTGCCAAGGTTTATGTTTTAACAACGGAAATATTTTTATGGTCTGTAAATTTTTAAATTTTAAAAGTATTTAGTTCATCTCTTCTAACAATATAATAAGACACCCCACCACTGTCAAAAAAAATCTCCCAGATTTTTAAATGCATAGATGAAGTATTTATCCAGATATTGTAGACTACCATTACTTGTAGTCTAACTCTAATATTAAATGTTATATACCATCAAATGCAGTGTCTATAAATATAATACAAGTATTAAGATATGACTTATTTTGATCTAAATTAAGATGTATAATTTACTTAATGATCATCTTTTTATCTTTATGAAAATAAACTCTTTATAATAATCAAATTGATTTTATTAAAATTATTTCCTACTATAAAGATAATTATTCATGAAAACTTTGACAGCAGTAAACAAAATAGTATATACAAAGAGAAAAAAATATTTTTGTAAATTGATATTTTTACATATTACTTTTAATGAGAACAAATGATTAATAAATTGTTTTGTGACAATCTAAGAATGAAATTGTCCGCTTATAATAATTTTGTAATTTCTGTGTTTGTCAGAATGGAGTGGAATTTTTCTTTTGACAAAGCACAAGTTAGTTAAATAAATTCACTACCACATGTAGGTCAAATAATATTGGTAACAAAGCATTAAAATACTTACCTAAAATGCCTGGTTTCTTGACAAAAGTAATCAGAAATATTTAAGAGTTTGGACATTAACAAAAAAATTGGAACAATCTTTTCCATTCAAAAGAAAGAATCATTGATAATTGTCTCAAGAAATAATCACTAAAAATTGATCTGTGAGATTTGCTTCTGCAACTTGACATCATATTGAACCAGGATAATTTAAGATTGAGTATGAGGTTAAATAATACAATAAATTTAACAGGGTGCCAATGAGATAAAGTGATAGCATTAAGTGTCATCTGATGACCAACAAAGCATATAAGTGATAAGAAGTCTGAATCTGGGAATTTCTTGACAGTCACTTTTATTAACAATGTTATAACAATATTTTCTTATTATCAATAATGGTCATTATAATAAGGAAAACAGAAGTGGAAGTTTGCATAACATGTTTCTTACATTATTTAGAATTAGTAAGATATGTACCTTCCACTTGAATTTTTTCAGTGTAAATAATCTTTACATAGATAACACTTTGCAGATATTATGCTTTTTACAAATTGCAGGTTTGTAGTAACTCTACA
The DNA here is from genome assembly GCA_023376005.1 of Doryteuthis pealeii. Taxonomy (NCBI): domain Eukaryota; kingdom Metazoa; phylum Mollusca; class Cephalopoda; order Myopsida; family Loliginidae; genus Doryteuthis; species Doryteuthis pealeii. The sequence goes on from CM042142.1 coordinate 42,582,717, forward strand.
TCGAGCAAATCTATTGGCACCATTTTCCCAACTGCATTTGCTCATTTCATGTTTGTGTCATATTTTGGTAATAAAAAAGTATTTATTCTAATTAGGATATGTACACATTTTAAAATCCTAATGTTTTGCACACTTAAACTAAATTATTGTGCAAACATAACTTTTATATGCACTTGGAAACCAACAGATTTATACACCTCTTTTGATATTTTCTTTATTGCAGTGGTCTGGAACTGAACCTATAATATCTCTAAGGTATACTATATTTATTATTAATACATTAACACATTAAGGAAAATGTATAAATGTTGGACAAAAACTATGCATATGTTCCAAAGTATTTTCTTTAAATTTGCAATAGGGCTGTTTACGCTTATTTTATATGTGTAAGAGATAATTTGCAAATTACAGTACAATAAAGAATTAAGTCTTTTGTAAGCAGTTTAAAGGATAAAAATAGTAGAAGCATTTTACAATGATGACTGTTTAGGAGTATAGACACATTCAGAAAGTAACGTTAAGAACAGGAAGGATTAGAAAGGTTGGTTGGTTTGTTTGCAAAGTAGGCACTGGAAAAAGTATTTCCATTGAGAAGGAAAGCTAAATGAAAACAGATGTTGATTGTTCTTTCATCAGAAAAGCCATGACACAAGAACATTAACTAATGCACTTTGTTGAAAATGGTTTAGCCAATAAGATTACTTATTTATAATGAGTACATTTTGTTTGTTACATTTGTAAAGGTGATCTGACAAGGGTTGAAGGATCTGTTGTGCATGCTTGCAAGGGATTTAAAGAGGAAATGAAGATGGGTTTGTGCAGGGAGATAAAACTTGTATAGAAAATCAAGTGAGAAAAAGAAACAATTGTAGATAAAAGAAAAATTACTAACAGCAAATAACTGCTAAGCTTTAAAATAACATCTAACATTTACAAGAAAATCAACCCAAGCTAATAAGTATATCAAGTGAAGAGGACAGAATAAACATCATCTTATTTGTTCTGTCACCAACTAAGAGTAATATAAGAGAGGAAAAAAAGCTCAAGTAATTTTACAAAAAGACACACTCACCACCGAAAGCAAATAAATAATTATGAACAAAATGAAATACATGAAAATTCCTATACAGATGCATACAAAGTAGCAGAGCTTTAGCTGAAGGTAATAAAAAGCTGTCCAATGTTCTACAAATATATAATAGGGTAAATAATGGCATTAGAAGAAGTGCAGAACAAAAACAATCAACATCTAAATAGATCCCAACTAACCATCAGGTTGTTCTATAAAGAACCATTGTCCAGGAGCAATGCTGCTCTTCTATGTGGACAGTATCAGAGTTTATACCATGATTAACTGTTTCATAGAGAGGCAAAGATCAAAGTCACAAACTGACAGGATATGTCAAAACACTGCCACCAGATCCTATTGAATGACATAGCATGATAAGAGAACAGGATTTAAGAACTGAGTTTCACTCAAGGAAAAAAAACAAAAAACTTTAGATACTCTAGGGAAAGTGCAACCAAGCTAATATGACATGAAAAGCCCAGATCCCAATCACTATAAAGTGAGTGTAAGAGAATCTAACATTCCCAATCCACTTTCTCCTTCCTTTTGTCATTGTGTCCACTTCTCTGTCTTTTGCTATCTCTCTGTGACAGATTTATCAGAATCCAACTACAGCTCATAAATATGACATCAGTGTTTATGAAAAACAAAAATAAGTGGAGCTTATGCTACAGGCTGACAAATAACTGCAGTCTACTTAAAACATTGTTGTTTTTTTAGGGGAGGGGGTAATCATAGACAAAATTGAATTCATGATGCTAACATCCAATGCTAATTATATATAGATGATGGACTTCAAAAGACCCTAAATTTTCAAATGTATTAGTAAGCTTTAAAAAATAGGTTCTAAGCTTAATCCATAGAATAATCTTTTAATATTTTATTGTGGATTTATATCAATATGAAATGTAGAATTTTTATTATTTCATTTTGCTATATTCTACTCATTCCTGCTAATGATTTTTATTGTGTGATTTCTTTTTAATATATATATAACTTAATTGACAGTATGATAATACTGAGTTAATAAAAAACTTGTTTGGATTACTTAAAATTAAACTCCTAACAAACACAGAACTATTTTGAGTAATCCAATGCTTTTTTAATTAAACTGCTATGCTAAGTGCACACCATGATCAATGATAAAATGCTTCATAATTTTTTTAAAATCTTTACTATCAGAAATATTTATATTTAATTTGTTATTTCAGAAAATAAAGCAAAATAGGTGAGTACTGATAAAGCCAGTGGTCTGTGACAAAACAAAAAAAGAACATACTCCACAATAAAATTAATATATAAAGAAATAATTTTTGATAAATTGATTCAAACAATATATCAATTTCCTGTTGATTCTTAGATAATTTATTTTCTTATAAAAAAATTTCTCATCCAAATAAAATCAGATTTTTTTTCTATTTTAGTAAATAAAATATTACGTACATTAAATATTTTCTTGAATATGACTTAGAGAGGTCAGCTTTGGGGACATGAATTCAAGCAAAGATCTGCCTTAAGTTTATCAATAAAAAAAAAAGAGTCCACTAAAGTTCAGGTATGTCATTTATAATATCTATCAGAGAAGAAATGCGATCAAATAGAGCTTTTAATCACAAAGCTAAGCACCCAGGCTCCAGTTACAGCTCAAGTTAAGATACTACAATGCTATAATGATGAGAATGTTGAAGACTCATATTATCTTCTAAATAAAGGTAATAATGGAAAGAGAATGGAGACAAAGACTTCATTTACTTGGGGTCTAGTTCATCATGACACCATTACCAAATTTATCAGTAGTCATTATCTGTGACTTTGAAAGATATCCAAACCTCATAAGCTGCAAATTTAGAAGAGTAAATTTCTTAAAAGATGGCTGTAAACATTGCTAAGTAGTCAGATGACCATTAACAAGTGTATGGCACCAGGCATAATGCAACCAATTATGGACAACTCTATTTATTAATGACACCAAACAGATTCAATGGTCAGCAAACTTTATTCCATCATCAATTTGATATGTGTTAAACGGATCGTATCAGTTGCTTAGTGGTCATTAACCTAAGCAGATAAATTCTAATCCTTGAAAAATGTACTACTTTCATCTCTTCATCAATAATTCACATTTTCAGGTGTGAAAAGCAACAAGGACTAAACTTATCACTTATGCCACATATTCAATTCAAATAATTTTGTGCTAACATTAAAACTATTTTTGATGATTAATAGATACTTTTGTTGAAATCAATATTTTATAGATAAAGGAAAGGGAGGCATATAGAATAAATGCAGATCTGTTGCTCTAAAAATAATGAAAAATATCCATAAATACTGACCTGTTGTTTACCAAAAATTTTGATAGATTTTTAAAAAAGGCTCCAGACAAGTTTCTAGTGCTGACTTTCAATATTTAAACACTTTACTCTTCCATTTATTATTATAGTAGAATACTTTACAGTCTGATTGAGATAAAGGTGTTATTTTTCATAATATAAACTCTCTTCAATTAGTTTAGTTTTTGTTTTAATTGATTCATCTAATTAATGTACCATATTTGATAAGATATAAGAAACTCTTTTTCACACTTATGTTTAATATTACAGTCTTATATAGTTAAGCTGGTATAACTAGTGATAGTCTCTAATTTCTGGATAAATAGCCTACCTTCATAGATGACACATTTAATGTTTTAGCCACTTAAGAAAAAAAAAAGAAAAGGTGCTGTTTTAAATTCAATCAAATACATCTTCCTAATTATTCGAAAGAGAGAGAATAAATTTTCTTTGTTCCATTTCATTTCTTTATTAAAATAACAAGTTCAAAAAACATTGTATGTAAAAAGCCCAATATCATCTATTACTTGTAAAGTTATTGGAATAACTAAAGATATAGACTTTATAATTGATTTATTTTTTCTTCCTGATATCTGATCCACTTTGATCAAATTGAAGTTGGATAAAAGCAAAAGGATCACCAAAATTGTCAGTGTATCTTCCCACAAAATAATCTTGTGAACTGCTATCTTAAATTTTTTTAAATACAAGAGTGAAAATAAATTTAAAGGAAATAAGAAATCAATAATAATAATTTCATAAAGAGTTGACAAGGATTTTGTAAAAACTTTTATGGATGAAAGAAACCAAAAGAAAAGGAAAATTTAATATTTATGATCTAGATTTTATGAAACCAGCCAAATCATAAAACATCATTTTATGATATACTATTTGGATATGTGCTAACAAACACATGAATTTAAAAAGATCAAGGCAAAAATTATAGATAAATGAAAAATGGTACAAAGAAAAATGAAGAAAAAAGGAAAAATAATTTTGTTAGTGTTCTCATAAAATCTGTCCTATTAGGTTAAATAGATGTGAGAGTTTGGAAAGTTTGAACCAAATTTTTCTTTTTAATATTGTCTGACTTATTGTATGATTAATGTTCTGGAACACCTATGCTTGTAGTACAGACATTTTTTTATTTGGAAAATTGTGTGTGTGAGAGAGAGAGAGAGAAAGAGAGAGCATATACATAAACCCCACAAAACATGGAACCATGATAAATGGAAATGGCTTTTGTCTGGCCCAAAAGATGGGAAGGCTGTGCAAAATAAAATAAAAGAATCTGTGCACATAACTGGCAATATATGAGACACGGATATGGAGCCAAAACAGAAAATATGATAGAAATTATGCAAAGTCAAATGACTGAAGCCAGTGCATATATAAGTAAAGTATAAAATATGAAGGCAGACGTCAAATATGACAAGTCATATATCAAGACTTTGCGATGGACACTACTAGGCTTATCCATGTGACAATCATAGAAAGAAGGTCAAATTCCTTGTTGGACAAAATAAATGACAGATGTAAACAGAAATTTCTGGAGACATAATGCTTTACTAGGAAATTTAAATATATATATATTTCTTTTTTTTTAATCTAGGAAATTCAAAAATATCTGATAATTCAAGAAAATTTAAAATCATAAAATCGACTAATTATAATACCTACAAAACCATTCAAATAACAAGATAAATAATACAATCAAGAATTTATAATTAGTGATGAAAAATATTATGATTTACATTATTTTCCTATTATTTAACATTTGTTTGATTTTTAGAAAAAATTTTATAGCAAAGTAATGATAAACAATACTAATTTATCAAATAAAAAGATAAGAAAAATGTAATCATTTTTTAAATATATGAAATTAGTAAAGTATTGCCAAAGTTTTTGATTATGAAATTTAAGTATTAAAGAATTAAAAACTTTGGTATTGCCTTACTAATTTCATATATCTAAAAAATGGTTACATTTTTCTTAACTTTTCATTTACTTTTTATTTTTCATAATACATAATAGTACAAATATATATTTGTGTATAAAACTTTTCTATTTCAACAAAAGTTACTATACCACTTTTTTTTACATCAACATACTTGCTACCACTTACAACAACAAGTATCATGTGATTATAACAATGGAATTTAAAAAATCATAAAATCAACCAAAGAGAAATAATCATAAATTAGATATATATATATTAGGTGATACTAATAAATATGTTATCTAGTCAATTTTCTTAAAAAATATAGAAATTCAAAACATATCCATTACTTTTTCACAGGTAATAATTAATAATTTGAAAAAGGGGAAAAACTGAGAAGAATAAACAGAAAAAACTGTAGAACATCAAGGTGACATGATTTTTGGATGATTCCTGAAAATTAGGTAATAATCAAAACTACCCAGATAAAAGTATTACTAAAATCAGTAAGAATATTGAAGAGAATAGATTGAAAAAACTTTCTATCACTTGATTTCTAGTTAAAGCCACCAGATACTGAAATGTGAAAACTAAAGAATTGCAAATAATAATAATTATATATATATATATATATGGAATGAAATGCGCCACTTCATGTTCATTTGTGGATAGGCAGGTACAAAAAATTAGCATTTTTCCATTGTCATATTGTAGCAGGATCAGGAAGTGAACCCTAATTCTTTTTCTTTTTTAGTGCAATAGGAAAGTACAGCAAAAATGCCAAAGTACCAATAATGATAATTTATATATTAATACTCGTGTTCCTTAATTGTACAACCATTATCATCTTGCAACACCCTCTAGTTAAAAATGAAACCGTCCAAATCATCCAAGATGAAATGCAAAAATTTAAATCCTGATTATCTAGTGTTGCTTATCCGCTGAATTCTTATGAGCATGCTAAATAATAGACCATTACGTTTTTATTAGAAAGAAAGAAAAAGAAAGTACATGCTACACAGAAAAAAAGAGTGTGAGTTAAATCGAGATTATCATACTTTTTACATATTGAACTAATAGTAATAGCTCTTAAGTAAACATATCAAACATTGTAATAATTAAATTATCATACTGTGGTATATTCACAGGTCCTGCTAGTAATAACAAAATACACAAGAAAACCAAAGAGAGTGCTTGAGTATTGATGAGACTTATCACTTAATCTCTGAAAGCCAACATATACAACTAGAGTGAAAATTCAATGAGTACAAATAAAAATATGTAAGCAATTTTCCCTACATTTACTAAGTTAAATTATACATATTTTTCAACAATTGTAAGTACTTAAATATATATATATATATATATATATATATATATATATATATATATAAAAGCATACTTTCTACATGAAGTTAATAATTGTCTATTAAAATAATTGTTCACATGAATACATACATACAGTGATGCTGACAGCATTTTGATTTAGTGCGTCCTGGGACGCACTTATTTGCTTTGAATGAGTCCCCGGAAAATTTGATGGGTCCCAACTAAAGTTTCTTAATAGATTGTAGTGTTTTTATTTAGGATCTGGGGAAACAACTACAGCGGCCTAACTCCTACGTTGTAACCTATCCTATGTAATTCATTTCTATGAAACCATTGAAATGTATTTACAGTTAACTTGAAATGGTGAGGGAAGAAAAAAAATACAGGGACGCATGGATACGATTTTACAGCGTCCTTTTAAATTTTTAGGACTCGTGCCTATCATCATCATCTATATATATATATATATATATATATATATATATATAAAAGAGAAGGAATAATCTAAAGCTAATAACTATGTAGTTATTAGCTCTATTCTGATCTGAAATGTTCACTGTATAAAGCTCAATTTACATGATAAGGAGATACGTGTTGGGTTAAGTGCATTAACAAAGAAAGATTCTGTTGAAAAATAAGTATTTGTTGTATAAAATAATTTTTTTTTCTGTCATTTAGGCTATAGACTTTCTGATGTACCTCTATGTATGTAAGTACATGTACATACATGAAAAATAACCGACACATACTCTTTCCATCTCAGTCACTGATTATTTTTGATATATTAATCTTATAGTGAACTGTGTATCAGGATTTAACAAGTGCTCAAATAAAAATTTAAAAAGGAAAACTTCAATCAATCACAGCCACCGGAATCTGCATGGATTTTCTCTTTATTCTCATTATTACCCTCTCTCAAAAAATGCAAAAAGTTTTTTCTCATCTCAAAGCAAAAGAGAATTTAATGTTCTTTTTTTTTTTTTTTAAACGACTGTATCACATGAGGAGTACGCACGCAAAAACAGTCTGTTGTTTAGAACAATTCTACGAGAGAGAGAGAGAGAGAGAGAGAGAGAGAGAGAGAGAGAGAGAGAGAGACTTATAAAAGATATTTACTACCGAGTAAGATGGGGATGGCAAGGTGTGAAAGTGCCAGGAAACAAACACAAGCACTAGCAGCCGGCATTGCAGAGGCAAGGCATAAGTGTGGTCGGATGATGAAGATAGTGAAATCGGAATAGGATGATGATGTCTTTAGAAACGCTAAAAGCAACATGTGGCTTCAAATAACATTATGCCTAACTAAATAACAGAAAAAACTTTTGATAAAAATTTACATTGATTGCAAGGGATAAAATATGTACAAATATACAGACGTTTTAGAAAAACAAATAATTTTTAATTTTTAAGGACACGTGCATATGTGGGAGTGATATAGTCTCATTCTGAACTAATGTAAAAAGTATACCAGACATTATAAAATTGTACAAATACATTAATGAAAATTCCATTAGAAAAGATTTTAAGTTTATCAAACTTGTATCAGAGGAAATAAGGAAAGAAAATACAAAATTTATTTTAAATAGAATATGAAATTTTGATAATTGTGTGTATATGTTTATACACATATCTACATGCACTTATACACACACACACACTTGTGCATGTGTGTATGTATGTTGAACTTTCATCTCAATTTACGAGGACCCAAAATCTCAGTTAAAAATGCAAACTGTTGGACTACCTACACAGGTGATTAGCTTATAGGGGTGAAGTTTGGTGGTGCTGATAACAAGAATAGTGTTATAGATTCTCTGAACAATACTTCTTGAGTTTGCATATAAGCATGTAAGTTTGTCACAGGTAGTTTGAATTCAGTTTTCCTTCTCCGTGACTGGTTACTCTTCCAAGTCCAGCCTGCTCACTCTCTCTCACATATACACACACACACTAGCAGAAGAACCCAACTAACAAATACTATTTAAACACTCCTTGAAGTGAAATAAGTTCATATATTAAGTCTTATCAAGATTGGCCCATTAGCAAAGGAATAAATAGGTAGAAATCAAACAAATATATATTACACACACACACACAGCATATAAGATGCATGATTTACAAAAGGTATTTGAGGGGACCACCACTCACTGCAACCCTCCCAAGCTCTATAGCTGTTTATTTCAAGCTTCAATAGATAACCCTCTAATCGTAATACCAGTGAATGGGATACTGTATGATATTGGCATAGAATTATCTTAATGCTAAATGTGTGTGTTATATGCCGGGAAATACAGTATATACACGGATACAGAAATGCATAATATATGCATATACGTGTGTGTGTGTATATATATATATATATATATATATACACACACACACACACACACAAATGATAAAGATTTAGTACATTTATAATAATTGCTATCATAGTTGTTGCTGTATAGCAAAATACTCTAAAAGTATATTTCTTGATCTGTTTGCAAATAACTCTTTATGTGTAGGTATGTGTATGTGTGTGACTGGTCCCTGACAAGGTTGTCAAAGCCAACTTTTTTTTTTGCTACTGCTTGGTAAGATAAAGTTGTTATGGGTTAGTGGTTTAGCCAAATGCTCACTCATCCACTCTTTTCTATCAACCTGACATGCCAGTGTTGAAATATTTTTGACAAAATATCTGGTAATTAGACAGAGAGTCTGAAGAAGTGGATTCATGCCTTTCCCAAGAGCATTACAGTGGTTTTTGCACACATGATCTATATAAGGGTGGGATCTGATATTCTTCTGGTGAAGGTTTGATAGAATAATACAATAGAAATTAAATAATGGTGTGACCCTTTTCTTTCTGGTTTCAGATAGCCTTCTTTCTCCCTAACCCACAACATAATCATCAAATGGAATGCTAAGTAGGTTTTATAAGTTGATCTAGAACATTATTACTATTGTTGCTATTCAAGTAAAATGTATCACCAAATACAAATTAAAATGTTTCCCATGAAAATACAAATGAAAGGGATATAATAAAATTAACAAAATACTTTCCAATCATATCAAGTAATATTAAATTGGGACAAACATGATCCCAACAGACTGTATAAATTAATTGTAATTGTTTTCTTTTCAAATAGCTTTTTTGCTTATCAAAACACATGTGTTTAACCTGTATTTTGGGACTAAAATTTCCTTCTACTTCTTTTTTTTTACTAATTTGAAAATCTCTTTAGTTGTTTTTCTTTGTGCAATAATGTGCATAGTATAAAATGATAATCCCACTCTGATCACTTAACATATTTTTGAAGATTTTAACATAAAAAAATGGCTTCTCAAAGAAGAAGAAAAAAACTTAAAGAAAAAATACAGCATTATAAAGAATAATTCACAAATTTATTTTTTATAAGTTGAAAGTAAATCTTGTTTTTAGTTATAAAAAGTATAACAGATTATTATTTATACATATTGAATTTGTATACCAATTGACTTTTATGTGAGATCAAGTGTCAACAAATCTCATCAACATAGCATTCTTTTCAGTATCCTTAGTTATTTTAATAATGATGTCATGTGGATGGTTTTAATTCTTCTCAAGATCTCCAATTCTTCCAATTTACTTACAATGCTGTTCAAGACCATTCCAAACATTCCAATAAGAATTGGTAAAATGGTCACCTTTATAGCTTATAAGTTTGTTTGTTTTTTCTTTTTGTTTTATTTTTCAGTTCTCTGGCAAAGTTCAAGTATTCTTCTTCCAGTTTTTTTTTTACACTTTCAGCTTTATTTCAATTTTTTAGATTATTTTGTATAATATGATTTTTAAAATGTTCAAATACTTTTTCATTTTTCAAAATTCAATGATTTTCCCAGTTTAAAAAGATAAAAAAAAACAGTCAGAACATCATAAAAAGAAATTCAAATGTCAAAAAGGAGGATTGTAATCTTCCGACTCCAAAGACTTTGTCCTGATTTCACTGCAATTCATTCCGACTCCAAATCAATTTTTTTTATTCATCATTTCCATCTATTGTTTTTCACTGATGTATACTCCAATGGATTACTATATAGTTTCCTCACAATATTTGGGATACACTGCTGGAATCAGAGAAATCCTTCATTCTATTCAATTTACTAGAGAATGTGTGTATGTCTTCAGACTACATACTGAACTCTAAAGACAAACTTGCTATGTCTTCTTAGATAACTTTCTTTTTTTTTCTATCAGGTTTCCAAAGACTTGCCTCTTCTTTGCATCTATCATTTGCTACTTCTAGTTGTTATTTTTGGCATTCCATATTTTAAAAGCCGTATAAAAGACAAATAAAGTCAAAGTGTTGAAATCTATAAAAAGATTTTCAAAGTATATGATAATCTGAAAATGTTCCAATTCAAACATTGAAAAGACAAAAAAAAAAAAAATATGACCAAGAAATAAAAATGGGAAAAGCTAATGGAAAGCTAAAGAAATCTGAGTAAAATCCACTTGAAGTCCTTGCTTATTCTTTCAAAGAAATTCTTTTTAGATCTTTCTTCTTAAAGATTCTATAATGGAGGTAAAAATAATGAAAATACAACTTGACAAGGTAAGCAAGGGATGGAATAAAGTTACTAAATAAGTATGGATAGAATAATGTACAGATTTTTTTTTTAAATACAAGAAAATTTTAAAGTTGAAAATAGAATGTACATTTTTCTTTAAAAAAAAATGAAAATGGAAACATCACTCAACTATATTTTCTACACAAATAAAATCACTGGTAAATTATTTTTGGGAGAAACTCTTATGGTTATAATAATATTACTTTAATTACACAGAAATGTTTAATATAAAGAGTAAACTGAGATTTAACTCATGAACAAGATATTTACAATAACAATAGGAAAGTAAACAAAATCTCCAAAGATACAAATTTAATTTTGGAATCAATGTACTTTGAAAAAGACAGATGATCAATATATTGGCACAGAACAAAGTAAATCTCCCAGTTTTATCCATTCAAAGGAATTTGCCTCTTATATGACTTAGACATTTTATTTGATCAGTAAATACAAAGATAAGCTAGTCTGATCAATAATACAGCAGAATATCACTGTCACAGAGGAATGCATGGCACAGCTAAATTTTGGAATATTATCATGAAATTCACAGGAGATAACAAGATTTAGTTTCCAGTTTCTTTTCTATTTTAAACAAGAAAACAGAATGGGTGAAAAAAGGAATCAAAATTACATAACTTCAGAATTAGTTCATTTGGATTCTTTTTTTCCTTTTCATTAGCTTTAAAAGAAAATAGACTCTCCATTTGCACATAACAGATATAAAGTTACATCCATAAGCAGTATTTCCCCAAAATGAATACACTTGAAAAGAACTTGTTGAATTAATCAAATGCATTAGAAGACACCTTGAAATTTGAAACAAGGAAAAGATTCTCTGTTGCAAAGATTAAGTTTTCATCTCAGAAAATAGTTCATGATGAAAAACTTTAAATACATGTTTGAAGGTATAATAAAAAATTACAAAAAAGGACTAAAACAATCTATAAATTTATCATATGTTCTATTAAAGTTCTCCAATAAAACAGCCAGAAATGAAACAAAATATCATTAAATTAATAATTTCAATTGACATTTTGAAACTGAACTGAAAAACTGTCAATTCTGGGGAAAAAAACTTTAAAACTTTTCTATGAAGATTAACATAAAAAATATAACCTTTGTCTGATATGGAAAAGATTGTATTTTCTAATGTAAGAACTGTATAACATTCTAAAACAAAATATACTAAGTTTCAAAATCTGTAAGTAAATTGAAATCTCTGTTAAATTTGAAATTAGCTATCATCAGGAAAAGTATTATTAGCATTAGCAAACATGGAATTTTAATGTATTATTACATTAAACAAGTGAGATATTTTTTCTAGAAATAGAAAAAAATGAAAAAGAAATTGGCCTCTTTTGTCCAATAGTAAATTTATCATTAGTAAGAATTTTTTACCAATTTTGCATTTAAAAATAAAAATCCTTTCAGATTTTTCTCATTATTATTCCGTTAACCTAATTTATACCTTCAATAATGTCACCGTATCAATAAATGGAAATCTATGCATTAACAAGTAATAATCAATGCAGAGAAAAGTTCAAAATTTCCATATTCCAATTTGTAAGTGATCTTATATAACAAATTAATTTTCAATGAAATTAGACAAATATAGAAAGAGTTATTTTAATTTTATACAATTAAGAGAATATTTTCTATCTGATGTTTATTGAATGGGTATGAAATAATAAAAATAGAGGACAATGTATGTGAATATGAGCCAAAATATCCCTTACACAAACTAAACAAGATATCACTGACTTTTTGTGCAGTTCCAGGATAAAGCTGGAAACTTGTGTGAAAACATTGAAAGTTATGTGTGAAAATTTCATGAAAAATAAATGTCAACTATGTTTCTTTTACTTAAGCTTTGAGATCCCTTTATGTAAGATGGGTGGGTGGGGTAGAGAATTGAAACGTGGGTCAAAAGTGATCAGAACTTTTAGTTTTACACTGCAGTTCTTGGTTCTGAAAACCGAATCATTTATTTTCATTTCTTTAAACTTAACCACGAAGAAGCAAATGTCAACATTACGAACGTGTTAATAATAAACCTTTTTATGAGTTTTTATTCCGGTGCTTTCGTTTTTGGAGGGGGAGGGGGTAGTGGGTCACACACACACACACACACTTTCTCTCATATCTTTCAAGTGCTAGCGAAAACTTGAAATAACAGATTTCCATGTAAATGTAAATAAAGTTGGGTTTTTTTTTTACTAAAAATGACAACACTGAAACTTATTTGGTTTGAAAAAATATAATTTCCTGTAGTGATTTTACTTAATATCAATTAATTAAAGTGTATTCATACTCTGGATAGTGATGAGATCAAACTCTTTTGGTAATATTTTCTAACTTTGCGGTTTCATTATTGTTAAACCCTTAAAAACTTACAAGAATGCCATTAATAAATGTAATAATCATTAACTTCCCCCCACCTGTTTCTTGAGGGTCCTTTTTTTTCCAGATAGTAAAGTTAACTTTGTTCCCACATAAAACCGACAACAAAAGTATTTCACTTGAGAAAAGAAAAGTTAACATTGTCAAACTAGGATTAACAAAAAATATGTTTTCTAAAAACAACCTGTTTTTAAAAAAAAATACTCCAAAATTTGAAAATTATCTAATTAGTGAAATAAAGATAACTTGCATTAAAGGAGAGACATCCACGCACACTACAATTTATTGAATCGTTGTCTGTTACTTAAAATTAGAAGAAAAAAGAAAAAGAAAAAAAGCTCAACTTCTCTAATAATCACCAACATATGTAATGTGCCCATCACACAATGATATCACACATGAAACACGTGTGTGCCCTTGATGGACCAGGGTCACCATTCCATTGGTTACGCAGAGACAAGCGACATTGAAAATAAACACAGTGGGTGTTAGTAGCAGGGGTGAGGTGCTTACAGCATAATAGGTTAAAAAAAATGAAAACAATATACATTTTTTAATTGCATTCACTGAATGGTTATGCTTGAGTGGGAAAGGAATCTGACAGTGGGTGGTAAAGGCAACCTGTTTCCCCCGAATAAAAAGCAAACATCAACAATAACTAAAAAGTAAGTCACACAAGAATAAAAGTGAAACTAAAAATCTAAGTTTCATATTACTCCTTAATTCCGAATAGACAGAACAAATTAAGATCGTCGCCACTATTTTCATTCGTAAGAAAATATTCTTCGGGAAAATGAGCTGGAATTTAATCCGGCGTTATCTTTCATTTTAATTTTTTTTTTTTTTTTTTCACGGCTTATATTGATTATACTTGTTTTCCCCATCCCTAGTAACTTCACGGCATGTCAAACTTGCCTAAAAAAAAAGGGAGATAATCAAATATTCATCCCGAAGATCTCACGCACTACCAGTTTATTCATTTATTATTTTTGTAATTTATGTATTAAATTTAAGAAAAACTACTCATGAATGAACATTCCAAAGAATATCATAATCAATTATGCAAAATGAACGGAAGAGAAATTCAATCACAATCTCTCCCCACTTTATGATGTAAAATTGAAATAAAGTCGCCAATGAAAGGAAAAGTAGTATATACATGCTAAATTTTGCAAATTAACGCAGTTGTTTAAGACTAGGTGAAAGAAAGAAAGAAAATCTATTACAAACATCACTATCTTCAACACGTCCTAAAATTCTCAAATCATTAGACTCTCCTTACGCTAAAATAGGAACTTGCTTAGTAAGCCCTAAAATCGGGAATTTCCTTGTGTGGAAAGAGAAGGAAAAACAAGTGACGCGAGGGACTAAAAATGAACACGTTTACCTTCATTGCAACACGATCACCGGAATTTTTGGAAGATACGCTAAAGCTAACCAGGTAAAAAAAAAGAAAAAAGAAAAGGCCTGGGCTGAGTGTGAATAACCTGAAATCTTAAGGGTCTTCTTTTTTTTTCGGCAAGATCGTAGAACCATAAAGAAAGAGGAGGAAAAGGAAAGTGTGTTTGTAAGTACGTGTAAATGATTATTTTTAGGGAAATTCCTCTTTGACTTACCTCAGTCTGCATAGTGGTCAACATCTGGAGCTATGAGGCACCATCACCTTGCCTGTCTGCCTGCCTGCTGGTCACCAGGCAAGAAATGAGTTCAAATCCACACTTCAGACATAGCTTGGGTAGAGAGGGAGGAGCGTAGTGTTATAGTCCTAGTTAATGTTAGCAGCAGCAGCAGCAGGTGAACTATAGATGAGTGTAACAACACAAAGTGGAGCCAATAAAGTCTTCCCATGACTCCCCACTTGAAGGGGAGGGAGAGTAAGGAGGAATGTTGAAGAGGAGGAGGAGCAGCAACACAAGAAGGAGGAGGAGGGAGAGAGTGGGTGGGGTAGTGGTGAACAGAAGTTGCGTGTGTGCAGTGGTTGTTAAAGATAGTAAAAGAGACCGCTTCTCTCTCTTTCTCTCTCGACTACTGCTGTGATATTAAGAGCAGATTTGATGCACCAGTTGGTAGTGAAAGTACTAGTTTTAGTTGTAATAGTAGTAGTTGTCGTCTCCCCTTTTCGTTGACTGTAGGTATGTACGTAGGCTGGCCGATGTCAGGCAGAGTGACACCTTGTTTGTTGTAGCGGCCTCATAGTTTACTCGGAGTAGTCATTCCTTTACTTTTTCTTCTACTTATTACGCAGGAATACCTATATCTCTCTACTTAGTTGAAACACAGCTCCATCATCAACGCAGAGTGGCCAACTGTTACCAGTGGAGGAAAGACGAAACCTGCCTCTATGATGGTGCGGGTGGTGTATGCATAGACGGTTGGTTGGGGTGGAATGGCAGCAACGGCGGTGCCTCACAAAGAGAAGATTTGCAGGAAGGAGGCGGAGTATGAGGAGGAGACAGAGGACAGCTAGCAGGTCAAGCGGGTACCTCCCATACTCCAAAAGTGTCAGATTCCCTGCTCAGCGAAATCATCTTTACTTGCTGCAAGTATTCAGTTCTGTCTTTTGACCGACGCGTAAAGCAATTTGGAGGACTAATATGAGCAATATCAATATATACATCAACAAACGACGTCAAAGAGGAGAGGGAAAAAAAAACAAAAACAAAACAAACAACAACAAAAAAAAAAACGAGTGCGCGTGTGTATGTGTGATTGTGACTACTGTTTATATTTGGTTGGCCCAGGTTGTTCATCATCACAAGTTTACTACTATTTATTACAAGTCAGAAGACCAGCACTCACCACAACAACCACTATCGTCACCCCCCACTCCCCGTTTTTTTTATTTAATTTTATTTTTTTTTTTATTGTTGGTGGCAAATACGAGCAAAAAGAAAAATAACAAATGTGCATTTCTTTTGTCTTTATCTGTTACTATAGACGAGAACCTATTTTGTTTACCGTCGTCCGATTTTTTAGTTTGTCTTCGGGGAAATTATTCGAAAAAGAATGAAAGTGGTTCACAATAAGAAAAAAAAATAATGGAAAAAAATCTGACCGGCTATGTTTTGAAAAAGCTTAGTACTAAAAAAAAAAAAAAAAAAAAAAAAAGAATTTAAAAAAAAAAGAAGAAAAAAAACGAAAAAAAAGTCCCTATTTGGTCTGATAAGGATTTATACTAAAATTTCTTCTATTGTCTGTGCCTCATTCATTTTTAAGTTTTCAATATTTGTATTGATTTATTTTTGTTCTGCTTCTCTTTCATTAACACAAAAATACTACGATACGGTTACACACTCCTTTTTGGGTGAAGCAGCGAGGATCAAAAGAAATTGTGTGAATGAATGGAAAAGGGATGAATGAATGAAAAGAATGGATGTGTGACTGTGTGTGCGAGCGCGTCAAGAGAATCTATTGTTTCCTGCCGGCTTGTTGCATGATGAATGAATGAATGAATGAATGAATGGGGTGAATGACTGACGCTTCGACAGATGACCGGTCTGTAATGAATATTTTTCGTCCACTTTATGTGTTGTGTATCGTTTGTTTGTTGGTCAATGTATATTTATTAATACTATTACTCGTGTATATCTTAAGTTGTAGAAAACAGAGTAATTCCATTTCCATACAAACGAGTTCGTAAAAAAAAGTGGAAATATAAATTTGCAATATTGTTTATGCTATGCATTGAGATTGAACACACGCACAGGTAGGTTGTTACTATACTTGGAATCACACACACAATAATTAAGGTTTGTGGCTTGCATTAGCCTTTACACACTTAAAATCGACGATCAGAAAATTATTAATGAATTTAAAACGAAATGGTTTTATTTCAAAATAAAGATAATTTCTTTTTAGTCTTTTTTTTTTTTTAATTAATTTCTGTTGTTTTTTTGTTTTTAAATCTTAACTTTAGAGGTAGTTAAAACAGCAAAGTTTATTATTTTTACTGTGCGTGTTTTTCACGCCAGTTTTAAATGGTGTTTTTTCACTGAAGTCAGAGCGACATGAAGTCTTCTCAGGTCTCCAGGAATCTCCTAAGTATTCTAGCTTATCTTAACAGTGCTGTGGCCTGGATAGTCTCGATTATTACTCTGATCTATTTCCGATTGTAAAATAATGACCTGATTGTTGCTACAAAAAGCAACAGAAAAAAAGGAAAACAAAGACTAATTCTTTTAAAAATCCTGATTTCATTAAGAAATTATTATCAACAACTTCTATCATTCTTTTAAGCTGACAAGTTTTATTTTCTTAATTGAATTTCTTTGGGGAAAAAAAGAGTCGAATAAAGTTACATGCACTTTTTTTAACATGTGATTAAAAATGTGTGTGCGCGCACACCATGAGTTGCTGACGTAAATTTATTTATAAAGATAAAGTCTCAACACTGTGCCGTGAAGATATCGCGATGCTTCGATCAGCAGATGTCCAGCCATGATATCGATTGGTGATTGTCAATCAGCTTCTTTTACAGTCAGGATATTGTTGTTGTTGTTATTAGTTTCTGGTATAAGGAAATTCTTTTTCCGGTAAATGCTGCTGCTGCTGCTATGACAGTGGCAGCAGCGGTAGCAGATTTTAGGGATCGAAAAGACTAAATTAAGAACATGCTTATTTTAACAATAATGAATAATATTAACTTCTTTTATTCCGTCTTCCACATTTGTTTATTCAATACTCGTCTTTACTTTTTTTTCTTATTTTGTACACTCGTCACCTACATTTGATTCAAACACGCACGCGCACCGACTCATCAATGTGCTAGCTAAACGTGTCCCTTTTTATACGAGTCCATTGAGCTTTCGTTTCATGAATGAAAATAGGGTTATTAGTTGTGTAAAAATAGAGCCCCTCCACTCTCACATTCATTCACTCTCTCAAATCAATCAATGAAATGCGTCAATCGTAAACACTCATTTTTAGTTTTTGCCTCTCGTGGGATAAATTGAACATGGTCATTCAAAGAGCAAACAGTAAAATACTATTGAAATTCCCAAAAATTATACCGTATCTCAGAAGTTTAGCAGATTTCTACATTTTTCCTTAATTCTTCCTTAGGGTGATTTGTGTGGAATCTTTTTTAGCTACTCTGAAGAGCAGGGGACAATAAAAGACTATCTTACTTCCAATAAAGTCAGATATCAACTCAAGAAAATTTGAATTTAATTAAAAGTTTTAATCAATGAATATATGTGCTTAATGTTAAATGACCCATAAAGATATCCTCACACTATTATATATCAGTGTAGTCAAGATTAAAAGGAAATATATGAAATTTTTGAAAATTCAATTTTCTAAATCTTCTGAACTAAGTTTTGAATAGTCAAGTAAAATAATTATATTAATCAAATTTAAAATGTATTTATATAAGATATTAAGAAACAAATGTTTTGTAAATAATTTTTATTATTTAATATTGGCTATTTATATTAAGTAAAATTTTAATTATAATTAAATGTAAATTAACACTTAATTAATGTTTAAGACCCTAAACATTAATCTATTTTGAGTTTGACTTTCGTAGGAGAAAAGTTGATATTTTCTACTAATGTTAATCACCATTCACCTATAAGTTTGGATATTAAGGTCTTCTTACTGCATAATAGTTTTCATTTTTGAATTTACAAAAGGGAGAAATTGATTGACAAACTACAGAAATATGTTTTTATTCCCACTTTCTTTCTATTTTCCAGGATGCAGGATTTGTGCAACAATTTGTACATTGAAGAAAATTTGCAATTATATTAGGAAATCTATTTAACAAGATGAGCATTTTTCTCTTTAAATTAAAGTAAGTTCTTATTTTAGTTTTTATAAAATTACCAATTTAAAAATGTTAAACTTTTATCTAATAATACTTAGAAATAAGTTATCATTAATATAAATGACTAAAAAGTGCTTTTTTATTCTTAAGCGAAATAAAGATTTCATATTATACAGGCTGTATAAGTTTTACCAATGAACTCTATCTACCCAATACTCATTTTTGCTTCATGGCCCATAAGGATATCCATGTGCATTCACTCTTATTCTAAGTATAGTCGAGATTAAAAGGATAGATGTATGAATTTTTTTAAATAATCTTCTAAACCAAGTTTCTACTTCATTAAATCAGATGGAAAAAGTATCATTCTTTCCGCATCCCAGTGGTCATATGTGCTGTATGCTTGGATTGGATAATTCATTTACTTACACTAACTTTTTTTAAAAAATGGTTTAATGAGAGATACTAGTTTATTAACATTTTCATCACAAAGATATCTAAATTATCATTATAAAAGCTTTCCAGATTTTCATTTTTTTTTTTTTCAAGTAGAAAATTGAATAATACTTTTAAAAACACTTTAGTGAGTTTTGAGTGAAAGAAAAACAATTGTGTGTGTGTGTGTGTGTGTGTGTGTGTGTGTGTGTTATGATTATTTTAAAATTGCCTATCCTTAAGTGACTTCTGGGATTTTTTTCCTCTTTGTAGAAAACAATGGTTTAGTGATTATATTTGTAAAGAGTATGCCTGTAATACAAATGGGATGGTTTGACTATAACACACCAAATAAAAAAACAAAACAAAAGCTTGTCTCTTATGAAAAAGACTGAAAAGGAAAAGGGTTTCATATTAAAATGAAGGCTTGTTTGAATTGAGATTCAATCTCAAATGAAAATTGTCTGCAAGTTCACTGCCTAGAATTATACAAAATAATGAAAGTTGTTGGGACTGTTTCTTCTTTTTAATTCTTTTAAATGCTTTGGGAAATTGAAAATACTGAATAAAAACTTTGAGAAATTTATAGTTTAATTAAAACCCCCTTTTTAAAGAAATCCCAAGTATTTGTTAATATATTCCTTAATCAATTTGACTTGTCAAATAAATTTGGAATAAACTTAAATAATCTAAGTATTCACAAGTAAACTAGTCTAAAACCAATGAGATCTAAATTTCATTTTATTTCTGTTTGTTTTTTTGTTTGTTTTTTGTTGAGGTAAATTCCCAAATTGAAGAAACCAAACAAATTTAGAAATATTTGATAAATTCGGATTAGAGCTTCATTTCTTTGTTCACCCCCAAAAAAGAAAGAAAAAAAAAACATAAAGAAAGGTACATTCAGATTGAAGAATAAACTTAGTATTTTTCTTTATTTCCTTTCATCTTTTCTTAAAAAGTAGAAAAATAGACAAAACTATTAATATCACTGCACTTTATCTATTGATATAAAGGTCATAAGGTACCAAAAAAGTCTGTTTTGTTTAAAAAAATAAAGAAAAAAGAATTATTTTTTGACTCTACAAATTTGACAATAGAATACATTCTTTTGCTCTCTATGAGGCTTCACTTATAAAATTAAAATAAATGCCTTTCAGGGGAAAAGGTAAGTCTAGCAAACCATTGTAAGTGAATTCAGTATTCTTGTACTAGACAAAGTTAAGCATAGTAAATACTTATAAAATTTGAATTGGTGGATAAAAGAATATAAAATTTTCTTTTTGAACTTCTGAGATCAGTATTTTCATCATTCCAAAAATTATTCTTATATTCTCATCTCCATTGTTTTGACCATTATATTCCTTCTTCCTCAGATGTATGTTTAAACAGAATAAAGTACCTTTTTTACAATTTCTTTCTTTTGTGGGTAAGTAGATAATGTATTCTCTTAAAATATTCACCAGATGCAATAAACACTTGAAGGATGAATAACATGCCAGTTAAGATCAAAACAACAAAAATGAGGACATTAGTTCAAATAATTCATGCAATAAGAATCTTAACTTAATCCAGTACTTACTGGATATTTTCAGAGAAAACTATATTATCATGCATAATCTATCAAAAAAAAAAATTAGATTTTCAATCTTTAGTATAAAATATTTTTTATGATGTGTAACTGTCCCCTGAGAAATAAAGTTATTTTTGTTATGTCATTATTAGAACATACTTATTCCTACTTTTAGTTGGTTCCATCTCTTTTTCTGTTACTTATCAGATGATATGACACAGGTCACAACTCCATTCTTCTGATTTTACATATACACAATCTTGTCCTTCATGGTTTGGTTTATTTAACAGCATATCAACTCTAAATATTTGATTATAACCCTAATAATTTATATTTTCAATGTTTTGCAATGTTCCATTGTAATTCTTTTTTTAAAAATTTGTCTATGATAATCACTTATTTATCAAATATTTCTATTTAATGCTAATAATTAATACAAAATTATATGGTTTCAAGTATTCCAATCTACTACAACTAATTTTCAAACAGGTCTATTTGAACAATAGATGGGACCCTAACAGGTACTACCTCTCCATATTAGAGTGGACAAGAGAATAATGGCAATGAAAGGGTACTCCATTCTTCCCAGAGCTCTAAAACTGGAGCCTCACCACTGGATGCAGCTTGGTGTCATACTCAGGACACATGTCCTTTGTGTAAAGTACATATTGAATGTATAGGCAAGTATAACAAAGTTAAACTGAAGATGTCTGAAAAACAGCTTGATCAAAACATTATAGTTTCTTTACATACAGGCTGGCTTGGAAGAGCCGAGTAAATAAATTCCCTATAATCATTACTGAAATTGTTGAAATAAAAAAGAAATAACTTTCATGCTGATAAAAAGTAATTAATAAAACTTTGATTTTTAACACCTATTAAGAGACTTAGAGAATTGAACATTCTGAATTTATTTTTGACTTGTTGAATTAAAATTTAGTTTAATGAAATAATGAATGAAACAACTTTGTTGAACAAAGACAAAATGAAAATTAATTTCCTCCTTTTTCAAAGATACTTTGGTCCTGTCTTAAAAGATTTATTAAAAGAAAAATTGCATCTTTTTTTCTTATTGGTTCAGTTCAAAAATGAATTGAAGTGTATAGACACAATACATTTTCTTTTGTTGTTTAATAATTTAATATGCATGATACTGTTTATTTTTATCAAGAGAGAAGAGGGTTGGTAACTTGTTAAACTGTATATTTAATTTTTAATATCTTTGAAATTAAAACATTTTTATTGGAAAATATCAGAAAAAATAAATCAAATTAATATAGATTTTTAAAAAGCCATGAAGATAATTTATTAGGTTGTACAAAAAAACAAAAAGATTTTTATTACATTATTCATTGAACATTTTAGATATTTTTGATACTACCACTAATTTTCTTTTACATTTAGAAAATAAACATATCTATACAATAAAATATCATCTAGTAAAACAAAAAAATCTGGCACAAAGAAATTTATTTTCTATTCATAACCAAACAATGATTATATTTTTTTTCTTTTTTACAATTTTAAGTTTATATTTGAAATATTTTTTATTTTCAAGAGTGTTAACTAGTTGGTTATTAAACAATTTTAGATAAGGCACATTTGCATTGAAATAGAGATACTGAAGATTAAACATTCTTATAAAACACTATGATGTACTATTGTTAAGGTATTCGATCTTAGAAATGTTGTGCCTCTAATTTACTGCCTACATGACCCAATATTGGCATAGTGTATCTTTCTGTTTTATTTATGGTGACTATAATCAGTTTTACATTTAAGAGAAAGAAATAAAATGCAGGATAATAATAATAAAACAATAATTGGTATTATTTTTTTTTTAAATGTGCTTTTAACAGAGAAAAGTGGAAGCCCTAATCGTTTAGGGTTCATGAACAGATATGTGCCTATGGAAATGTATGAAGGGAAAAATGGCAAGTGTGGGGTTGTTATTGTGCCAAATCTGTGCTGATTTTCTGTGTCTGTGTGTGCGTGCACTTCTGCACAATGAAGACTGCCTGTCAGTAAGATTGTTCCAGTTGATAGGGAAAAGACAAAGCAAAGATGAACCTTCTCTATGCAGGATGCGGATCTTGCCAGTAACAGGGTTGGGAAATACAGTCAGGTATAATCAGAAATTAATCAAAGAATTAAATAAATTTACTTAACATATTTCAATAGAAATGTGCCATTTGAATTATTTTCATTTTTAAATAATAACTATATTATTGATGAAAATTGAAATACTTTAAAGAAATAAATGTCAACTTTATGAAGAAGATGTTTATCAGAAGCAGTAGAAAGAGACAAACTTGCCCAATAAATATTATTTACTAACAATTTTAATTTCTCTTCATTGAAAACAATGAGGGGTGGAAGATTTGTAGCTAAATAAGTAAAAAAAAATACTTGCCATTTGAATAATATAGACAAGAATATTTCCTCTGTGTTGCTTACTGTTGACTTCTTTATGTAAAAAGAAATTATGTTTAAAATTCTATGCATCAGAAATATCACCTCCAAGAAAATTATTTAAAGAAAGACCAGCATATACCAACTTATTTTGCTAGATTTTCTACTGGGCTTTGAAAATCAAAATAGATAAGATTAAAATTAAATCAACAATGTTTTCTTAGGTAACTGCAGTGCATCTTCAATTTCTTTCTCATTTCATCCTAAGTATCTTTTAATTGTACAAAATGCTTAGTGGCAATACACTTGTCTGAAATATTTTCTTTTTTTTAAATTTATTATGCTTGATTGTTATACAA
>CM042142.1:42612606-42645106 GCA_023376005.1 Doryteuthis pealeii
TGAAAAAATATATTTAACCATTGTTTTGCATTTTAATATAATATATAATAATATTAAACCCTACTAAGGTATAGCGGTATAACGCCTAGCTCTGCTAGTTCTATATTATATCAATTAATAACATCATTCATTATACTACTTAAATTAGCAAGCTCCACTTATGAACTTGTTTTGTATTCACACACATATCTTCTCTCTGTTCCGCATATATGTATGTTGGTGGTTTCTTATATCCTTATATGTGTAACACAGGGAGATACAATGATACACGTACACAGACAGGAGAAGGAAGTCATGGTGGAGATGGAGTTCAGTGGCTAAAAAAATATATATATATATATATAATTTCCCTATCTTACTCTAAATGGAACATTTAACCCAATGAGCTGAACAAAAAGGGGCTAGGAGGGAAGGAAGGGGACAATCCCTCCTCCACCACCCGGTGGATAACAGACAGTCCATGTGAACCCAGACTTGGACCATCTTAACCAGACAGTCCCATCAAATCTTCTCCCAATTTAAAAGCACAAAACCAGAATAATGTAGAACAACTATACAACTCACTTTTGTAGAGTGTTTCTTTTACCACGTCTGCAATGTCAGTACATTTATTCCTCTCTTCTTCTCACACCACATCATAATTTATATATATAATATATATAATTATATAGGGATAAATATATAATTCATACATATAATAGCACCTAATCTCTCTCTCACACAAACACATATATATATATATATATTAAATATGATATATATAAATAAGTAATATCATAACAATATGATAAATTCTAACACACACAAACGAATATATATAATTATTAACATCATATATATATAGCTTCTAAACTCTCTTCTCATATATATATATTATATATATATAATATATATATATATATATATATAAGGATAAATATAATATCATATACATAAAAGCTGGTATTCCTCACACACACACAAAATATATATATTTTTCAAAATTCCCTCACTATAACAACATATATATATAAGAATATATCTCATATATATAATAGTCTATCTTTCTCTCTTCACAAACACACACACACAACACACACATATATATATATATATATATATATAAGATAAATATATATCATATAAAATAATAGACGTCATCTCTCACAAGAGAGAGGACATCACACATAAGATACAGAGAGAGAGAGAGAAAGAGTGATGGGAGAGACAGCAAGAGACCAGAGAGAGACAACAAATTAAGAAAAAGGCATAATCACGCAGAGGCGCACACACACAAATTATATATATAAAAAAAAATAGTAATATATCATATATATATTAGCCTCTAATCATTGATATTTGAAGTACTCACCACTAATAATAATCACAAAAAACTCTGAGACCTCACTAACTTACTAAGTGAACTAGTGTGTGTGTGTGTCTGCCTGTGTGCAAGTCAGTGTGTGTGTGTAGAAAATAATAGATAAATATGTGTAGAAATAGTGATAAACAATATAATTATTAGCCACATCACACATATATATATTATATATATATAAATATATATTATATATATGGTGTGTGTGCCCACCGTGTGTGTCCCTGTGTGTCTGCCTTGTGCAAGTCATGTGTGTGTAGAAAATAAATAGGGTTTTTTTTGTTTTGTTTTACGGTTACGGCATATCACCTCGGTGGGTCATTTAATGCCGACAAAGTTGTGAAATAAATTCATTCTTAATGCAAAATACAATTTTGTTTATCAACTCATGTTTTCTATTCAACCATAGATGGACCTAACAGGACTACCATTCCGGGTCAAGTGGACCAGGAGCATGGTGATAAAAGGGGTGCTCCCACATTCCCCAAACCACCAAAACTGGAACCTCACCATCAAGATAAAGAGTTTTTAAACGTCATTCCCAGGACAGAAATATAGATAAATGTGGTGTAGAAATAGTGATAAACAACAGATATATATTATATATATAAGATTATCAAAATTTGGTATAAGTTAAAGTATAGGATGATTCTAATATGTGATTATTCCCTAAGTAGCCAATGAGAGCTCGTTAAACACTATAATGGTGATGAGACGCATCCAAAGATGGGATAATATATATAAATTAACAGTTAGAATCAATATATGATTATGACTATTGTATATAATAGTAAAAAGGCTCTATTTATAAACCATTACAATCTCATTAACGGAAGTCTATAATTAACTAAGTCTATTAGTCTATTATCTAAGTATTAAGATAGAGACGCATAATATCATGTAGATCCCAATTATTATGCAATAGTTAAAATAATAATTTTTCAGAGAATGACAATTATTGGGGCCCATATAAAAAATCTATAAGTTATGTATTTTGAAATTATATAATATCTCCAAAGTAGAAGTATTCTCACTTCCAAGTTTTAATTACTTACTTTAGTACAATGACCATGCTAGTTAATCAGTTCTCGGAGTATACCAAAAGTATATTGGTCAATGAAAAATTCAGTGGGCTTTATGAAATTAACACATGCATGTATGCTGGAAGGTCATTAAATAGGTTGATAATATGATCCATCATTGCTTGTATATAGGATATAGAATAAGGATCAAGATTCTAAAGACCTGAAAAGTAAATACAATCTTTGGATTTAATTAATAGGCCACCCCCACATCAGGCATTATGTTATATTTCAAATTAAATATATTCTTCATGAGAAGTTTAAACTGGTATGGTAATTTGAATGATGATATCCTTTTCAACACTTATTATATATTATTAATTATCAATTATATATTTATATAATAATTGTACAGTATGTACTACTTATTATGATACTTAATATAATATGAGTTCTTAATAAGAAAGGATAGTATGATACTAAATTATATTCTAATAATAAAATATGTTTCTATTATTATACTGAAAAAATACTTTGTTATTATAAGTATTATAGGATAAAATAATAATAACGACTTAAATGATATAAATATTGTATGTGGTCACATGTGGAATTCTCGATAGAGTTATTAGCTTTTTCATTTATTAGTAAAGTTCAAGCTTGGTGGTAGTTGGATTGTGTTGTTGTGAAATAGTAATGACACTGTAAAAGGAGTGTAATCACTATAAGTTGAGAGTTTATGACTGGTAATTAGCATAAATGAACAAGATAGAAATAGTTGGTATTCGATATTCAATTTAAATGTTGTGGATGAGTTTCATTGAGTAATAGACTGCTATGAAAGTATTTAAATTATGAGTGGTAGGTAAACGTGAGACTGATTATATATCAATAAACTTATCACAGCTTATATCAGCTACAATATAGCAGATTGCTACTTCACAATAAGAGCCATATAGAAACTTAATAATTAATCAAACTTTAAAACTAGCTGAAAATGACATTGATCAATAATTCCTAACTATTCAATGATTGAAAAAGTAATACGGGATACAAATTAGGATTTCTATCGTGTTAGATTATTCTCTCAATGTATATCCATTACTTTATTCAAGAGCCATAAAAAATATCTCATATCATTCAGACCGTTATTTTCAATGTAGAGATAAGATCAAAAATAAATTATTTTAATTATGTTAAATTGTAAAAACGAAGGGCATGGTCCAAAAGCATGCAAGGGCCATCGATGGCTCGGTCAATTGTTGTTCTTATTATACACCAGAACTTCTTTGAACAAGTCTTTTTATGTATATGATCGGTCACCAGAATGTTATATAATTCTAAGATTCCCAGCACATAATGCATGGTGTTACTTTTTCAACTAATATTATACTCTATAATGGAAGAAGTCAATTCCTTGGAGTCAATCATGTTGTAGCTACAGTAGTTTTCTGAAGGCACATGTAGTTGTAATGGGTTATCAATAATTGGAAATGAACATGGCGATCAGTTTAAATTCTAGAAAGAGGCTGGTTTGCAACTTCACAATAGCGCACAAATTACATTTAGAAAAGGTATACAACCAACTATTCTCTCTTTCAGCTATAGGTAAAGTAGTATGGAAGACTGGGTGCTTTAACCTTGGTATGGCAACCAGTTCTTGGAGAAAGGAAATTTTGCTGAATTTCAAAAGCTGTTAAAACTTCACTAAAAATTGACATTGTGTCTCATCTGCTTTTGGTGCGGAGGGATTGGCAAAATACATACTAGCCTTTTTTTTGAACATGTTTGCAATGTTTTGATACTATGACTTATTCAGTGGGAATTTTTTAAGTCCACAACTTATTCAGTTTGTTGATGATACAGAATTAGACTGCAATATTATGGTGTCAATAGCTTAAGCTTGTGAACTTCTATAGACGTGTTTCTTATAGGGTCATAGATTCTGAAGATAAACCTATAGGACATAAGAGAACTTTGCAATTATATGCTTGTATTACTCTAGTTCCTACCAGTTGTTAGTGTTGCTAATTGTCATAATAATAAAGTTAGTCTCTTGAAAGTGCAGTTTATGTTTTACTTGGAAAGTTTCTGAATATGTTATATCTATTTGAATTAAGATTTTGTCCAGTGGTATAACTGAGTAGTTACACTTTGCTTCACTGAATTGTTGAGTTAGTCCAAATCATGTCTTGATATCAAACTTAGTTTCAATGTTAGGGCATCTTGGATAAATTCTGAAAGGAAATTGTTAGGTACATAAGGATCACTTAAGATATAAAGTTCTATGGATAACTGTTAGTATCATTCTACGTTTTACATACATATCCAGATGTATGATAGTAAAGGTGGTCAGAGGGAATGAATGTGAGCAGTGGAGAGTAAATTTGAAAGAGTGGCTAACCAACTATGAAATAATTCAGATAATATTGTTAAACTGAGAGCTTTTGTTTTTATCTGCCTCAAATTTATTAGGCCTCCTGGAATCATCCAATCAAACAAACACACAACAATTAGAATTGGTTTTGTGGCACCTGATGATAGTCTCTGCCATCATATCTAATGCAATCAATACAAATATGAACAATTATCGTTTGCACTTTTTCCAGGCAGCCAACAGGTGCATTTCACCCCTGTACTTCTACCCTCACCACACATCAACTCACTCTCTCAGCATACTTTGGAATAATAACTGCTTTGTCTCACCGCACACATATATTTATGGTTAATTTGGAGTAAATGACTTTCAAAATAATATGTCCTAGATACTATTTCTGGGGAAGAAAAACGCAATTCGTGGCTGTAACCAGCCTAAAAACAGCAGCAATTTTCTGAATGAAAGGCAATAAGAGGCAAGTTAAAAATAGGTAGTAGTTCTCTGTCATTCTAATGTTGGACATTTTATTGGTACATTTCCCTTCTCTTGTGGTCGTTTTTGTTTCAGCACTTTCTTAAAAAGGAGTTACATATGCCATTTGAAATAACTATCAGATATAAAACATAGCTTCTTATGCATATGTTTTATATATAGTGTTGTGTACATATAGTATGTGACTATATATGTACAGTTATGTGTGTATATATATTATATATATATATATATATATAAAGAGAGAGATAGTGTGTGTGTGTGTATATATATATATATTATATATATATATACTTAGTGTGCATACATTTTACACACACATATAATGTTTGTGCATGTATATATGTGTAGATATGTATTGTATGTGTGTAATATATGATGATATATATATATTATATTATAAAATGTACATATATACAACACACATTTGTGTGTGTATATATATGGCGTATATATGTATATATGAATTTATATATATATATATATATATATATACACACACATATATATATATACTTTTTATTTATAGAGCGTGTACATATATATATATATATATTATATATATATATGCACATACACGCATATATATACACACACACATATATATATTTATATATACTTCTTATTTATAGTGTATATATATATAATCTTTTTATCTATAAGCGTATATAATTATACTTTTTATTTATAGAGCGTGTACATATTTATATATAATATATATATGCACATACACGCATATTATACACACACACACCACATATATATATTTATATATACTTCTTATTTATAGTGTGTATATATATATAATCTTTTTTATCTATAGAGCGTATATATATAAATCTTTTTTATTTATAGAGCGTATATATTATAATCTTTTTATTTATAGAGCGTATATATATATAATCTTTTTTATTTATAGAGCGTGTATATATAATATATAATCTTTTTTATTTATAGAGTGTGTGTGTAATATATAATATATATATATATAAAATCTTTTTTATCTATAGAGCGTATATATACATAATCTTTTTTTATCTATAGAGCGTATATATATAAATCTTTTTTATCTATAGAGCGTATATATATATAATCTTTTTTTATTTATAGAGCGTATATATTTATATATATATATATATATATATATATAATCTTTTTTTATATATAGAGGCGTCCTCTCTCTCTCTCTCTCTCTCTATATATATATATATATATATATATATATATATAAATCTTTTTTATATATAGAGCGTCTCCTCTCTCTCTCTCTCTCTCTCTATATATATATATATAATATATATATATATATATATATATAATCTTTTTTATATATAGAGCGTCTCTCTCTCTATATATATATATAACTATATTTATATATATATAATCTTTTTTATTTATAGATTCTCTCTCTCTCTATATATATATATATATATATATATATATATATAGAGAGAGAGAGAGAGAGAGATTATATAGGTAATAAACACACAAACAAATAATATATAAATATATACACTACACTGAATATACATATACATAGATTTTTATATATAGAATACAAAAATTTCCAAATTTATTTATAGAAACTCACTTGTATAGTTTTGTAGAAGTTCCATGGTCTGATTTCAGTTATCATTTATGCTTATATTAAATACTTGATGTGTATGGATTTTTATATATACGTGCTCATCATGTGGGTGGATCAATAAGAGCCTGACATAGTTATTAGTAGTATTTTTATCCAAAGTTTTCACTGTATAATATTTAACTTAGATTATTAATGGAAAAACATAGGATTAAGTGCATTGACAAGGAAAGAACTGATGTTGTTATACAAATATTTGTTTAATTATGTTTTTCACCATTCAACTACAGACTTATTGATGTAGCTACCTATGTAGATATAATTATAAAGTTTATACAACTGTTTGTGTATACATTTATAACAAAATTAAATTGCTTTTCTCTAAGTCACATTTACCCATTTAATAACTAGTTGTATGTATATTGATTTCCTGAGTCGTATATTCCTCCTTCACTCTGAAGCCATTGTATGATTTGGGTTATTTTTGTTTTACATGGAGTGCTAATGACCTCTTCATTCCATCATTCCTGTCTTCATATTATTTTGTTAGTCCTATAAATTCAGCACCAAAAACAAGCACTTCAAACTGGGAGGAAACTCTTCTTCATTTTTTTCTTTCTGTTCTTTTTATTAAAAGTGATTTTTTTTTTTGTGCTTCATTTTTAGTTTTTTGCAAATGACATCAACTCATCTGTTTGTTATCACGTTGACTTGTTTCATTTTCTTCAAATGTTTAATGGAAGTGATAACAGATTATCTTCTGCAAGGCACACAACACTTTTTTCTTGATTGTTCATTGTGAACACTTACATAAAATCATCACTTGTCAAGACTTTTCATATCCATCAACAACTTAGAAAATAATACATTCTATACTTTGTATGGTAATACACACATACAACATGGTCATCTCTTGGTATCCATTGAAGATTGGTTCCAGGGCCTCTCTGTGGATATCAAATTCTGTAGATGCTTGACTATCTTATATAAAATGGCATAGTATATACATATGACCTACACACATCCTCCCATATAACATTTAATAATCTATATATTAAAACTCATGTTCCTTAATTGTATAACCTTTATCATCTTGCAACACCCTCTGGTTAAAAATGAAACCATCTAAATCATCCAAGATGAAATGCAAAAATGTAACTCTTCATTATCTGGATTTCTTATGAGTGCTGTCACCTCAGCTAAATAATGGACCATTCTATTTTTATTATAAAGAAAGAAAATGAAGAAAAGGGATATGCTACACAGAAAAAATGTAAAAAAAAGAAAGAGTAGGAGAAAGAGGTGGTGCACATTGAAGTGATAATGCTAATCTGTTTCAATTGAACATAATAAAAAGATTAAAAGAAGGAAAGAAAGAAAAGAAAAAAACAGTGAGAGTTAAATTAAGATCATTTTACTTTTATATATTAAACTATATTGTAATAGCTCTTAAGGAAGCATATCAAACATTGTAATAATTAAATCATCATCTGTGGTATATCCACAAGTTCTGCTAGTCTCTAATAATTACTTACAATATTTAAAACAACATAAATTCTATGTAAATAGTTGTTTTACTGTAGGTAAAATTTGACACCCAAAGGAAAAAAAAGCAAGCATATCTAAAGTTTAATCATCAAAATCTTTGTGCCATTAGTAAAAAGATTAGAGAAAATTATATATGAAAAAAAAAATAGTACTTATGTGCCGCACTCAATAGAAATTTGAGATATTTGTGTAAACAACAAAAAATTGGCATAATTCACACAAGAAAAATTTAAATAAAAGCACCAAAATTTTTTAATAAAAAAACAAAGAGTACATTAAACACAAATAGTAAATGAATAAGATTTGAGGCAAAAAATGCTTTAACAATGAATATTAGACTGTGAAATGGCAAGAAGATTCAACAGAGTATACTTATACATTGCTTTTGTGTTGATTCAGCATAGTGTTTTTGGTGTTTGGCATAATTCAAGTTTTACTTTTTAGAATTAAAAAAAAAAAAAAAGTTGTTTTTTCAAAATATTTTCAATGTGCAATTGACTAAATTGTGTGGATGTGTAACCCATCGAAGGCCAACTGTATAGAGTCAATTTCAATGAAACAATATTGATCAATGTATTAAAAAATATGTTGACAAAAAGGATTATTCTATGAATCAAATAAAAGCAAGAGTTTTAAGGGTAAAAAATCACATTAAATTTTTTTGAGATAGGTAACTATTTAGAAATTTGATAAAGTAAGACCAATTATTCAAATTAAACTGCTACAAGTCACTACAATTTAAAATGATATTATATTATAAGAAAGATCTAAAGTATTTATTAAAATAATAAACATAAATCAACAGAATTTGCATAGCTATTTACTGAACTGCATAGTTCAGTAAATAGCTATGCAAATTAATCTATTTTATTAATAATCTATTTTATTGCTACAATAATGGTTTCCCCAATTTGGTTATACCTAATTAGCATTGGCTTACAACATGATCTTATTAACAATAGTTTTGCAATGGAATTTGAGTGAATTTAACTTAATTAAGCATACCAACATTAATAAGATGAAGTAAAACTAATGACAAAGAAAATTAGTTTAAGATGTCAAAAAATAACTTTAAATTATGTTTAATAAATAGTAAATAAGAATAGCATAATAAATCAGAGAAGTAATTAGCAGAAAGACTTTAGATTTCTTTTCACTTAGTCATCAACACTTCTGAGGTGGTTAATGTAACATTCATGTGGGATTTGAGTTCAAATCTTGATTTTAAAAAAATTCCAAGCTGCTTTCTCTGGTGGTCAAGGAGTGTATAGACCTAGAAAGTTGTGATGAAAAAATAAGAAAATGCAGTAAAACAAAGAAAAAATGCACCTATGTAATTCCACAGGTTTAAACAATTAAGATTATTCATTATCTCATACCTCTGCTTTTCTCACACTCTTGTCTATATTTTCTTATTCTCACCAATCTTTATTACCTGTCCATCTTTTTACCTAAATGTTATACAAATATAAATTAGTCTCTCTATGCAAAAAAAGAAATAAGGAGTACATAAATATTTTCTATTGCATCTTCCCTTTTAGCTTTCTTTTGCCTGTGTCTCCATGAAAAATTTTAATGTAATGCAATTTTATGCCTTTCCATCCCAACTTACTTTAATGTCACACTCATTATCTCTTGATATCCATTCAGCAAGTCTATACACCAGTCTTTATTATTCCTTCTTATATATTACTGGATTTCTTTCCTTTCATCCATTTCCCTTTGATCTTTCTTAGATTTCTTAACTTCTATCTTTTCTCCTCCACACATTCTTCATCCTAGCCATTGCTTTTCTCATTTTCTCTTGCTTAATATCATGTAAGTTTCTCAGTCAGAAAGCATAACTGATTCCATTTCAGAAGAGCTGAGGATCAAGTACAAAAATGTGGTCATACTACTACTAACAATAAATAATACTAATAATGGTACACAATTTCTTATCTGGAACCTTTTGTTTAGTTTTTAAAGTTTGAAAAATCTGTGAATAGTAGAGACATGACAATAGGAATAAGAAGATTGAACCAAAGGCTGTCCTCAAAATATCTAGCTATTAATGTTATATTCCTATTTGACAAGAGTTTGGTAGCCAGAAAAGAATAGTTAAAAATGACTGCAAGTTAAAATTGTTTAACACTTGTATTTTTTGCTATCGAATGTGAGTATAGAATTTTCACAGTTGGAACATGGATTAACCTTTATATCTTACACAAAAATGATGTACAGTTTGGTTTGAATAAAACATGTTTTGCTTTTTTTTAATTATAATAGTGGTTGTGTCATCACAATTGGGGGCAATAGAATAAAGATCTTTCATTGACAATTGAAAAAAGGTTCTACTATATTAAAGAAATTAACTTGCATCTCTTGAAAATAAATAGGAAAATACATTTGAAGGTTTAGAAAAAAAAAGGAGTTTTCATTGATGTTTTTATTGAGCCATTAAAAGAGATATATTGTCTTGAAAAGTTATTTTTTCCAATTCCACCACAGAACTTCATCAAAGTTTTGTACAGGCAAAACATTTTTAGAAGTAAAAACCTAAAAAATAATCTACTTTACAAAATGTCTTCTTTTTGTGCCAGTCTAACAAACCTGATTTGTAAACATAAAAATCAATTAGGTCTATTCAAATATTAAAGTACTGAATAGAATGCAAATTTGCCTTATTTCAAAATCAGTATAAATATATACATTTATTGTTTTTGTAATCAATAATATAGTGTCACAGACTGAGACACAGGCTGTCCATTTGACAGTTGTAGCAGATTTTTTGACAAAGTAACAAATGACTTGTCTTTATTGTTTTTACATAGAAGACTCATGTGGTTATTTTTATGTCTATTTCTATTCCATGTGGGATCTGTATTATAGTGTGGGTCATAGTAAATATTTGATGCATCAATAAATCTTTTCAAAAATATATAAGTATTCAGAAAGTTGGCAAAGATTTTGAACAAAACCAATTCCCTTGAAATTCATCATAAAAATTCAAAATAAACCTATGTTCTCTTTTGCTAGCTGGACCTGTGGAAATTCCATGGGTGTTGACCGCTAACATTATTAATTATCTCATGTATTTGCTCTTCTCTCACCCTTTGCCTAATATCTTCTTATTCTTTTCCTTGCCCTTTACAATAAATGTTACCTGTCCATGCTTTTTTATCTATATGCTATACAAACCTGGATAAGTTTCATACAAAAAGGGAAAAAAGCAATGAATTTATATTTTCTACTGCATTTTTCTTTTTTGCTCTATCTCTCATAATAAGCAATTTTAATGTATCAGAATCTTTTGTTTTTTCCTCTCCTCTTGCTTCATTGTTTCTTGATTCCAACAATCCTGTTTCTTTTTTGTCACGTCTTTATCCTTCCTCTATTTCTCTTCTCAACCCCCTCTGTCTCTCCTTTTTGTTTGTATTTAGATTTCTTACCTCCTACTCTTTCTTTTTCACACCCTTCCTTATCTCCTTCAATTTTCCCCAATCTCTTCCTCCCTCTCTAGTTAAAAAAGCATAACTGATTCCAGAAGGGCACATATACTACATTTTTTTTAATACTTAGGATCAGCATGTACAGTCAAACAAGTAGAATAATATATAGGATGTTTAATATGCTAACAATAATGATTCAAAATGGCAAGAATATATTCAAAATAAACTATAACAAAGTAAAATTTCTAAAGAATATATAGTTGATTTTTTAAAATTATTTTTTAAGCATAACTGGTAGAGTGGTGAACTTGGAATAGAAAAGGATCAAATTTTAGAACTTATTAAGTAAGATTTTAACTATTTACTCTCTGGTGATAAATGAAACTTATTACAAATAAGATTTCTACTCTTGAATAGAAAGAGATATTTTCAGATGTTTGGAAAACTCATTGATAATAATAATCAGATTCAAAATCATAAAGTAGCAAGTTTCAAAATTATTTAAGTAAGATTTGATGGTGTGTAAGACCCCTCTGCATTTTCAGTAGAGAATATTAAGAAAAAAAAATTGTTTTAGTAGATACATAGTTTATGTGACTGAAATTTCAGATATGTTCTCTTTTGGCTCAGTTCAATATTTGCCCTGTCATCTGGGAGCTGTAGAATACACCAACTGCAGAGGGTTACCCCCCCCGGCAATGGTATTCCTGTTGGCTGTGACTGTGATTCTTAAGGATGGACTCCTGGTAGCTGAGTAGTCAATGACATGCAACACTCCACTTTGGTCCTTACTTAAGCTAGACTGGCAATTGGAGATGCCTCCTCCAATCAATCAGTTGGTCACGTCAAGCCCTAGCACCTATATGATTATCTCAACCTTACTGTCCTTATGGCAAACCCACAACCTTTTTTGTCATATTTTGAGCTAGAAGGCGGTGGCTGAGGGTCTTAGTGCCTTCATCGCCATTACTCACAGGTCCACCCTGACCCAGAGTCATAGTACCTGCTAGAATCCCATCTATGGTTAAATAGATCTAAAAGAATGAGTTATGCAAAAATGTGTTTAAAACAAAGGGTTGACTTGCCGTAAAATCCAACCAACCAATCAACCAACCAGTTTCAATATGTTTCTTTTTGTGTATTTGTTACAAATTTATGATATTCTACTATTTTTTCAAAAAAGGTAGGTCTTATATACCACCATCAAAATATCAATAATTAAAAAAAATAAGTTAAACAAAAGACAATCAAATTGATTACATTTGTGTGTGAAAGCATATCTTTATACTTTCATATGGTTTTACTTTTTTGAATATTTTTTCCTTTGAGTCACAAAATTCATTCTGTGAACAATGCATTTCATCTCATCAGAATTCCAATGTACAAATATATGCTAACATTTGTCTACAGTCTAGAATAGAAATCCAGTCTTCCAAGTAGGAAGGAGCAGCTAACCATGGAAATCATCATTGACCTCAGTGGGAAAAACATGACTATCTCTTACCACTAAAGAAAGTTTATGATGTCAGATGAAATATGTATTTATTAGATTTAGCTAAGATCAGACACAAGGTCATAAATGTGGGGCATCAAGTGAACTCACTTATGATAATAATGATCTGTTAGATTAGTTTGTTAAACATTTCTCTATGTTAGATGCTCAGTTATTCACTCAGCTTAACTTCATTCTAGTGATGATCAAACTCAATACAGTAGTAATAATGGCTTATAAGCCTAACAAATTCAGCCATTACTCTATATTATCTGATAACGTAGTATATTTATGAAGTGTAGCTTAGTTTAGTATCAGACCATAATATTCAAGCACTCATGAAGAGCAAACTCATAATTCTAGTGAATTGGTTTTTGAGATGAGTTTGCTAATCTTTGTGCAATGATTGGGATGGTAGATATGTTATAATAAGATGATATGTTATAATAATTTATTATAATTGATAAAGATATTTGCTTTCTAGTGATGACAATAACAGACTCAACCACAAATTAAGATGAAGCACATTTTTCCACTTGTCTTGATAAAATGTCTCAATTGTGTCCAGAATGTATCCAACCATTTTGAATATATTGAGAATCAGTTGTGTTTCTTTCATCAAATTGTACTGATAGCACAGATTACCTTGACCATCCATCTTTATCAGCCATCATGCTTGGCAGTCTTCTACACGGAATTCAGTGTCCATACAGAGCTGATTAATGTAAGTTTTTTTCTTCTTGCCTTTTTTAGTGTGAAACCATTTTCTTTCATTAGATCTATTGACATTTGTAGAATGTAATCTAGACAGATTATAAAAAGAAATGTTATGTATCTCCTTGTAAGACTTTAGTGACAATGTCAAGAAATTAGTGCATCTAATTAATGAAACTTAACAACCATCAGCAATGACCTTATTGCACACATTAATGGATACTCTTCTGTCAGGTTACTCAGTCAGTAGTAAGATGCCACTGAATGTGTTTGTGTATCATGTGACCATTGCATCCCAAATGAACAACAAGTTGATTCTTCATGTTTCAAACAGATTCTTGGTAAAACATCACCTAGTTCTGTCAGTTCAGATTTGTCTCTCAGCAACTTTTATTTTCTAAAACTTGAATTGCCATTGAAATGTCATGGATGAAATTAAGAAAAAACATGAGACAGCTGATGGCAATCCCGAAACAGGACTTTGCAAATAGTTTTCAAAAATTGAAGGGATACTAAGATAAATGTGTGAAAAGACTAAAAAAAGCATTGTCCTAGGTAGGCTATTTTAAAAATTACTATTAAATAGCTGGATACTTTCCAAACAGTTGTCATCTGTTACTTTCTTGTTTTGTTTTTTTGTTTTTTTTTACAAAGTGCTTCCATTTTAAATCAAATAGTGTATGTTATTTAAATTTTATTTTTCTCTATCAAATACCATCTTTGTATTTGAAAACCATCTGTCAAAATGAATATTTTTATCATTGTCAACCAATGCATTGAATGATTGATACTTAGTGTCTTTAACCAAAGGCTAAGCTTAAGGTTAGCATGACGCCATTAGCAACAAGAATATTGTTTGTTTTGATTGCAACACATTAAGATCTGATTCTAAAAGCTTCTTGAATTACAGTCTTTTATTCTGTGTTGACTAAGATTTTCCTGAATCAATAAAGACATGCTTTCAGGCTACAAGCCAAACTTATTCAAACTGAAACTTGAATACCTGATTGTAGTCAGTTGACAGGTTTTTAGTTGACAGTGTCCATTGACAATAATGGAAAATGGGCGGAAAGCAAAATAGAACTTATATTCTGTACTCTTTTTACTTGAAGTTTTGTAGCTTTTAAATTGTAGCCAATAGGTACCAAGGTGGAAAGGGAAACTAAACGATGCAGTATTTTTTTTTTTTTGTAGAAGTAATGACTGTAAAAGAAAGAAGAATATAATTTTGGGTGAGCCGAAGGTTTTTGATGTTGTTCATGGTTGCAATAATTTACATAAGTATTTTGTATGTCTTTTCTGACAAGTCTTTGTTGATGGAAAGGTGTTTTTTCTACAGAAAAGAAAATGTTACTTTAAGTTACACATGAATAAGCAATAGTCTGATGGATGTTACTTGGATTATTAGAATTGAAGTACTTAAGTTCAATTCTAAGTAAGGAAACCAATATATATAAATAACATTTTTGTGAAACTAAAATTACCATAGCAGTTCATAAAATTTTAAACTTAGGTATTTTATTTACTACAGAAATGTTTTTCCCTTACAGATTATGAATCAACCAAAACATTGGAGACACAAAAAGGGGAATTAAATTATCTAAATAAAATATGGAATTTTATTTAATTCCTTGAGTAAAATTGTCACCCACCCCCTTCAATTGTTTTGAAATTTTTGTCCAGGCGTGGAATATGTTAACATTAGACAATCCCCAAAATGTGTTTGATTTTTGCTCAGAACTGAAGCTACATCAGTTAAAATTTTGCAAATCAGAAAAGAAAGTGTTGTAACAATGTTGGAATGTGAAGCTTGTCTAAAAAAAATTTAAAAACTGCATTTCAAACCTTGACTTTTATCTAAGCTTAAACACTAATAAAAATAAATATGCAACTACTTCAGTCACCAGACAGGTGTGTAATCATAATAACTCTAATCTGGCTGTCAGAATGCTTACATAAATTCCTGGCCAATGAAAAAAATTTTTCTCTTTTTTCTTTCTTCATTCTAATTTTCAGTGTCCAACATACAGACTGAAGGCTAAAATAAATTTTAGATTAAAAGAATTATAAAATTTTGAATACTTAATCATCAAATATTTTCCCTACTTTCAGTAATGCTTATTTGGGTGTGTTAAAAAGTCCCTGGTACTCCTTTTTTGAAAACTAGAAACTGAATACATGAATCATTTTTTGTCTGGAACCTTTTAAATACATCTAATAGTTTCTTAGTACAGATAATGACAAAAGTGGAGGAGTGATGGAGTAGTGATAAAGTTAGTGGCAATGATAAAGAAAACCAAAAAGTTTGCCAATGTATATTAGAATGAAATACAGTTTTATACCATATATATAAAACTGCTTTTTTTTAAATAAAAATGATTATTGGTTAATTTTTCTCCAACAGCCAGAATCAGCAATATAATCATAAGAGTAAATGAAAGTATATTATTTTAATAAATCCTACCTAGGCTATCAAGTTACATGAACAACTTATATATATATATATATATATGCGAGAGAGAGAGAAATGACAATTGGATCTCTTTTAATAAGTATTATTATTTTATTGAAGAAATATGTATCTTTCAACAAATTATCTTGACTAAATGGGAAAAAACTTTTGTCTATATTCTGAATATTTGATAAATAAAATTAATCAGTCTTATTTTTCACTTTCTATTAAATTTGAATAACTTGTTAAAATGAATTATTTCACATTTGCAATGATCTTTCATATAAACACAGACATTTCATGAAAACAAACCTAAAATATCTTACTTTGGCAACCAAAATTTTTCTCCATTTTCTGTGTTTTAGACTTATTAATCTGAGATGTACTACACAGTGTGAAAAGACTTTTGTTTGTTTCTTATTTTTTTTGTTGACTCCACTTGGGGGTATATTTTGCTAAAGGCCTCCCCCAGAGCATCTTGTTGTAGAATTGTCAAACAACTAGAGATCACATGGACATACTCTTATCTCTTGCAACTTTGATTGTGTTGTCCTTGTCTTACATGATAGGGGACTTTGTGAAATCTGTCCCACATTTATCAATCTGTTTGTGTATCCCAATAAAGCCAAGTAAGCCCATATCAACCCATGGTGCATAGTTGCAGATGGAAGAAATTGATTCTAGACACTAGAACTCATCTCCCATTGAAAAGATCAATAGCCGACTGAAGATATGGGCACTTCGCCTTTGATTCACTGAGCGAGATGAGGTCTGACAAATGCCTTATAAATGAAAGCGATATTTGGACAGTTTGCCTTTTCTTATACTCTTAGAGCCTGCCAAGAACCATGTAAGTCTACAATTCCTAGCCAGACAATACATTACTTGCCCATCTTCACTTGACAATAATATCTAATTACTTGTTTCAATCACAAATATCAAACTACTGCAACTATTATTATATTGCCATTATTTCTTCATTCTCTCTTTGTTGATTTGTATTACCGAAGAACACTTTGGTCAGATCTACTATTAAAACTATGTGACACTGATTTGTATACTTGATCACATATAATACCTGACAGATTATGCTATCTAAGAGAGAATTTTTAGGGTGTTGAGGATGATGTTTATCACAATTTGTCACATACTTTTATTTGTCTGGGTAATATTACAAGCAAAACAAATACTATTGTTTTTTCTCTGTGAATGCTGCAGAAAAGACAGCAATTTTGTGTGTGATTTCTCCATCCCATACTTATACATGCTTGCATGCTCACAATAGCTTTACCAACACATAGAAATAAGCTCTCTCTCTCTTTCCCTATATATATATATATATATATATATATATATATATATATATATATAGGCAAAGGGCTAGTGGTTAGAGTCATGGGAAAATGGACTCATCGGTTCCGAGTTCAATTCCTAGATGAATCTGTTGGCATTTCACATAGCGCTAATACCCTTGGGAAAGGTATGAATCCATATATTCTCCCTCCAGCTATGGGTTAAATAGTAGGGCAGACTGGGCTCTTTAACCTTGAGTAGGTAACCAGTCTTGGACATGGATAACTCAATAATTCAAAATTCCTGAGGTCAGTTGTTGATTGGGTTTATGGCATTCTATGATGCACCAATTCTTTCCTATCGACTGTGCCAAAAAAGTGTGGAATGGTCCTACACAAGCTTTCACCACTATAAAAAAATCACTGTGTTGGTTGTTTTTAGATGAACACTCATGCGTTGAAAATCGATGAGAGAGTCCATATATATATATATATATAATGTAAGAGTTTTTGTATATGTGTTACATATTAGAGGATAGGGTTATGAAAAAAATAATAAATGTAATTTTTGTTTTTGTTTTTTGAAAAAAAAAAAAAAGTACATTTATCACACACACACACACACACACAAGTATGTATATATATATATATATATATATTATATATATATATATCAAGTAATAAAACAAATAAGAATAATATTTCTTTGTAATTACTTATGTTTTCATTGGTCTCAGCTAGTTTCAACCTTATCAGGAGAAAACTTTTTCTGAATACTTTTGAATTTTATGCTACAAAGAACCACCAAAAAATGTACCAGTAATACAGCATATCCATTCATTAAATGAGAATTATTTTTAGTATTCAAGTGTTTTGAGATGACCATTTTATGATCTCTACATACTATGACCTCACACACACCTATATATATATATATATATATATATATATATATATATATATATATACACAATATTTCCTAGCATATAACATACACATTTGATCTATTCACTGGTATTATGTCTAGAGAGTTATCTACTAAAGTTTGAATTGACACTATAGAATTTGGAAGGGGTTGCAGTGAGTGGTAGTGCCCCA
Organism: Doryteuthis pealeii; assembly: GCA_023376005.1. NCBI lineage: Eukaryota > Metazoa > Mollusca > Cephalopoda > Myopsida > Loliginidae > Doryteuthis > Doryteuthis pealeii. The sequence goes on from CM042142.1 coordinate 42,631,467, forward strand.
AATACCTTTTTTCTAAGCTATAAATCTTATATGCTGGAAATACAGTAAGTGAAAATTTGTATGGCTCCCTTCAGTATAGGATAGTAAAACTTGAATTATAATTCAGAACAAAGGTATTCATTTTTTTTATATTCAATGTACCCATATTGTAAGAAAATCAAATTTCCTTTTAGTTTCTTATGTATAAATGTACATTTTTCAATATATTTAAACCCTGACAAAAAATATTGTTTAAAAAGTATATAAGTTTGAATACTATCAGGAAGACCATCTTAATTTAAATTATACAATAAAAAAGAAACATGATTATCAAGATTCACCAATTTCTTTATATTAATGTCTTTTTATCAATGTTTTTTATCATATTTCTCTTAAGCCTTTTTTCTTGGTTTTACTTAGAAGAATTAAAGCTATACAATCTTTTTTTTATAAGTTCTATTCTTAATATATTGTGAAAAGTGATCCTTATATTTTGAAATAGATCGATAATAGCTATATTTAAAAAATCTTTTCATTTGGAACCTACAGGAAATCTGAAGTTATTTTCGTGTACATAACTTAGCCAATCAAAGTAACATGTAAAGATATTTGGCTAAGTGGTTTGTGAATTTAGGAAAAGGAATTACAAGTTAAAATTATTTCAATCTGGGAAACATACTGATGACAAAAGACTAACTTCTTTCCAACCCTACTCATTGAAGAGCATGCTGCTTACCTCTGTGTGTGTGTATGTATGTATGTATATATATATATATAAAACTCGGAAAACAAAAACGTTTTTGTAAAATCAACACTAACTCAAAGGTAATTAGTTATCATATTTATAAAAGTTAGAAGAATTTTACCAATTTTTGTTCTCATCTTGTTTCCTGCCTTTCAGTTTCTTGTTTTGTTTTTTTTAATAACTACTAGCATTGCATTTTCACAACAAAACAAATTTGCTAAAAAAAAAATCTGCACAAACACAAAAATCTGATCATTTTTCTATATTTATTTCTGTATTATTTAATTTAAAACTTGATCAGTTTAATAAACCCTTTGTGCTGTATATAAACAGCAAACTGAGTAGAATAGTCTGCATTGTTGTTGGACTTGCTAATATAATGGATTATATTTCAGCATTCAGACTATTCTACTCAGGTTTGGCTGTTTATACAGCACAAAAGGGTTTATTAAACTGATCAAGTTTTAAATTAAATAATACAGAAATAAATATAGAAAAATGATCAGATTTTTGTGTTTGTGCAGATTTTTTTTTTAGCAAATTTGTTTTGTTGTGAAAATGCAATGCTAGTAGTTATTAAAAAAAACAAAACAAGAAACTGAAAGGCAGGAAACAAGATGAGAACAAAAATTGGTAAAATTCTTCTAACTTTTATAAATATGATAACTAATTACCTTTGAGTTAGTGTTGATTTTACAAAAACGTTTTTGTTTTCCGAGTTTTATATATATATATATACATACATACATACACACACACAGAGGTAAGCAGCATGCTCTTCAATGAGTAGGGTTGGAAAGAAGTTAGTCTTTTGTCATCAGTATGTTTCCCAGATTGAAATAATTTTAACTTGTAATTCCTTTTCCTAAATTCACAAACCACTTAGCCAAATATCTTTACATGTTACTTTGATTGGCTAAGTTATGTACACGAAAATAACTTCAGATTTCCTGTAGGTTCCAAATGAAAAGATTTTTTAAATATAGCTATTATCGATCTATTTCAAAATATAAGGATCACTTTTCACAATATATTAAGAATAGAACTTATAAAAAAAAGATTTATAGCTTTAATTCTTCTAAGTAAAACCAAGAAAAAAGGCTTAAGAGAAATATGATAAAAAACATTGATAAAAAGACATTAATATAAAGAAATTGGTGAATCTTGATAATCATGTTTCTTTTTTATTGTATAATTTAAATTAAGATGGTCTTCCTGATAGTATTCAAACTTATATACTTTTTAAACAATATTTTTTGTCAGGGTTTAAATATATTGAAAAATGTACATTTATACATAAGAAACTAAAAGGAAATTTGATTTTCTTACAATATGGGTACATTGAATATAAAAAAAATGAATACCCTTTGTTCTGAATTATAATTCAAGTTTTACTATCCTATACTGAAGGGAGCCATACAAATTTTCACTTACTGTATTTCCAGCATATAAGATTTATAGCTTAGAAAAAAGGTATTTGGGGCACTACCACTCACTGCAACCCTTCCAAATTCTATAGTTGTCAATTTCAAACTTTAGTAGATAACTCTCTAGACATAATACCAGTGAATAGATCAAATGTGTATGTTATATGCTAGGAAATATTGTGTATATATATATATATATATATATATATATATATATATATATATAGGTGTGTGTGAGGTCATAGTATGTAGAGATCATAAAATGGTCATCTCAAAACACTTGAATACTAAAAATAATTCTCATTTAATGAATGGATATGCTGTATTACTGGTACATTTTTTGGTGGTTCTTTGTAGCATAAAATTCAAAAGTATTTAGAAAAAGTTTTCTCCTGATAAGGTTGAAACTAGCTGAGACCAATGAAAACATAAGTAATTACAAAGAAATATTATTCTTATTTGTTTTATTACTTGATATATATATATATATATATATATATATATATACATACTTGTGTGTGTGTGTGTGTGTGTGATAAATGTACTTTTTTTTTTTTTTCAAAAAACAAAAACAAAAATTACATTTATTATTTTTTTCATAACCCTATCCTCTAATATGTAACACATATACAAAACTCTTACATTATATATATATATATATATGGACTCTCTCATCGATTTTCAACGCATGAGTGTTCATCTAAAACAACCAAACAGTGATTTTTTTATAGTGGTGAAAGCTTGTGTAGGACCATTCCACACTTTTTTGGCACAGTCGATAGGAAAGAATTGGTGCATCATAGAATGCCATAAACCCAATCAACAACTGACCTCAGGAATTTTGAATTATTGAGTTATCCATGTCCAAGACTGGTTACCTACTCAAGGTTAAAGAGCCCAGTCTGCCCTACTATTTAACCCATAGCTGGAGGGAGAATATATGGATTCATACCTTTCCCAAGGGTATTAGCGCTATGTGAAATGCCAACAGATTCATCTAGGAATTGAACTCGGAACCGATGAGTCCATTTTCCATGACTCTAACCACTAGCCCTTGTGCCTATATATATATATATATATATATATATATATATATATATATATAGGAAAGAGAGAGAGAGCTTATTTCTATGTGTTGGTAAAGCTATTGTGAGCATGCAAGCATGTATAAGTATGGGATGGAGAAATCACACACAAAATTGCTGTCTTTTCTGCAGCATTCACAGAGAAAAAACATAGTATTTGTTTTGCTTTGTAATATACCCAGACAAATAAAAGTATGTGACAAATTGTGATAAACATCATCCTCAACACCCTAAAAATTCTCTCTTAGATAGCATAATCTGTCAGGTATTATATGTGATCAAGTATACAAATCAGTGTCACATAGTTTTAATAGTAGATCTGACCAAAGTGTTCTTCGGTAATACAAATCAACAAGAGAGAGAATGAAGAAATAATGGCAATATAATAATAGTTGCAGTAGTTTGATATTTGTGATTGAAACAAGTAATTTAGATATTATTGTCAAGTGAAGATGGGCAAGTAATGTATTGTCTGGCTAGGAATTGTAGACTTACATGGTTCTTGGCAGGCTCTAAGAGTATAAGAAAAGGCAAACTGTCCAAATATCGCTTTCACTTTATAAGGCATTTGTCAGACCTCATCTCGCTCAGTGAATCAAGGCGAAGTGCCCATATCTTCAGTCGGCTATTGATCTTTTCAATGGGAGATGAGTTCTAGTGTCTAGAATCAATTTCTTCCATCTGCAAACTATGCACCATGGGTTGATATGGGCTTACTTGGCTTTATTGGGATACACAAACAGATTGATAAATGTGGACAGATTTCACAAAGTCCCCTATCATGTAAGACAAGGACAACACAATCAAAGTTGCAAGAGATAAGAGTATGTCCATGTGATCTCTAGTTGTTTGACAATTCTACAACAAGATGCTCTGGGGGAGGCCTTTAGCAAATATACCCCCAAGTGGAGTCAACAAAAAAAATAAGAAACAAACAAAAGTCTTTTCACACTGTGTAGTACATCTCAGATTAATAAGTCTAAAACACAGAAAATGGAGAAAAAATTTTGGTTGCAAAGTAAGAGTATTTTAGGTTTGTTTTCATGAAATGTCTGTGTTTATATGAAAGATCATTGCAAATATGAAATAATTCATTTTAACAAGTTATTCAAATTTAATAGAAAGTGAAAAATAAGACTGATTAATTTTATTTATCAAATATTCAGAATATAGACAAAACGTTTTTTCCCCATTTAGTCAAGATAATTTGTTGAAAGATACATATTTCTTCAATAAAATAATAATACTTATTAAAAGAGATCCAATTGTCATTTCTCTCTCTCTCCATATATATATATATATATATATATAAGTTGTTCATGTAACTTGATAGCCTAGGTAGGATTTATTAAAATAATATAACTTTCATTTACTCTTATGATTATATTGCTGATTCTGGCTGTTGGAGAAAAATTAACCAATAATCATTTTTAGTTTAAAAATAAAGCAGTTTTTATATATATGGTATAAAACTGTATTTCATTCTAATATACATTGGCAAACTTTTGGTTTTCTTTATCATTGCCCACTAACTTTATCACTACTCCATCACTCCTCCACTTTTGTCATTATCTGTACTAAGAAACTATTAGATGTATTTAAAAGGTTCCAGACAAAAAATGATTCATGTATTCAGTTTCTAGTTTTCAAAAAAGAGTACCAGGGACTTTTTAACACACCCAAATAAGCATTACTGAAAGTAGGGAAAATATTTGATGATTAAGTATCAAAATTTTATAATTCTTTTTAATCTAAAATTTATTTTAGCCTTCAGTCTGTATGTTGGACACTGAAAATTAGAATGAAGAAAGAAAAAAGAGAAAAATTTTTTTCATTGGCCAGGAATTTATGTAAGCATTCTGACAGCCAGATTAGAGTTATTATGATTACACACCTGTCTGGTGGCTGAAGTAGTTGCATATTTATTTTTATTAGTGTTTAAGCTTAGATAAAAGTCAAGGTTTGAAATGCAGTTTTTAAATTTTTTTTAGACAAGCTTCACATTCCAACATTGTTACAACACTTTCTTTTCTGATTTGCAAAATTTTAACTGATGTAGCTTCAGTTCTGAGCAAAAATCAAAACACATTTTGGGGATTGTCTAATGTTAACATATTCCACGCCTGGACAAAAATTTCAAAACAATTGAAGGGGGTGGGTGACAATTTTACTCAAGGAATTAAATAAAATTCCATATTTTATTTAGATAATTTAATTCCCCTTTTTGTGTCTCCAATGTTTTGGTTGATTCATAATCTGTAAGGGAAAAACATTTCTGTAGTAAATAAAATACCTAAGTTTAAAATTTTATGAACTGCTATGGTAATTTAGTTTCACAAAAATGTTATTTATATATATTTGGTTTCCTTACTTAGAATTGAACTTAAGTACTTCAATTCTAATAATCCAAGTAACATCCATCAGACTATTGCTTATTCATGTGTAACTTAAAGTAACATTTTCTTTTCTGTAGAAAAACACCTTTCCATCAACAAAGACTTGTCAGAAAAGACATACAAAATACTTATGTAAATTATTGCAACCATGAACAACATCAAAACCTTCGGCTCACCCAAATTATATTCTTCTTTCTTTACAGTCATTACTTCTACAAAAAAAAAAAAATACTGCATCGTTTAGTTTCCCTTTCCACCTTGGTACCTATTGGCTACAATTTAAAAGCTACAAAACTTCAAGTAAAAAGAGTACAGAATATAAGTTCTATTTGCTTTCCGCCCATTTTCCATTATTGTCAATGGACACTGTCAACTAAAAACCTGTCAACTGACTACAATCAGGTATTCAAGTTTCAGTTGAATAAGTTTGGCTTGTAGCCTGAAAGCATGTCTTTATTGATTCAGGAAATCTTAGTCAACACAGAATAAAAGACTGTAATTCAAGAAGCTTTTAGAATCAGATCTTAATGTGTTGCAATCAAAACAAACAATATTCTTGTTGCTAATGGCGTCATGCTAACCTTAAGCTTAGCCTTTGGTTAAAGACACTAAGTATCAATCATTCAATGCATTGGTTGACAATGAATAAAAATATTCATTTTGACAGATGGTTTTCAAATACAAAGATGGTATTTGATAGAGAAAAATAAAATTTAAATAACATACACTATTTGATTTAAAATGGAAGCACTTTGTAAAAAAAACAAAAAACAAAACAAGAAAGTAACAGATGACAACTGTTTGGAAAGTATCCAGCTATTTAATAGTAATTTTTAAAATAGCCTACCTAGGACAATGCTTTTTTTTAGTCTTTTCACACATTTATCTTAGTATCCCTTCAATTTTTGAAAACTATTTGCAAAGTCCTGTTTCGGGATTGCCATCAGCTGTCTCATGTTTTTCTTAATTTCATCCATGACATTTCAATGGCAATTCAAGTTTTAGAAAATAAAAGTTGCTGAGAGACAAATCTGAACTGACAGAACTAGGTGATGTTTTACCAAGAATCTGTTTGAAACATGAAGAATCAACTTGTTTGTTCATTTGGGATGCAATGGTCACATGATACACAAACACATTCAGTGGCATCTTACTACTGACTGAGTAACCTGACAGAAGAGTATCCATTAATGTGTGCAATAAGGTCATTGCTGATTGGTTGTTAAGTTTCATTAATTAGATGCACTAATTTCTTTGACATTGTCACTAAAGTCTTACAAGGAGATACATAACATTTCTTTTTATAATCTGTCTAGATTACATTCTACAAATGTCAATAGATCTAATGAAAGAAAATGGTTTCACACTAAAAAAGGCAAGAAGAAAAAACTTACATTAATCAGCTCTGTATGGACACTGAATTCCGTGTAGAAGACCTGCCAAGCATGATGGCTGATAAAGATGGATGGTCAAGGTAATCTGTGCTATCAGTACAATTTGATGAAAGAAACACAACTGATTCTCAATATATTCAAAATGGTTGGATACATTCTGGACACAATTGAGACATTTTATCAAGACAAGTGGAAAAATGTGCTTCATCTTAATTTGTGGTTGAGTCTGTTATTGTCATCACTAGAAAGCAAATATCTTTATCAATTATAATAATTATTATAACATATCATCTTATTATAACATATCTACCATCCCAATCATTGCACAAAGATTAGCAAACTCATCTCAAAAAACAATTCACTAGAATTATGAGTTTGCTCTTCATGAGTGCTTGAATATTATGGTCTGATACTAAACTAAGCTACACTTCATAAATATCTACGTTATCAGATAATATAGAGTAATGGCTGATTTGTTAGGCTTATAAGCCATTATTACTACTGTATTGAGTTTGATCATCACTAGAATGAAGTTAAGCTGAGTGAATAACTGAGCATCTAACATAGAGAAATGTTTAACAAACTAATCTAACAGATCATTATTATCATAGTGAGTTCACTTGGTGCCCCACATTTATGACCTTGTGTCTGATCTTAGCTAAATCTAATAAATACATATTTCATCTGACATCATAAACTTTCTTAGTGGTAAGATAGTCATGTTTTTCCCACTGAGGTCAATGATGATTTCCATGGTTAGCTGCTCCTTCCTACTTGGAAGACTGGATTTCTATTCTAGACTGTAGACAAATGTTAGCATATATTTGTACATTGGAATTCTGATGAGATGAAATGCATTGTTCACAGAATGAATTTTGTGACTCAAAGGAAAAATATTCAAAAAAGTAAAACCATATGAAAGTATAAAGATATGCTTTCACACACAAATGTAATCAATTTGATTGTCTTTTGTTTAACTTATTTTTTTTAATTATTGATATTTGATGGTGGTATATAAGACCTACCTTTTTGAAAAAATAGTAGAATATCATAAATTTGTAACAAATACACAAAAAGAAACATATTGAACTGGTTGGTTGATTGGTTGGTTGGATTTTACGGCAAGTCAACCCTTTGTTTTAAACACATTTTTGATACTCATTCTTTAGATCTATTTAACCCATAGATGGGATTCTAGCAGGTACTATGACTCTGGGTCAGGGTGGACCTGTGAGTAATGGCGATGAAGGCACTAAGACCCTCAGCCACCGCCTTCTAGCTCAAATATGACAAAAAAGGGTTGTGGGGTTGCCATAAGGACAGTAAGGTTGAGATAATCATATAGGTGCTAGGGCTTGACGTGACCAACTGATTGATTGGAGGAGGCATCTCCAATTGCCAGTCTAGCTTAAGTAAGGACCAAAGTGGAGTGTTGCATGTCATTGACTACTCAGCTACCAGGAGTCCATCCTTAAGAATCACAGGTCACAGCCAACAGGTAATACCATTGCGGGGGGGGGGTAACCCTCTGCAGTTGGTGTATTCTACAGCTCCAGATGACAGGGCAAATATTGAACTGAGCCAAAAGAGAACATATCTGAAATTTCAGTCACATAAACTATGTATCTACTAAACAATTTTTTTTTCTTAATATTCTCTACTGAAATGCAGAGGGGTCTTACACACCATCAAATCTTACTTAAATAATTTTGAAACTTGCTACTTTATGATTTTGAATCTGATATTATTATCAATGAGTTTTCCAAACATCTGAAAATATCTCTTTCTATTCAAGAGTAGAAATCTTATTTGTAATAAGTTTCATTTATCACCAGAGAGTAAATAGTTAAAATCTTACTTAATAAGTTCTAAATTTGATCCTTTTCTATTCCAAGTTCACCACTCTACCAGTTATGCTTAAAAATAATTTTAAAAATCAACTATATATTTCTTTAGAAAATTTTTACTTTGTTATAGTTTATTTTGAATATATTCTTGCCATTTTGAATCATTATTGTTAGCATATTAAACATCCTATATATTATTCTACTTGTTTGACTGTTACATTCTGATCCTAAGTATTAAAAAAAATGTAGTATATGTGCCCTTCTGGAATCAGTTATGCTTTTTAACTAGAGAGGGAGGAAGAGATTGGGGAAAATGAAGGAGATAAGGAAGGGTGTGAAAAGAAAGAGTAGGAGGTAAGAAATCTAAATACAAACAAAAAGGAGAGACAGAGGGGGTTCGAGAGAGAAATAGAGGAAGGATAAAGAGTGAACAAAAAAAGAAACAGGATTGTTGGAAATCAAGAAACAATGAAGCAAGAGGAGAGGAAAAAACAAAAGATTCTGATACATTAAAATTGCTTATTATGAGAGATAGAGCAAAAGAAAGAAAATGCAGTAGAAAATATAAATTCATTGCTTTTTTCCCTTTTTGTATGAAACTTATCCAGGTTTGTATAGCATATAGATAAAAAGCATGGACAGGTAACATTTATTGTAAAGGGCAAGGAAAAGAATAAGAAGATATAGGCAAAGGGTGAGAGAAGAGCAAATACATGAGATAATTAATAATGTTAGCGGTCAACACCCATGGAATTTCCACAGGTCCAGCTAGCAAAGAGAACATAGGTTATTTTGAATTTTTATGATGAATTTCAAGGGAATTGGTTTTGTTCAAAATCTTTGCCAACTTTCTGAATACTTATATATTTTTGAAAAGATTTATTGATGCATCAAATATTTACTATGACCCACACTATAATACAGATCCACATGGAATAGAAATAGACATAAAAATAACCACATGAGTCTTCTATGTAAAAACAATAAAGACAAGTCATTGTTACTTTGTCAAAAAATCTGTACAACTGTCAAATGGACAGCCTGTGTCTCAGTCTGTGACACTATATTATTGATTACAAAACAATAAATGTATATATTTATACTGATTTGAAATAAGGCAAATTTGCATTCTATTCAGTACTTTATATTTGAATAGACCTAATTGATTTTTATGTTTACAAATCAGGTTTGTTAGACTGGCACAAAAAGAAGACATTTTGTAAAGTAGATTATTTTTAGGTTTTTACTTCTAAAAATGTTTTGCCTGTACAAAACTTTAGATGAAGTTCTGTGTGGAATTGGAAAAATAACTTTCAAGACAATATATCTCTTTTAATGGCTATCAATAAAACATCAATGAAAACTTTCCTTTTTTTTTCTAAACCTTCAAATGTATTTTCCTATTTATTTTCAAAGAGATGCAAGTTAATTTCTTTAATATAGTAGAACCTTTTTCAATTTGTCAATGAAAGATCTTTTATTCTATCGCCCCCAATTGTGATGACACAACCACTATTAATTAAAAAAAAAGCAACATGGTTTTATTCAAACCAAACTGTACATCATTTTTTGTAAGATATAAAGGTTAATCCATGTTCCAACTGTGAAATTCTATACACATTCGATAGCAAAATACAAGTGTTTAAACAATTTTAACTTGCAGTCATTTTTAACTATTCTTTCTGGCTACCAAACTCTTGTCAAATAGGAATATAACATTAATAGCTAGATATTTTGAGACAGCCTTGGTTCAATCTTCTTATTCCTATTGTCATGTCTCTACTATTCACAGATTTTTTTCAAACTTTAAAAACTAAACAAAAGGTTCCAGATAAGAAATTGTGTACCATTATTAGTATTATTATTGTTAGTAGTAGTATGACCACATTTTTGTACTTGATCCTCAGCTCTTCTGAAATGGAATCAGTTATGCTTTCTGACTGAGAAACTTACATGATATTAAGCAAGAGAAAATTGAGAAAAGCAATGGCTAGGATGAAGAATGTGTGGAGGAGAAAAGATAGAAGTTAAGAAATCTAAAGAAAGATCAAAGGAAAATTGGATGAAAGGAAAAGAAATCCAGTAAATATATTGAGGGAATGGATGTTGATAAAAGACTGGTGTATAGACTTGCTGAATGGATATCAAGAGATAATGAGTGTGACATTAAAATGTAAGTTGGGATGGAAAGGCATAAAATTGCATTACATTAAAATTTTTCATGGAGACACAGGCAAAAGAAAGCTAAAAGGGAAGATGCAATAGAAAATATTTATGTACTCCTTATTTCTTTTTTTGCATAGGAGACTAATTAATATTTGTATAACATTTAGGTAAAAAGATGGACAGGTAATAAAGATTGGTGAGAATAAGAAAATATAGACAAGAGTGTGAGAAAAGCAGAGGTATGAGATAATGAATAATCTTAATTGTTTAAACCTGTGGAATTACCATAGGTGCATTTTTTCTTTGTTTTACTGCATTTTCTTATTTTTTCATCACAACTTTCTAGGTCTATACACTCCTTGACCACCAGAGAAAGCAGCTTGGAATTTTTTTAAAATCAAGATTTGAACTCAAATCCCACATGAATGTTACATTAACCACCTCAGAAGTGTTGATGACTAAGTGAAAAGAAATCTAAAGTCTTTCTGCTAATTACTTCTCTGATTTATTATGCTATTCTTATTTTACTATTTATTAAACATAATTTAAAGTTATTTTTTGACATCTTAAACTAATTTTCTTTGTCATTAGTTTTACTTCATCTTATTAATGTTGGTATGCTTAATTAAGTTAAATTCACTCAAATTCCATTGCAAACTATTGTTAATAAGATCATGTTGTAAGCCAATGCTAATTAGGTATAACCAAATTGGGGAAACCATTATTGTAGCAATAAAATAGATTATTAATAAAATAGATTAATTTGCATAGCTATTTACTGAACTATGCAGTTCAGTAAATAGCTATGCAAATTCTGTTGATTTATGTTTATTATTTTAATAAATACTTTAGATCTTTCTTATAATATAATATCATTTTAAATTGTAGTGACTTGTAGCAGTTTAATTTGAATAATTGGTCTTACTTTATCAAAATTTCTAAATAGTTACCTATCTCAAAAAAATTTAATGTGATTTTTTACCCTTAAAACTCTTGCTTTTATTTGATTCATAGAATAATCCTTTTTGTCAACATATTTTTTAATACATTGATCAATATTGTTTCATTGAAATTGACTCTATACAGTTGGCCTTCGATGGGTTACACATCCACACAATTTAGTCAATTGCACATTGAAAATATTTGAAAAAACAACTTTTTTTTTTTTTTTAATTCTAAAAAGTAAAACTTGAATTATGCCAAACACCAAACACTATGCTGAATCAACACAAAGCAATGTATAAGTATACTCTGTTGAATCTTCTTGCCATTTCACAGTCTAATATTCATTGTTAAAGCATTTTTTTGCCTCAAATCTTATTCATTTACTATTTGTGTTTAATGTACTCTTTGTTTTTTTATTAAAAAATTTTGGTGCTTTTTATTTAAAATTTTTCTTGTGTGAATTATGCCAATTTTTTGTTGTTTACACAAATATCTCAAATTCTATTGAGTGCGGCACATAAGTACTATTTTTTTTTTCATATAATAATTTTCTCTAATCTTTTTACTAATGGCACAAAGATTTTGATGATAAACTTTAGATATGCTTGCTTTTTTTTCCTTTGGGTGTCAAATTTTACCTACAGTAAAACAACTATTTACATAGAATTTATGTTGTTTTAAATATTGTAAGTAATTATTAGAGACTAGCAGAACTTGTGGATATACCACAGTATGATGATTTAATTATTACAATGTTTGATATGCTTCCTTAAGAGCTATTACAATATAGTTTAATATATAAAAAGTAAAATGATCTTAATTTAACTCTCACTGTTTTTTTCTTTTCTTTCTTTCCTTCTTTTAATCTTTTTATTATGTTCAATTGAAACAGATTAGCATTATCACTTCAATGTGCACCACCTCTTTCTCCTACTCTTTCTTTTTTTTTACATTTTTTCTGTGTAGCATATCCCTTTTCTTCATTTTCTTTCTTTATAATAAAAATAGAATGGTCCATTATTTAGCTGAGGTGACAGCACTCATAAGAAATCCAGATAATGAAGAGTTACATTTTTGCATTTCATCTTGGATGATTTAGATGGTTTCATTTTTAACCAGAGGGTGTTGCAAGATGATAAAGGTTATACAATTAAGGAACATGAGTTTTAATATATAGATTATTAAATGTATATGGGAGGATGTGTGTAGGTCATATGTATATACTATGCCATTTTATATAAGATAGTCAAGCATCTACAGAATTTGATATCCACAGAGAGGCCCTGGAACCAATCTTCAATGGATACCAAGAGATGACCATGTTGTATGTGTGTATTACCATACAAAGTATAGAATGTATTATTTTCTAAGTTGTTGATGGATATGAAAAGTCTTGACAAGTGATGATTTTATGTAAGTGTTCACAATGAACAATCAAGAAAAAGTGTTGTGTGCCTTGCAGAAGATAATCTGTTTATCACTTCCATTAAACATTTGAAGAAAATGAAACAAGTCAACGTGATAACAAACAGATGAGTTGATGTCATTTGCAAAAACTAAAAATGAAGCACAAAAAAAAAAATCACTTTTAATAAAAAGAACAGAAAGAAAAAAATGAAGAAGAGTTTCCTCCCAGTTTGGAAGTGCTTGTTTGGT
>CM042142.1:42647606-42782606 GCA_023376005.1 Doryteuthis pealeii
TGATTGGATGATTCCAGGAGGCTAAGAAATTTGAAGGCAGATAAAAACAAAAGCTCTCAGTTTAACAATATTATCTGAATTTATTTCATAGTTGGATTAGCACTCTTCAATTACTTCCACTGCTCACATCATCCTCTGACCACCTTTACTATCATACATCTGGATATGTATGAAAACGGTAGAATGATACTAACAGTTATCCAATAGAACTTGTATATCTTAAGTGATCCTATGTATCCTACAATTTCCTTCAGAATTTTCCAAGATAGCCCTAACATTGAAACTAAGTTGATATCAAGAATGATTGACTAACTCAACAATTCAGTGAAGCAAAGTGTAACTACTCAGTATACCACTGACAAATCTTAATTTCAAATAGATATAACATATTCAGAAAACTTTCCAAGTACATAACTGACTTCAAGAGACTAACTTTATTATTATGACAATTAGCAACACTAAAACTGGTAGAACTAGAGTAATACAGATATATTGCAAGTTCTCTATGTCCTATGGTTTATCTCAGAATTATGACCCCTATAAGAACTACGTCTTATGAAGTTCACAAGTTAGCTATTGACACCATAATATTGAGTCTAATTCTGTATCATCAACAAACTGAATAAGTGTGGACTTAAAAAATCCCACTAATAAGTCATAGTATCAAACATGCAACATGTTCAAAAAAAAGGTAGTATGTATTTGCCAATCCCTCCGCACAAGCAGGATGAGACACAATGTCAATTTTTAAGTGAAGTTTAACAGCTTTGAATTCAGAAATTTCCTTCTCCAAGACTGGTTGCCATACCAAGGTTAAAGCACCCAGTCTGCCATACTATTTACCTATAGCTGAAGAGAGAATAGTTGGATGTATACCTTTTCTAAATGTATTTGTGGTATGTGAAGTGCAACCAGCCTCTTCTAGAATTTAAACTGATCGCCATGTTCATTTCCAATTATGATAACCATTACACTACATGTGCCTTCAGAAAACATCTGTAGTACAACATGATTGACTCCAAGGAATTGACTTCTTCCATATAGAGTATAATATTAGTTGAAAAGTAACACATGATTATGTGGATATAACATCTGGCCACATATATAAAAACTGTTCAAAGAATTTGTTAAAAATATACATGTTCATAATATGATTTAGCTATAGTAAAATCTGAATGATATAATAGTTTTTTTGTTTTATAAATAGAAATACATTTGAAATCAAGAATAGACCAATATGACCGTATCTTTCATCAGTAGTATGTCATGCAAGTAGTGTGATATTAAAAGTTCATGCCTTATTGAAAGAGCACTGAATTGGTGTACAGGTGATAAGTTTATGATATAATATTCAGTTTCACCACAATAAACTTCATACAGCTACAATGCACAAATTGATGATAACACAGGTTTTAGCTACAGGTAAAAACATTAAAGATTAACTCTTTTAGCAATTTAAAAAATCACTAAGTATTATTAATGAAAAAGTTAACTTTGTTTATACTTGTCGTTATTATTTTTATCAATACTTTAAACAAGTGTAATAAAATATTTAAGAACATTTTATAAGAAAATAGTCTACAGTTTAAACCATTATGACATAGCATACTGACAATTATATGATTTATAATAGTTTTTAAGGTTCATATCATACCATCAGTTAACTCTGGTATAATATGCCTGTGTGTATATAAAATTGATTTCTTCAATTTGAATTGAATCTTGAGCCATCAATTATAAAGAACAATATGATCTTACACTATTTAATACTTCCAGCATACATGCATTGTTTTCATAAGCCCACTGATTTTTTTCATGCCAATTTTATCCCGAATGATTACTCAGTGATTTACCAAAATTAAAATAACTACTTTCTATTTAATATTAAGTTCAAAAATACATTAATATTGATTTTAAAATTTATTTACTATGCAATAGTCTCATAATCCATTGACTTGATATGCAAGAGTATATAAGCTTGTGTGTATGTGTGGTTATATATACATACATACATATATATATATATATTCCACTTGATGTCTACTCACATTAAGTTTAGCCCATGCTTATATATATATATATATATATATATATATATATAAATGCAAAACATGGTAAAATTTTTCATAATTTATATCAATATAAAATGGTTTATATAATAGCAGAGAAAATCATAAGCATCAAAATGCTTGATGGATTTTTATGATTAAAAATTAACTTCTTCTAAGTGTGGGTTAAAGCAGAGATTGTCTTTGATAGAAACCTGATTGATTGAGCAAAAAGGATTGGTTGATGGATATGTTGTAATATACTCTGTATATGTTTACTGAGCAAAGTATAATACCAATGACATTACAGCTGGTGTATGGAATAACTGATGATCAAGATGACAGTGAAGATAATGCATCAGTGAGATACTAAAAGATTGAAAATAACTTTCATATATTTGATATTAGGTATATGGAACAAGTTTCATTTTTCACCCATTCATATATTATTCTTTTAAGCTTGAAAAACTAAATCCTAAATTAATTTTGGGGGTAAATAAAAAAAATTTAAGTTGGATTTTATTTGGTCATTGGTTCCTTTGTGAGACTCTTAAATGGTATCTTCATATTTGTCAGATAAAATGTTATGTAATTAAAAAAGAAGAGACTGAAGAAAATTACACTTGTGTGTGTATGGTGGGGGAGTCAGACTAGAAATAGTTATTCAGGCAAGCTGTTAATATTGGTGTCTGACAAGTTTAATTCTGGTGTAATGTTTACAACTTATTTTTATTTATTTATCAAATTTCAAAACTTTTTTGAAAGATTTGTCTTTTTTTATTATTTTCAAAATTAATGTCTTCCCTTATAATTTTAATATAAAGAGCATAACCAAAAATTAATGGTTTATCTGTGTATCATAAAATTGCATTTACAAATAAATTGTTCATTGATTAATTTGGACCAATTTCCTTATTTTCATCACAACATTTTCACTGCTTCCCTTGGCCTTTCTCATGGTATTACTATTATACATTGATTTTTATCAAATCAATTACTTCATCTGTTGCTTTTATCACAATGTTTCAGCTGCTGTACCAGTTTAGTTTTCTTTTTTGTTGGTTTTTATTATGTTTCAGTCAGTGTACCCTCCAGCTTTATTCAGGTGTCTCCTGTACTCAGTAACCTTTATTTGATGCATGGGGATATATTTTTCTTATTCTTATACCTGTCACATCTGGTGTGCTTCCCATAGAATTTCAGAACTTGTAACTGACATTTCTTCCATATGATGCTGATTTGTCTCACTCTACTGTGCCTGTGGATATTTCTGTACTAACTAACCCAAGGATTGAACTTAAAACCTGCAGATATCACTGTCTATGAGGTTTTGAATACACCAACTGCATCCTTTGCAAAGGGGCAAGGCCCGAGTGTGGTTCTAGGTATGACAATGGACCATCCAGTGGTTAGTCTCTGGTTTAGAATCTCTGGGAGATGTAGAGTGTCCTTTCATCGAAGTTGCCCCCTGGTATTAATTTAGATATCTAAATTGGCTCTTCTCCCTTCAATATATGGAAATATCATTTTGATATATAAAAAATGTTTGCATTTTTTTCCGATTGAAACGAATCTCTGGAGGCTTTTAATATTAGTCAGTCAAAAATATTATCATTCGAATCCTCAAAGATATTCTCATTATTTTGATTTAAGTTGTCGATTTCATTCTGTCTTTTTTACTGTACCTGACTTTGATTGCAAAACTAGGAGGAAAAACAAAGAAAAAACACTGATTTGATCAATATAAAAGAGTTCTATTTTGGCTTTGATAAAATGGAAGTTTTGCAATTATAAAATTAAAAAAACGTTTTAAAGTAGCAGAAAGAAATTGTAAATTCCCAGAAAGAGTTTATCTTCTTTCATCAGAATAAGCATCAATTGAATCACTTGAACAAATACAGATTCTATTTATAATCCCATGATTAATGGTCTTGAAAAACAGTATGTTTGGATTTTAGTGGAAATACTCAAACATTTCACCATATACCTAACCTGATTTAGTTAAATATTTTATTTATTACCTCAGGGATTTTATTAAAGCTTTTTGTCTAAGGGGAAAAACACCAACATGAAAATGTCACCACTTGAATCTACTTTTTTGTGCATGTAGTGTAGTGCTTTAATATTGAATTAATGAGGAGGTGAATCATGATTTGTAGTTACTAAGAAGGTAAGTTAGTGAATCTCAACCAGTGCTGATGTCTTACTATGTTTATTGATTGCAAAGAGCTGCTTTTTTCTTTTTTTTCTTTTTTAAGTTAAAACTGAGTAAGGAAAGAGTATTAGTAACAGCAAAATAGCAACTGAGGACATGGAATGTCTGTTCAGATTAGGGCAGAGTTTGGCCATGAAGAAAGAAGCAGAATATCGAATTTGTCATTGGTGGGTAGAGAGAGAGAGAGAGTGAGATTTACCCAAAAAACGTGTCAATTGAGTAAGTACAAGAGAGGCAAAAGAGAATGAATATCTGACAGATAAAGTATTGATTTAGGTTAAGTGAAGGAAAAGACTGAGGTATTTTTTTGTCTTTTTTTAACAGACAAATGATCTATCAATATCAGATTTAACCTGTACACAGAGATGCAATGCTAACTAAGTGATCAGGCCATATTGACTCTTGATGCTTTTGAGGAAAAAATAAATATCCCCAAGAAAACACTATGTTCAATGCAAAATCCAATAAACACGCTAACATTTTTTTCATGACATCAACAAAAAATGCTATTGATAAATTGCCATTACCTGTGTTATAAATAAAGTCAATGAATCTTTTAAAAAGACCAACATGAAATAAAGAAAAGAAAGTTGCATTTCTTTCCCAAGAGAATGAAATACTTCATATAAAAAGGAAATTAGGATATGTCCTGAATTGCAAGTATGGCTCATCTTCACTGGATGCCCCATACTTGCAACCTTGTGTCACATCCTACCCATAGAAAATGAGTTGAGTAAATACCAACATGCAAGTTTGCATTTCTATTTTTAGCTTTCCCTTTTTTTAACCTACTTTTGAAAAAAAATGATTATATATCATTACTGTAAGAATGCCATCCATTCCCCCTTTAAAATATGGAAATAGTATGTACTAAATAAATATTCATTGAACATTCCTGACTTAAACTAAAATATATGCGGAGAAAAAAAAATCTCCTTTGATTTCTCTCTATGTATATTATATAAATACAAGTTTGAAAACAAAATCTGACAAATTTTATGATAAACTTAAAGAAAAGACAACTCACATGAGAGTAGACTATTTATTTATTTTTGTTGGGTGAGAAAGGAAAGAAATTGGTTCTTATCAAATACATAGTTACACTAAATTTTTACAGAAGATTAGAAAAATGATTTGAATTTTGAAGATTTACATTTTCAAATATTACCAAGTTTTCATTTCTGCATTGAATTTAGGCAAGACTGTTTACCTGAAAATGGTAAGCATCATACACAAATTAATAAAATTAAATTTATATTAGGTCAATCTGGAAAGTATTCAGTCATTTAATATTAATACAAAAATAATTTTTCTTGGGCACACCTTAGTTCACTTAAAAGTATTCTCCTTGGAACATCATACAATTAATTTATAGTTTTCTTTCAAGATTGCCATCAGTCACCCTGTCATGTTCTTTTTAATCTCATTCCCAGAGTTGCAATAGTTATTTCAGCTTTGGGAAAAATCAGAAGTTGCAGTGAGCCAAACCTGGAATAGTGCTTGGTGATATTATATCTTAACAAAAACCCTGCACTATGAATATGATAGACATACAGTCCATAAGCTCTGTTAATGGAGTCTCACTGTTGATTGAGTAACCTCATAGGAGACTATTTGTTTATACATAAGTAATAAGGTCCACTGTGAAGTATTTCTAAGTTACATCAAGACTGTGCACCTTATTCTTAATATATTCAATATAACTCAATACATTCTAGATATTTCTTATATGTGTTAGGCTTAGAGTGATAGCAAATTAGTAGAACAGACAATTAATGCAATGAGTAGATTTACCATTGTCATGACTTTGAATAAATACCAATAAAAACTAGTTATTTACTTTTTTTAAAATTAATATTCATTAAGAAGACACACATGCATATACTTTTATCTTTTGAATTTTTATATTTTTCTATTTATTTCTTGTGGCAAATAGATCAGTTTTATAATAATGATCTTTTAATATTTCAGATTTTCTCTATTTTCAGGGTTTTTCCATGTTTAACCTTGTAATTATTTTGATATAGTAATTTCATTGTTGACCTTAATTCACTTGTTATGAATACAAATGTAGGAATTCTTATACTGTTGTGACTTTTCATTGCATAATAATTGTTTGGTGGAATGGAAATTGTTGATGAACTCATAGAATCTGTAGTTGTTGGTTCTTCTTACAAAATAAACCATTTTTGACATGTGAGAAAGAAAGAAATATAGTTTCATGCTATATTGACTTTGATATAATGTCAACTCAGTTATTCTATAGAGTTTCATTTTACACTGATTACCCATTCAGATATGTACTTTACTTTTGAATTATTTTAACCTTGTGGCATTTTAGGAAAAAGCCTTTTTAAGAACAATAACTGACATGTGCAATGATTTCTAACTGAAAAGGTGGATTTATGAAGAACCAGATAAAACAGAATGTTGTATCATTAGCAAAATCATTATTTTCTTTGTGGTGTGGGGCATGGATAATGGTTAATAATAAATAGAAGTTTCTTGGATTATTGTCGGACATCAAAGAAGAAAGGGGCTAATGATTTTTTTTAAATAATTGGAATTAATTATAATGTATAAAAAATGTTATAATATTCCAAGTTGGATAGTTTTATTTGATATTTATGCTTCTTGAGGAGCTAATCTTTAACTACTTATCATTTGGTACTGATGGCTGTTAGTAAAAAAAAAAAAATAAAGCAAAATTGTTTGGCCTAATTTGATTCACCCTGAGGATGCATTTATTAATGATCAATTATCAGGATGAAATAAGATATTGCAACCACTTTAATCCATTGAACTCATAGTATGGATTTCCAAGTACAAAACTCTGGTGTCTAATCACTGAAGTAAACTGATAAGAGTATGTACCTCGATTTCAGAGCCTGTAAAGTAGGCTGAAATATAGTATTCAGTATAATACTGCTTTGTACCCTTAACAATAGAGTAAATCTAATGGTATCACCCTTTGTTTACCTGTTTCTATGAATCAATGAAAACATTTTTGTTTCTATACAAAGATAGATCAAGTTATGATCAAGTTTTGTCAGATGTGGACATTGCTACCATTATCTTTGTATTAAACAACCCACTGAGAGAACTGCCATACCAACAAAAATTACATATTGAAACATATAAGTAAAATAAAAATGTCTATATAAACAACAATATTGTTATCCCTGCTGATTTGTCCCAGGCACAAATAGTTCAGAAATAGTAAAAAAATTTACTGAAAATGTCCAGGAACATTATATTGGTAAGTGGTCAGCTGCTTATTTTCTGAAGTTTATTTCTGAACAGTAAAGTAGGTGAAAAAAAATGATATTGTGGTGTGACTTAATTATTAATAAATGCACATA
Organism: Doryteuthis pealeii; assembly: GCA_023376005.1. Classification (NCBI taxonomy): domain Eukaryota; kingdom Metazoa; phylum Mollusca; class Cephalopoda; order Myopsida; family Loliginidae; genus Doryteuthis; species Doryteuthis pealeii. The sequence continues at coordinate 42,655,232 of CM042142.1, forward strand.
TATTCAAAGCAATCAGAGTTAAACAAATGAAGAATTATTTTCTGATTAGAAAACTGACAAACATGATTTTTCTATTTAAAAATTCATATCAGCTTTAACTGCATGACTTTAACAATTCATAATGAAGACAGTAAATCCAATTTATTTTTGATTTAAGTTTTCATATCAGTTTTTAAAAAAAATACTATTTCCATTCTCATTAAGAAGCTTTTAATAAGCTGAACCATGAAAAACAACCTTGTCAAAATCAGAATAATGTTTTGTTTTTAAAAAAATATTTTTCAACTTTTCCTGTGATTTATTTGGAAAAAGAACCCCCCCCCCCAGAAAATGCAAGTTAGACCATTGGCTTTAGATGTTAAATCTAATATGGGTGAAATAAAGAATGTCCATATTTGGGTTACTTTGTGATTTGATAATGGATGGATGAATGTTTCTCTAACCTACTATGGAGTAAAATGCCAAGTAATTTACCCCCATTGCATCTCTCAGAGAGTTACTTGGTGGTCTCCAAGTAACATTCAACAGTTTATACTGGGTTATATGGTATCTTGAAATGACCTATTATCAAAGGCCCAAAATAGATTTTTTTACAAGGTTAAAGTGGTTCAATTGCCCTGCTATTTACCTAGGAGAAAAAGTAGATTCATGCCCTTCCCAAGGGCATTAGTGTGAAATGAATTCAATCTTTCCCAGTCAAAGTTTGCACTGTTTGCCAATTCTATTCTGTTAGGCCACCCAAAGTTCCTGTTTGTCAGTATTCACCCCAAATAGGATTGCACATTTTTTAATCTAAGATATCTTTATCACAAAATCAATTGATTTTCATTATTTTTTTGTTTTACCTATTGTTAATTCAGCAATAAATCCAAACATATATATTGTATCTCTTCATATATAGCTACAAATATGATATGTAAAAAAGTTTAGCCTGCAGACATATATACAATGAGAAGTCAATAAATTGTGAAAAAAAAATCTAAGTGATGTGATTATGCCAATGAAGAAAATTATGCTTTCCAAATTACAATGTAATTGTATGTACTGTTGTAAGTAATTTAGTTCTAATAACAATCAGTGACAATGTAATTCTTTCATAGAAGAAAAGTATAATACTGATAAATGTGAAAAAGATTTTCTCAAAATAGAATTGCATTTGCAGACTGACAAGAAATTTAATCCCAGATAAGCAGAAACTGTAAGTAGTTTATTTAAAGTTTATATTTTCTCTTCAATCATTCAATGTTTAAAAAGTGAAATTGAGCCAGTGAAGTAACAGGAACACTATTTATTGAAAATTGGCTTTCAATAAACAAAATATAAACACTTAATGAACACCTACTGGGCAGATAATACACAAATTGTTTTCAGATTCAGGAGTGGCAATTAAAAGAAAAGGTCTTTTTCCCTCTCTTTTACAGAAGGTTATAGCTGTATACCAGTACAGTTTTTTTCCAACTCGGTATTCCTCCCTCCATTTTATATCCCTAGATATAAAGCAAATGAATTTACTCAAAATGTAAGTTAAAAATGAATAAATCATTTAAAAATGTTTATGCTTTACTTTATAAAAGGAAAATAATTTACTTCCAATATTAAAGGCCATGTAAGCATATGTAAGATTATAAAAAACTATTTTGTAGTATAGTGGTTTTGTTTTTTTAACACCTAACATAATGATATAATTTTAAATTCCTAAAAGACATTACTTAAGTCCTATAATAATCTTATCATCTGGCTTTCTTATTATATGAAATATGTACATAATTTTTTTATTATCAAAAACTCCTTTCAAATACAAACAAATTATCAACATTTTCTTCAATAAAAGTTTCTTGAATAGTAAACATTTTCTTCCAATTTTTTTTAATAAAAAATCTAATCATCATGAAAGATCTATTACCTTCATTCTTATCCACAATTCATATCTATATATTTGAGACTAAGAGAATTGTTATTCTTAGAATATCTGTATTTAAGAGCTGTTTTGTTTATCTTTGGATTATAACATTTTTCTTAATAAATTTTTACATATTTAATAAATCTTATCTATAACAAGTTATATATGATAATAGTTCAAATATAAGATAAAAATAACTTGGAAAATGATCTAACTATAATTGCAATTTATGCAGCTATGATCTGAAATTATGCCAAGTATTACTAACAGATAATGTGAAAGGCATTGTCAGTGGACAGAAATTAATGAAAGTATTATGACAAAATAATTCTATTATTAGTATCATGTAAATTCATTGCTAAGGATTTTATAAGGAAGTATTGAAAATCAGAAAGAAAGGAATTGTCAATGGTTAGGAATTAATGTATACCTGACAGAATAGTTTTATCATATTATCATGATTGGGACTTAAAGAAGAAAAAAAAATTAGTATTATCTGCATTATTCGGACTACTGTCCTCATCTTCATTGTTATCTGTACAATGTTTCAGCCAATGTGCCCTCCAGCCTTCTTCAGGTATTTCTTGTTGGACTCGTGAACCTTCTTTTCGATCTCAGAAACCTTCTTGTCATAATTGGGAGCCATCATGGAACTTTGAACCTAACCCTTTATTCAGTCCACGGAGGTATCCTGTTCTCATTCCGCTAACCATAGCTGGGGTAGAGGCGTTAAGCTGTGTTAGTTATTATTCTATGTTACTGCCGCCCTTGACCAGGATTTAACCTGCGGTATAGAGATAACTGTCACTTAGAACTGTCTTAACCTAACTCCTTTATCCACTAGGTTATGTGTCCAAAAAAGATTATTTCAATATTTAAATGACTGTTACTTTCTAACTTCTATTCAGTAATCTTCCGCATTGTAGTGCTATAAGAATTTTGATAAAGGCAAATAGTTGTAAAATCACAACATATCTTAAATGCTTTAAGGCCTATTGTTTGTTTATATGATTAATATACTGAAAATGAAATCTAGTATAAGTTAAGATTTAAAACTGTGAAAAAATATTAAAGTCCACTTTAAAAACATCAGAGTCAAAAGAATCTGTACTTAGAGAAATGTTAGAAAAAAGATGTGTTAGAAATATGAGACTTGGCAAAAAATAAAATAAAGCTAACCAAAACAACAGAGATCAAAAAAAGGAAAAGATGGTGTTTTGATCAAAAATCTGCTTGAGAAAGAAGATCAAGTTTTCAACATTCAATCATGCTTCCTTGGTTGTATGCGATGCTAAACAAAAGGCTTCCTAACTTTCTTTTGTCTTTCAGGACTTGTTTCTCCCAGCCCAGCCCACCTTATTTTTTCCTCTCGTTTCTCTTCCCTGCAGTGAAGGCCTAATAGTGAAAATGGCACTGAGGCAGAAGAAAGACAAGAACAAAGACTGTGTTGTAAAGAGACAAAAAACAAAAAAATGAAAAAAAACAAAAAGAATCCTCAAAGAACAAATGCCCCCACCTCCAAAGCAGAGACAAATGAGAAAGACAAAACTTTCAAAACCTCACTTTTGATATACGCAGATAGTAATCAGCGAACAGATGTTTAATTTTGGTCATCAGCAAAGAAATCGCATCAAGTAAACAATGTTGCTTTGATTAGAATGAAAGCTCAGCAATTCATTCATCACATGCCTCTTTCCTTTTGAGAAAAACACAAGAAAACAGAACAGTATATTCATATTTCTAGACATCCTTATTTTTATGGATTGCCTTTATAACTATGTTTTAATCAATACAGTCCTTGATCATCTTCAGGTGTCATAGTACACATCAATCTTGATAAATGCAATCAAGAAAACTTTTCATTCTGTTATGCCTTATCAAAAATTAATGGAATCTGCATGGTCTTCACATAACTTTGCTATAAACTGCAAATTTCTCATTCTTGAAATATTTCAGTCTTTTTTATTTTTTTTTTTTTTTAAATCCAAGCAAACTAATTTAATGATGTACAACTTAGGGCAACTCATGTACTTTTTAAACACTTGGGACATGAATATATTTTTTAATGTTTTTTGCAAAACAGACAAAATAATTTCTCATGCTATTTCTTAACAGCTGGTTCCAGGTATTTGGGTGAATATTCCATGATTGAAACTGCATGCTACTTGAAAATTTAAAGAAATAAAAAAAATAAAGGAATTCAAAATCTTCCTCAGGACAATTATCTGTGACTAACCAGCTTCTGCCAACTGATAAAAAAAACAGTAAAAATTATCCCTGTCATAGTTATCCAATTTTTATATATTTGATACTGTGATACAAGAGAAGTAGCACATCATAGCATAATTTTTATTAGCACAGTACCATTTTTTGGTAAATTGCTTTAACTCGAAGAATAAAAAAAATTCCAAATCAATCAGACCACCAGTTTCCAAATAGTTTTTCATTAAGTACAAATTCCTCCCCAATGTCTAAGGTGATAACTCCTGGTCTATTTGATACTAATTGCAGAGTTATTTTTCCATGTTTTCTTAATAAGAAAATAAAAGGAATAGACCACAAAGATCGTTGCTCTGTCTGCACTCAACTCAGACAGATATAGTGGGAAAGTAGTGTCAATACTCTAATAGAAATACAGCTTAGTGATAATCAGCATTTGTAAGTAATTATAACAAATTTATCCTGCAGAAACTATTATAGATGCAGACTACACATATGATCTATTGCTTCCTGCAAATACACCTGCCAAATCCAAATCACTTGTGCATAGCCTAGAAGTATTGATGTGAACTCAGATAAAACTATGTTCTTGTGTTTTAAATAAGATGGAGATATCTCCATACTAGATGGCAAGCTTCTCAAATTAGTAGACCAGCTCAACTTAGTAAATATTATCACTATTGTAATGAGTTTCAATTTGTAGCCTTGTATCAGAGTAAGTTTGAATCTCAATTGGGATTCTGTATTTTTGGCTTTGTGTCATACTAAACTGAAATCAGTTAATATCAAGAAATATTTGTAGATTCATATTTTAAAATAGGAAACTTGATTTTTGCTTGAAAATTTTTTTAATTGTTTTATAAATAATAATAAAAATACATGATGATACTTGAACATTTATTATATCTTTACTTTGTATTTATACTTCATTATTTTCATAGTTTTCTATTTATAAAAAAGAGGAATTATGAAAATGATTAAAACAGTTGAATGAAACCTCTATTTTAATTACTGTTGATTCTGAAAACTTAACAAAAAAGATAAGAGGAAATAGAGATGTTAAAATCCTAAAAATAAAAGTTTAAAATGCTAATGACCACCATCATCATTAAAAATTAAAAAAAATTTAAAAAAATACAGCTACTTTTTCAATGAATTATCAAAAATCGTATTGAACTTATAAAACAAAAGTGGAAAAGAAATGTCCCACCTGCTGACGTGGAAGATATAACTTTGATCTTTGATTTCTAATGAAGAATTCAAAGCAGCTCTGTCTACTTGTGTAGGGCTAAACATTTTTCTGCTTGATTTAACCATTTCACTGTTGTGCTCTCTAAACATCTGTTCAAATCTCTAGTACAGTAATCTAACAACTCAAAACAAAAATCACTTTTCTTTATGAAATACTCTAAGAGACACATTTCTTGAAAGGACCTAAACAAAAGAAACCTTATAAGTTCTATTATGATATATATAATCTAATGTAGTTAACAAGGTCTATCCGGAACAGCATTGAATATCTCAAGAACTGGTTGTGTGGCCTTGATGTAACTTGACAACCAATCCTTACTGTGTATGCAGGTATACACACACACCCATGGAGTTGCTCAGTCTGAAGTGAAATATCATTGAGTATTGTGTGACCATCATATTCTCAATGACTGAGCAAGTAGATTCTTCCTGTTGTGTGTAAAGGTTTTGACAAAACATTGTATCATCCAAATCTGTCTGTACAGATTTGGCTTCTTGTAACTTTTGACTTTGGCAACTAATGATGATCTCAAAAGAGGACTTTGCAGGCAGTTTTGATAAGTGGATGTGACTGTATGCGGTCCTTTTTCTTGATAAGGATCAGAACTAAGATTGTAAGTACTAGATCTCAAACTATCTCTTGAACAATATTTATACTCATCAAATCTAGATAGATGTCAATAGAATAAGTTAACTAAAAATCTTTCTTCTTTTTTATTCTTTATCTACTGTTTTTAACTGAATTGTATATATTTTTCAGATATAGTTCTAATCTCTAGTCAAGCCACAGCAATAAATTTGACAGCAGAGATGTGACCAGAGTAAGTCAATCTTGGTATTAATTGCTTAGACATGAAGGAAACCCTGCAGATGAAAAATAAAGTAAATGGGTTGATGAATAATAAAAAAAGAAAGAGAAAGTAATCATAATTATGCATGTGACCTGTAAAGGAAATTGCTTTGCTTTGCTTGTATCATTACGTGATTTGAATTCAGATTTTGAAATGAAGAGAATGATTAATTTATGCATTTAAAAAAGTATTTAAAAATATTTTCAAAAATTGATTTTTTTTTCTGTCATTTCTACATGCTGAACATATCTAGTATTGTTTGTTAAAAAAAAAAAAGGAATTTTATTTCTTTTTTCTTTACATCCCTCAGTTTTCATTTTTCTCATCTTTTGAAAAATTGAAAACAATATGAAGAGATTGCAAAGAAAATCATAATTGATATTTGTTGAGAGATTGGTTAATTGAAAACTAAATTTTACTTAGAGCCTAAATAATTGGTTCTTATGACAAGGCATCTTTTTATTATTTATAAAGTTCTTCTGGTTATAAATATGTTATTTTCATTAATCAATTAAAATAATAACAAGTAGAATATTATGAACCTAATGAAATAAAAGTTTTTAGATTTGAATTACAGAATTACCATGATGGTAACTTAAAGGCAGCATGTTTAAAAGTAAAATAAGTTATATCTTAAATCTCAACTCAATCCCATTGAAACTGTTCATCTTATTAAATTTAAGGATGATTGAATTCCAAAATGTAGGATCTTCATAGTTAATTTTTTTATTAGTTTATGAAGTCAGAATAAATATCTTCCAATGAGTCTTGAACTGGTATCCTATATCCTATAGAATTTGTCATATATAGATGAATCATTGGCCAATTTAACCTAATGGTTAGACAGAACCCAATTTTATAGCTATATTCCAATTTTCAACAATTGGCTCTCAACAGAGAGACTCTTTCTCTTGTACTCTTCACTTGCTAATGTTCTGTAGTCAGTACGAAATTGTTCTACATAACATCTCATTGTTAGGCATGTCGCTAGAGATGAAATATGCAGATGATGGGGACTTTCTAGATGAGGACAAGAAGGCTCTCAGAAAACTATTCCCATAGGCACACAAAACACTAAAAGACATGAACCTATTCATGAATGAGGACAAAAACAGAGTTCTCCATGTATATCTCTCAGATATACACAACCTGGGTGAAAATAAGATTTCCTTTAGGGGAGATGAAGATTGGAGGATAAGAGATTCTTGAATCAATGCTCTGCAACACCCCTGACATTGTGTAATGGGCAAGATTGCTTTCCAGTGTTTCTAGAAGAAATGGATTTGCTGATCAAAGATTCCTCTTGCAAGGAGACTGCACATAAATAATGAAACATGTGTCTTTGATTATGTACAATTACAACAGCTAGGCAGCTCCAAAGGTGCAGCTATGGATAAGCTTAATGCCTGTCACCACAAACATCTAAGAGCTATCACCAGATACTGATGGCCAAACAGCCTAATCTTCAACAAGGCTCTGTACAAGATGTACAACACTATTTCACTATCAACAAGGGTGGTGCAATTATGATGGTCCATGTTTTGTCATGTGGTATGGATGCCTGAAGTAGCACTTGCACAAAGACCCCTTGGTATTTGCTATAATAGGTTTAAACAACTATTGGGCATGAAGAAGCCATCACTGCACAAACTTGCTTGGTAAGCTGTGAGTGAACCTCCAAAATGTAGGACTGGGGGATCTAAGATCTCGCAAGCAACTCAGGGAGCTAAAGACCCTTACAAAGGAAAGGACAGAGTGGCATCAAATGAAGAAGGACTGAATACCCTTGTAGAATGTTCCAAACTACTACAGCAGAAAAATACAAGAAATCATCATTCCAACTTATTTCATCAAACTATATTGTTTACTACTTAGCTGAACCAATAATCATAACTTATTAGAAATATGAGATAAAGTATTTTCTTTATTAAATTCTAACTAATATTCTTTATCTTATGGGTGATTTTTATCACAACATTCTAGGTTGTATACTAAAGTAACTAGTGTGAAATCAAAAAACAACAAAATGAAGAAAACTACTCAAAAATTAATAACTTGTGATAGTTGAGTCAGTGTGTTTTACAGAAGTATGAAAAGTATTATGTATATCATGTTTTTCACTTATATAAAAAAAAAAGTTTTTGTCTGAAATTATTTAAATTCTAATATGAAGCATTTTGACTATTTTCTTCACTTTTTTGTTGTTTCCATCATAACATTCTATACTGAATATCTTTTAAGAATAAATAAAAATGGCAATATGACTAGATTTGAGTTCTTCTTATACCTTTATAACAATAAATCAACACAATATCCATTGAAGAAGAATTCCCAGAATATGTGATGCAAATTTAAATTACATTGGAAGCTGCATCTTTATTTTGATTTTGTACTGTTAACTTTAAAGATCAGAGGATATTCTGACCAAGAAAAATGTGATGAAAAAAAAAAAAGAAGGGAAACATGTAAAAAATTAAGGCTGATGTGTAGAATCATTCAAATCTTAATCCACTATATCAGTTCAAGCATTCAGATACCAGAATAATATTTGTCCGATCCACTTTCAATACTGAATTATTTATGCTTAAAATGTTTCTTGGAGACAAGGTATTAAAAATATATTTAATCCAGCAAAGATCTAAAACCATAAATTCTGGAAAACTGTTATTGTAATTACATACATATCTAGTAAACTTAGCTTCATCGAACACAAGGGCACGAGTGTATAGCAATTGGTGAGGACTGAACTCACTACAGTGGTAATCATCTTTACTAAGTTCAGCTTAGTCTAGCACAAGGTCTCAAGTATACAGCAACCAGTGATGATTCAACTAGTTACACAGGAGAAATGGTTTATTCAACCAGCTTGTTAACCATTGCCTCTTAGCAAGCTATCCTTAATTATTTACTAAGCAAAGAATAATCTGACACATAGATCACCCAATGAGGACTGAACTAAATATTAGTACTGATTTACTCAAGTAGCTTTCTTTTCATTATGTTACAGAGAGGTGTCCTGGTGGACTTGTATATGATTGAAACATTCAATTGTATTGTATGCTATATTCATGTTGTTTTGGAGTCTAGAGATTTTTTGAATTTGAGCAACTTTTTCAATTAAAAAGATTATCAAAGATTGTGTACTTATAACTATAATTAGCTTTTTAATGGTAAATATTTTTAGAATTTGTAAGCAGAGAACTGATGTGTTTGTTTTCAGGCATGAACTGGAAAATGAATCCAATTTTAGTGACTTAGGCACTGCTGATAAATTAGTGCCATAAATAATTTCATTCTATAAAATGATGTCAGAAAAAGGTCAGTCTACAAAATGACCAATGATAAATGTTTGGTCTATTACAATTCTTCATACAATCTACTAAATATAAAATCTATTTAACATTGTTTTGCTTGATGTTAGGTCATAGTGCACATTTTAATTTTCTTTTTAGAATAATGTTTTGTTTTTAATTGTAATCAGCTAATGTATATGCCTATATATTTGTGTGTATTCAGAATAGCAGACAGAATTAAAATGATAAAAATAAGTAGATAAAAATAATGGTAATGACAAAAAATAGCTATGAAGTGCATATTAAATGATTTGTATTGAACTGGATATTTCGTTTCTTAAAAAGTGATTGAATCAAAAAGATCCTTTATAGTTAATTTATTCATGAACAATGTAACCACTCCAATTTTATATGCAAAAAAACATGAAAATATTTCATTTTCCTGAATAATTTTATCCCCATAGAAAATATGAAATGATAAGAGTTTGGTTTGACTGTTTTATTGCCTTACTAAGACAATGCTAGAAATTCAACTTTGATATGTTTGGGGCAAATATGAGGACTTCACCAGCCAAAAAGTATCTACTGGCTGTCAGCATGGGTATCAATTAAGAGAGGCAAATTAATATTGCTAGTTTTTCTAGCCCAACAAAATCAAGTTGATTATTAATAAAGAGAGGCATTGTAGAGTGAGACCACTTTACATAGTAGGTACAAAATATTAGATCCTTATTTGATGCAATCTACTGTTTTGGGGATTTTAATTCTGATACACTATTTCATGCTTTATTTTCTTGCTATAAATGAAAATCATCATAATGAATGAAACTAATTTTTTATACATATATTTAAATATATCTTACTTTAAAATGTTATTTATCTACAGAGACATTTGCAATTTAAGAGTTCCTTTAAAACAATAGTTCTACTATAAGCATACTGTGGCAATAAAACATCTTTTCAATTTTTAACTAAAAAATGAAAATAAACCAACAGAAAATTTTATTTCTATTAGATTACTTAGTGATAAGCAATTCATCTATCTCTATGTAATTGACTCTTTAAAAAATCAAAACAATAATACCAGAAATCTACCATAGCTTATATTTATTGAGAGAGAGAGAGAGAGAGAGAGAGAGAGAGAGAGAGAAGAATAACCCAGAGATGTAAAAATTAAAGAAAAAGAGTGAACAGTACAATATTAAAGAATTTTATTAAATTTTCTTCAAGATCTTCATATTTTAGCCTCAAAGAGGAAGACAGTTGATCCAAACTTTCTCAGAGATAGTAGCTTTCCAGCTACTGCAAGTGTAGTTCAATATTTCTGCCATGAAGCAGCACAGACTTTCACAAATTTATTTTGTTATGGCACTGTTTTGGTCGATATAGTCTTAATTTGATTGACACACTGAAATGACTAAGATGAAGATAATAGTCTGAATAGAATGATGGCCGTATTAACAGTTTTTAGTATTCTTTACTTGACTCTGCTCAAAAGAAAAACAAAATACAAAGAGTGACAGAAATGTTACCATTTTTGTTGCTACAATGAGCAACAAAACATTCCTCTGGAAATAGATACACACAGGGCCATAAAAACTAATTGCATGCATATATATATATATATATATATATATATATATATATATGTATATATATGTATATATATATATAATATATATATATGAAATATGCTTTGGAGCAGACATACCTAAAAAAAATGAAAAAAATAAGTAGATAAAAATGATGATAACAACAAGAAAAAATAATAGTTGTTAAGTACATGTGAAATGATTAGTATTGAACTGGATATAGCATCTCCTGAGGAGTGATTGGTTCTAGAAATTCTGTGGAATGTGAGTGGTGAATGAGTGGTAGTGTAAACAATATAACTAGAGACAGTATGTACAATCAGATAGACAAGTGATGATTCTCTCACCAGACAGCCTCATGCTTTTTCCAGGAGGAGAGAGTCTGCATTTAAGCAGAAAAAAATAATGGCATCGTATCTTAAATAGCTTGTATAATAAATATATTTTAAGAACAAGTTCCAGTTTTTAGTAGCATATACCTATTATACATATACACATGCACATTTTCCTCCTCAGTGACAATGACCATATTTTCTGATAAAAATACCATATAAGTACATGTTTGAGATGATGTTTTTCTAAAATATCTATTAATACATTGTAAAATACGTTCTTGCATATAACACAGTAGTTGGTACTTGAAGACAATTAATTGTATAGAATTATACATAAAAAATTCTATAACTTCTGCTACAAATTATAAGGTTCATTACTATATGGTCAGGATTTATATTAAGTGTGTGCAAAAGTTATCAGCACTCTTTATTGAATACTAAAAAAGACTAAAAACATAGTTGTTTTTTAATGGAAACATTTGCACATTTAATAAACTTTCTTCTATTTAAAACCTACCATATCTAAGTCAATTATCATTTATACCAAATATTCCTGGGTTAGGCAATTACCTTCAATCAGTTTTGTCCAGTCTTTGAGAGTCTTTATGCTCTGATTATTGAACACTTAATTGCAGCATTTAAACGGCTTTAAAATGAAGTTTAATGTATTAGTTTTTAGATATTGATTATGATAATTATATTGATTATAATATTAGCCAATTTACATACATGAATATATTTCCTCACTGAGTGCAAATATCTTGCAGATATTTTTAAGGAAATAATCTTCAGGAGGGAGGGAGAGAGAGAGCATAATGATATTATGTTCTTGGTCAAGGATGACCAAATCTAACAATGTAACCCATTAGTGGTAGTACAATATATAATGCCATGAATTTGGTCATGAGACCCAGATATAAAATACAATGGTACCATTCTCTGTTGGTACCAAATATAGCCATACAACCCTTGAATATTCTTGGTCCCATATCAATATAATACTATCAGTTCTAATGCTATCTTTTCACTTGTCGTGTTTATTCATGGTCTGTAATGGAATGATTTAAAAGAGAAATCCAAGACAGAAAAAATTTAAAGAATATTTATCCAGTGAGTGTAAAATGTGATGAGTATCCTTCACCATTGAATTATATCTTTTGAAAAGGTTCTATATCTTTAAGAACTTTTTAGCAATCCTTATATGGGCAGTTAGTGTTTTTCTACCCATGGGAGAACTCTCACTGCCATCATTAACTTATAAGGTTTGATACATGGGAGGTAAATTACAGTGTATACAATAGACATCAAAGTATCCTCAGGCTAGTAGCTTGTCTCACAACATTAAGTAACCCATCCCTTAGACAATATAATGGCTAAGCAAAGTGAAGAGCTCTCCCCAAAATGTTGTCAGCTCTTTTTATTAGAAATAACTCATGAATATTAATGAGTTATTATGTCATAGAAAATCATATAATGATTCCTGAGCTATTGTATCAAAAATTTTGGGAACACTCCTGTTAACAATTCTCAGTTCCCCAAAAACGTTATAATTTGACACTTGAAGGTTTGACTAAAAAGTCAATTCATGTGAATATTTTAAACTACATTGCCTATTCAAAATATTTATGTGATACTGTTACATTATTATTGAGAGAGGGGGGGGAGAAAGCAAAAAGAGTAAACAAAGAGAATATCTATGCTTCAGCTAAAAAACTTTATTTTTTAAACTCTTCAAAAATGTAAATAGTCAAATGAAAATGATATCAACTAGATCATTTTCTTCAAGTTTGAATTGTAAACACACAATATCTTTTTGAATAGCTATTTTCTATTTAATAGTTTTCCATTTCAATTTTTGTACAATTTTATTGAACAGATACTACCCATTAAAGCTAGAAATAGAAAATGTTTTGTATCACCTACAACACAATTATTTCAATATCTACTATCCATGTTCCATTCTGTTCAACTAAGAGATATTTATATATCTAATTACTGATATGCTATTTTGAATTTCTCTCACAGCTTACCAAGAAGACATTCTTTATTTAGCTGATACAGGTTTAAATTCAATTGTAAAGTCTGCTCTACTTTTGATTCACTCAAATTCTATGAGTAAAACCCAAATAGCATTTCCAGAAAACATGCATTTATTGAAAATATATGTATCAGATATATTTGATTGAAAGCAAATCAACAACAAAGCAAAGTTGAAAAATGCTGCATTTTTATTTATCCTATCTTTAGGTATATTTCTTTTTTTTCAGCTTTGACTTAATTTAAGCAATAGGTGTCAATAACTATCAGTTTTCTTTAACTTTTTATGTGTAAAAATATTTTCTTTTGATCTATTTTTATAATTTTAAGTGATGAGGCTAAAAATAAATAATTAAAATCAGCAGATTGAATGGAAAAAAGGTTTCTAGTTTCAGAGATGTACATGCCAAAAAGAGAAAAGAAAATGGTAGGAAAAAAATAATTTCCTGAGCAGAGGTTATCATTTTCATGTTTGTATATACAAATGTTATTTTAACTTGTTATATGATAAACGGAGTATGTTTGAGAATGTTTATTCATTTGGTACTTACTTCATAACAACCTGAAAGAAAGGTTGAGACTTTAACTTGATTTTTATGAATACCAAATAATCTTCCTTGTCTTATAAACCTTAGCTGATTTACAGTACATAAGATATATATATATTATATATATATATATATATATATATATGGCAATAGCATAATCTTTACAGATCATTGCCGTCTCTCACAATCCCACAACTCCACCACCAGAACCCTTCCTTGCATGAGCCCTCAAATGACTCATCAAACCTGCTGCAATAAATAAATTTATTTTTGAAAAAGTTTGATATATTTCTGGACAAACCTTTGTATGTACGTTTGTGTGTATATACATATATATATACATATATATACATATATATACATATATATATATATACATATATACATATATATATATACATACATACATACATACATATACACACACATGTACATACAAAAGTGTGTCCAGAAATATATCAAACTTTTTCAAAAATAAATTTATTGCTGTACCTACAATTTAATTAGACTTTTTGCCTTTACAATTATACCTTCACAGTTTCTGGCATTTGTTTCTATTCTAGAAGTCATTTTGAGTAATAGTGTGCTGGTCTCATAGCACTTTCTTTTCTCCCTTTTTAAAAAAAATCTTTTCTACCATCTGAAATCAATGACCTTTCAAAATGGATTTCGTATTGGGAACAAAACATATCTGCAGGGGCCAAATCTGTAGAGTAGGGTAATTAATCAGCAGCTGACTATTTAGTTCATCTGTCAGCAGACATGGCACAAATGTTGCAGCAATATGATACATTATCAGTTTTTCTTTTAAAATCACATAGCACAAACTTTTACTCATTGGAAAATTCATTCACAGCATGAAAACGATTTCCATGAATCATAGCATGCACTTTCTCCATGTGATTGTTGTCCACTGATGTGGAAAATATCCAGATTTGGGATAGTTTTTGGTGAATATGTTTCCTGATTTGAAGTGCTGGTATCACTAATGACTAATGGTAAGTCTAAAGGTCTGTTGCAATATTCAAAAGATCTCCATGCAAGTTTTTTCTAATTTAGAATAGAATTTTCACACACACACACACACATATACATTGTTCTTTGATTGTGGCTTAATACTAGTCAATGTGGTGTGATGCATTTTTTATACAAAATGTCAAGATCCCTGCTACAAAACATGAGTATGCTAAAAATCTCATTGGTATACTGTTTTAAAGTTTGATTACTTTTTAGACTCACCATCTATACATGTATGTATAACAGGGTGTGCTCACATATACATTACTACTAAATAGTGAGTTCAATCCTTGCTAAATGCCCTGTACTTGTGACCTTGTGTCACATCCTACCTATGGTGAATGGGTTGGGTAAACACCTACAAGTATGTATAGCAATATGTGCATGTGGAAAGGGAGAAGGGTATGTGTATGTAATCGATAATTTATAGATTTATTTATCTGTTTTGCAACACCCTGTTCTGAATTCCTTCTTTCAAGCAAACATTCATTTGCTCAAACTGTTTGATGCAAGCATTACCTTCTTCGAAAAGTGCAATAATTTTTTATTTATTTTTCTTGCAAAAGACAGAAAAAGTAAGCAACCTGATTGTACCCAGACATTTTTAATTACCAGTCTGTCTAATAATTCTTTTTGAATAGTCAAAAAACATAAGAAACAGAAGAAAAGAGAAAACATTAAAAAAATGAGTGTCAAGTTCACTTGAAGCCGGCACTTTTCCACTTCTGTCTGCTTTTGTTTGTAGCATTTCAATAGACACCTAATCAGTTTTAACAGAAAGTATGTAATAGGCTGTACTTAATGTTGGTTCAGTGGTTTCAATGCAGGCATTAGGACTGTGTAGTTTATTGTTCAATAACAAACACAGGTAAGTGAGATGTATTAAATTCAGGTAGCAGAAAATTATATCAAAACCAGAGTAAAATACATATCTTTATCTGCAGATATCTTTGCAGTTCAATTCATCAAGGAAACAATATGCAGTTGTTTAAGCATTACAAATTGCAGCCACATGTTTATAAGACCATAGAAATACAGTCTTGCAGGATTTAGAAAAGAACATTTTGTATTATCTCTTTACTGAGTCTCAGTAAAGACATGTTAATTCTTCTCCACCTAAACATTCAGGAACACACACACACATATATATATATATATATATAAGCCAATGTCTGTTTCCTTTATAATGCACAAAACCTTATGTTTTTAGCTTCCCATATCCTTATATGATGAAAGCCCTCTTAAATTGTTGTGCACTTCATTGGACAGCTGAGGTACAGATGATCAAACTTCATATTACTCATGATGGCAAAAGTATATTTCAAACAATTAAAACTGTCATATATCTAATGCTCTAATATTTCGTAATTACTGAGTTTAGTTTAATAAATGGCGAGGCCATATAGAAGAATTAGGGATAGGAAAATTATATTACACTAATCTCCTAAGTTAGAGTAATCTAGAAAATCCTGGCCTTTAGCTGGAATTAAACACCAATCTCTTAGACTAGTAAGAATTTTGCTGTCCATTAATAGCAAATATTTCATTAATATTTTTCATAAGCAATCTATGAATCTAGTTTTGTTCCCAAATTAGCAAATCCCGGCAAATATCTAAAGGTTTTTTTCTGAGTTATCTTAGACAAAGCTTGCACTAAACAGCAGATATGTGTCTCATGACCCTCACTAATCTGATACTCAGTACAGAAATTGGTAATGAATGCTGTTATATCAATAAAATTTCATTGGCAAATTAAAAGTTTTGTTTCTGTTATTATTTCTAAAAACTTTATATATTGCATGCATTACCATATAGAAAAGTAATCTTTCACTGACAAATACAAAAAAAGAAGATTGTTCTTTTATTTCATGCAAATATATACACTAGATAAAAAAAATATATTGTTCTCAGACTTCTGAAGATTGAAAAATAGTACAAAGAAATAGATAAGTAAAAGAAATAAAATCATCATAAATTCTGGTGATAGACTTGGTAAACCACTGTCACAAAAAATTAGGATGTATTTGCACATGAAGCAAATGTGGAAGGATCAAAAGATGTGAAGACCTATGATAGTAATGGTTTATCGAGATGGATATTATGTCTTTGGGGGAGGGAAATAGGTTATACATTTGAAAAGGGTGAAAAAAAAGTACAAAAGGTAACACATTGTTTTGTTTAAAGAGAATTTCAGATAGAAGACTGGACTGGACAGGGGGTATAGATTTTAGGATCTGTGTAAGGGCTACAGGAAAATCTGAGCTTGTGAGCATTGTAACAAAAACCTGAAGGAAGTTAAGGCAGGAGAAGATAGTTGAATAGAGCAAAGGTCAGAACAAAACCTGGCCATAAGAGAAGAGATAAATGCAAGTTTTCACTCTGATAAGCCATCAGTTGAAGGCAGCTTGTTGAAGAAAGCATATTGATTAGTTGGAATGTCTTTATTCAAGGCATTCTCAGACTCTTTGTAATTAAGAGAAGGGCCAGGTCTCCTTTTGTATGTGAGCAATATT
Organism: Doryteuthis pealeii; assembly: GCA_023376005.1. Taxonomy (NCBI): domain Eukaryota; kingdom Metazoa; phylum Mollusca; class Cephalopoda; order Myopsida; family Loliginidae; genus Doryteuthis; species Doryteuthis pealeii. The sequence goes on from CM042142.1 coordinate 42,672,789, forward strand.
CTATTTCACTGGTTTTTATCAGTGTTTTTGAAAGAAAGCCAGAGCAAAAAGCCAGCAGCAAGGGTCTTGATAGGGAACCTAACTTCACCACAAACACATTTGACAGCGTTAATAACATGAGGTCACCAAGAAAGGTCTTTTTAAGATAGTGATCCTGAAAAAGCATGCAACGATGTAAAAGAAGTGCCACCAGCTGGTGGAAAATGAGAGGAATAAAACTGATTTAGTTGTTTGCTACTGGAAAATTATGATCTTATCTTTCTTTATTTTTTGCCCTATGTTTACTCAAAAAGATCAGATAGTTCAATGCCCTAAATGTCTAACAAGATTAAAAGGTCAAATTTGTTTGGGCCTATAGTTGTAAATCTATCTGAAGGATTTATGATATTGCTGACTGGCAAAGTTATTCCATAGACTAACATAACAGAAACTTTGAACCAAGAATGTACAAAGTAATGAGAAATTATTTTACTTTGATTATTTCAATATTCTGTCTGCCAGCAATACTTGACATAATTTCTAAACATTAGTGATCTCTTTTTTTTTCTCTATTTTCAGTGCTTAAATTATTAAATTTCAATTAATATTAATATTAATGTGATTTTAAGATTTTCATTCATTAAGGATTTTTACAGATTCTTTTAATTAGATTATCTAATTATGTTATTTAATCAAAGAAATCTCCAAGCAGTCTACCACAAATTCTTCTGTGAGGCAGTGGCCAAAATATACACATTCCACTTCCTATGCTCACCTGGGAAGTTAATGTTTTCCTTAATTTTGTTTTAGTAAAATATATTCTTCCTCTGATTTCCAATTATCAGAGTTTATTTTTTAGGTTCTTTGGGATTGTTCCAAGGGTTCCAACTGATTGATATCACTGTCACATTATTGATCTATAATTTTGATCTGCTGGAATAGTGAAGTCAACTAGTTGAAATGTTATTTTATTCTTGTTGACTACAACTAGGTCTAGTCTTCTGGCCTGGATTATGTGACCTTGTAAGTCAAATTATTATTATCTAAGAGTATTGGTATTATGCTAAGAAAAATGCTCTTTTGTTATGCTATGTTAACAAAAATACAGAAATTGGATCATTGTAATAGATTATATTAAGTATATCTGTTAACATGCTAAATGTGCTATGGAAATGTTGCCATCTGCTTAATTTCCAAATATGCTCTTTTGACATAATCATTTAAAAATTCTCTCTGTGATAATGATATATCATCATCATTAGATCATACTGACAGCACAAATTCCCATTACTTTTTTTGTCACCCATCCCTATGGATCATCACCCCTGCCCAGAATCCACACAGAACTGATTGATGTATGTTTTTGCTGGTTAGTCTAGACTGGTGTGTTCATGCATAAGTGTCTACAGGAGAATGTCACTTATGAGTTCATCCTTGTTTCTCCAGCAGACATAGATTTATAAATGATCATTATATTCCTATTCAAGCAGAATTTAGACAAAAATAAAGTAAGAATTGGTAAAACTGACAGACATGATCTAGCCAGTCTAGTAATATTGTACAGAGAAACTGCTTTGCTTACTTGACAGCATTTAGAAATCTCCCCAATTTTATCACATATATTATCTGGTTAAGATTGTTATTTCACCCATTTTTTTCATCTTGTTTTATATGGAGATATTCTAATAATGAATATTATGGTCTAAATTATTTGAATAATAGCCTGTATTAACAAAAAGATTACTTTGTTCAAGTTTCTTTCATAGAAGCTATCAAATTGCTTCTTCCTTTTTTTTCTTATTTGATTCACAAATCTTAAGAACTCTCATTTCAGAATCTAATTTCCTAGTTTTAGACATTCAAACTTTTTATTAGACAGAATTAAAAGTTCTTGTGTCATACTCTTGTATAATCATCTCAGTATTATCATATCATCTTGTATCCTTAACAATCTGTATATTTATATAGAAGTTGCTCTAGGCACAGATAGTGAGTGGTGTCTTGAATCTTAATCGTACCATCTTTAGATTGTAGGAAATTAATGTCGATAAGTCAGACAGTTGAAATTCTATAAATGCTGGACAACAATGATTTTTTTTTTTCAATCAAAATTTCATAGCTGACCAGTTCATAAAATATATGAGAGTTGGTCATCTGGTCAGATGAAGTTAATGTTGTATTGAAGCTATCAATTTTTTTTTTAATGGGTGGGAAGACATTCAACTTATTTAGCTTTAATATACTGATATAAAATACCAATTTTAAAAGAAGACGGATGTGTTTATCAAGTCAATCTAATTTCTTTGTAAAAGATTATCAAATTGTAAAGTTTTAAGTTTAATCTTTTATGTCAGACTATCATTATATTAATGTACAAGCTGCCTCCTATCTATGATGTCCCTATTTTGCATGTAAAAAGCATGAATGTATTTTTATGTAATGTAGTACTCACTTTACTATGAAAAAGTAGGAAATTACTATTTTGCTTGACATGATCTTATCAAGATGATTTTAGAAATTAATATAAACCCCAAACATGGCCTCTTTGGTTGCTGAAGAGGAGGCAAATATGTCAGTTTTTGCAAGTTTTATAAGCAGATCAGTAGCCACTTATTGAAACAAGTGAACAAAATTGTCAAAATATTACACTTGTGTATAATATGATCCTGAATTAATTGTTGTCTTTGATTCTGATAGTGCTAATATGGCATATCTCTTAAATAGTTTTCATGGAATCTTTTTTAAAAGATCCAAAAATCTCATTTAATCACTCATTGTTATATAAGATGTGATGAAAATTATCAAGACAAACTTTTTAAATTAAAAAAATCTAAATGAAGATACATCTATTAAGTGAATTCTAATAGTTTGAAGTTTATTAAATTATCATACAAGAACCCCATCAATTCCTTAGTTTTGTTTCTAGTGCTTAAAGAAATTAAATTTCAAAGAGAAAAAAGTTTCTTTTCTCTTTTAATTTATTACAGCTTTCTGGATATGAGGAGAGGAGCAGGTGGGTCAGTTGGCATGGACCTGAGCCCCCAGTAGAGCCAAAAGATGACCTTTTAGTAAAGAATGTTAGTGTACAGAGAGTGTGTATGTGGCCTTGACCTATTATCAGCTTTTCATAGACCTGCTAACATCATGACTGATTTGCAAATCATTAGCCTTTATTGTCAATATATTCTTTATTGATATTCATTCATTCTCAGATTGATACATGTCTAAAACTTTTGATTTGAAACTAATTTGAATAATAAAGAATAAAGCTACATGGAGAATTTCACTTTTTTTCAGATTAAGAAACAGAATTTATAAAACTATCAGCTTACACAGTTAACATTTTATAAGATAGGGAATAATAATTTGTAATTCCCAATATAAATTACTACCAATGATCAATCTCTCTCATATATATATATATATATATATATATATATATATATATAGAGAGAGAGAGAGAGAGAGAGAGAGAGAGAGAGAGAGAGAGTATGTGTGTTGGTAGATATATCACTAAGTCCATTGTCTAATTAAAAAGAAGCATTTATTTTAATATATTTGTGGACAAGCAAACATCTTTCTAAGAGATAAAAAGCAAAATGATAAAGCATATCTTTCTACAGAAGTGTGTATGTATATTTATTGCATTATCTGCAAATATCTATCACACAAACATTTGTACAATGTGACAAATGAGAATTTATCTCACCATACGAACAATGTCGAACATATAGTTTGTGTCTACAAACAATTACAGATAAAAACAGACCTGTTCATCTAAGCACACATGATACCTTACACTGTAAGCTGCCTACAAACTGAATTGTTGTACATACTATTAATGTGTATGTGTGTACATGCATGTGTACACATTGATATCCGTGTGTATATATGTACAGGTCTATGTGCATGTATATTTATGTAAGTATACATAAACAAAACTGATGTTTATTGAAAAGAAAGAGTTGACATTAATTCATGGTGTCAATGTGACTGCAACAAGCATTACAGACCTGAATGACCATAGTTTCATAGCAAAAATTAAACATTGATTTTTTTTTTTTAAGAAGCTCATTTCTTCTGCTTGCCACTTGTGTGTATGTGTACATATACACATCTACATATATACCTCTGTTTGTTTTTGTGTGTATGCATGAATGTATATATCCAAACATTTGTGTAAAGATCTATATGTTTGTGAATGTGCATCTGTATATAGCAAGAGTGATGTTTATTGAAAGGAGAGACTTAACAGCAGTTCAGTCCATAAATGCCATGAAACAACAATGTAAATCAAAAATAAAATTTGAAAGAATATTTCTCACTTTGACAAGAAGAAGCAACAAAAGTAAAGCCTGTTCTTGTTCTATTTTCTGTTTCTGCATGTAAATATAATTAAGACAAATTGAATTTATTTCTATTTTTTTCTAATTGTCTATTTAATTATGCATGTATTTTCAAGTGGTATGTAAATTCTAATTTCTTTCAGTACAAAGAGCAGCTTCATGCATACTAATGTCCTTAGCTAATTGCAAAGATATCTAATATGGGTTAGCATTGTCAATTGTCATCTATATTTAAAGATTAGCCAGTTATTTGGCATCATCATGGTTAAAATGGCTTCCTGAATGCCCAGTAACACACATTGGATGACTTTTATTGTCATTTAAACTTTTAACGCAGCAAATGAAAAATGGAATAAATGTAAGAGAAACAGAAACTACTATTTTTATGTGTTGACTTGATTGTGCAATGAAAAGGTGCTTTGTACAATGTTCAGAAAAAAAACTGGTCCATTAAATATTCTGTATTGGGAGAGAAAAATTGTATATATTAGATTTTCAAGGCCATCAAGTTAGGCAGGTTAAAATAATTTCAAGAATCTTTTGTAACCTCTGTAGAGGAGTTCCATTTTTACTGTGATTATAATTTAATAAAAAAGAGAATGAGCCAACATTATTTGGAAATGGGAAGAAGACAAAATATATGGTTGGACATGTGTACATATATCTTTCATTGTGTTTGTATTCATATTACTGTCTTAGTGTGGGTGTATTTATATAAGTCTCTATATTGATGTTCATGAATGTGTATATATAAGTGTGCTTTGTGCATCTCTATAATTTGTATGTGTGCATATATTTGAAGTTATACTTTATACATTTTATTATAGTTTGTGCAAAAGTTTCCAGCAAAAATGGGTTTAAATTGTGTATTCAGTCTCTAATTTTCAAAAAAGACTGCCAAGAAGTTATATGTTTGTATAGGTAGGTAAATCAATAAGTCCATAACCTAATGATGAAAAAAGCATTTATTTTATGCAACAAATATGTATTTTTCAACTTAATCAAATACTTATTTATTTACTATATTTATTACTGTGTTACTTATTACAAACATCTGAGAAGTATCAGTGGACACTGATGGCTAAACATCCTAATCTCCAACAAAGTTCTGTACAAGATGTGCAACTCCATTTCTCTATTAACATGGGTGGTGCAACTGGTCCACGTTTGGACATGTGCTACAGATGACCAAAAAATCAGATGCACAAAAATCCCTGGAATTTGCTGTAATAGGGTCACAACTACTGGTCAGGAAGAGGCTGCCACAATACAAACTTGCTTGGTAAGTTGCAGGTAGACCTCCAAAATGGAGGACTGGGAGCCCTAAGATCTAGAAAGCAGCTAAGGGATCTAAGGACAGCATGGTTAAATGAAGAAGGACTGGATGCTGCTGCAGGATGTTCCAAACTACTACAGTAGCAGAATACATTAAACCATCATCATCATCATCATCATATCAGTTATACTACATATAACATATTTCCTAAGCTTAGCTTAGTCTGCCACAAGGTTCTAAGTTAAAAGTACCTTGTGAAGATTGAACATTTTACATTAGTGAATTTATTTACTATTAAACTATTATATTATGGTAGGCACCCATGTATATGTGCACTATGCATGTATTATATTTCGAGGCAGAGAAATAAAATAGAACCTGATTCTGTAACTTAGTGAATTATGAATTTACTGTCAACCCCGACCTATTATGCCAATTCTTGACATAAGGTCAGTTTAGTGTGGGGACTCTCCTAGATGAATAGTGGATAAATTGTTCAATTTCATCAGTATTTCCACTTCAGGTGGTGCATCTTGACTCTACTCTTTTAGATAAAGGGGACAGGGGCTACCTGGAGGGATTTTGTAAAATTATATATGTATATATATATGAGGAAGAATGAATAAAGAGAAGAAAGAATAGAATGGATAATAAAAGATGAATTTAATCAATATCACTTACACATGTGTTTCGATCAGTTAATCTCTGTATATATATATATATATATATATATATATATATATATTATATATACACCAATGGGATTATATAACTTAGTACATTATCAAGGTAATTTAACACTTTTGGCATTTCTGTGGAAAGTATATATATCCACTCAAAATTGTATTACTGTTAGCTGCAGAAAGCAGATTTACTCCATGGCTTTGAAAAAAATCTCTCCTTATGCTGTGACCCATTATCAATTTTATATTTTGGTGAATAATTAACATCATTACAGTAATGACCATGAAATTTAATTACACAGTGAAAGGTTTAATAATTAGATTAGAGTAAAGAAACTCAAATACAACTGTGTAATGGATATATGATGGAAACTATGTTTAAATAAATTTATCATCCTGATGATTCAAATCTAAACTTATCAGTAAAATATAACCTCATTGTCTTATAATAATTGTTACATTTACTGAATAAAATTTATATGCAAATGTAACAACTATTCTAGGACAAAAGTAGTAATCCCTTTGAATAATACAATCCATGTGCAGTATTTTATATTAAATATGTAATATTCCCCTGAAAAAAATATTGGCAGCTCAACTGCTGTTGTTAAAAGTTATTGGCATGATTTTTCTTTTGTAGTTTTTGCCTACATAGAAGTAATTTTGCTCAGCTCTTTTTTTAACCAAGTATCAAAGATTTAATCATACACCTCATAGTTTCTCATCCAATAGCCTAATCGCTAAACTATCACAAGTCTTTTGTAAACACTTTCATAAATAGATTTCTACATGCTGTGTTACTTTCTAAGAGTGATAATATTTCAAGTTATTGATTCTAGCTATAAAAAAAAATGAATCAAAATTTTAGGTAAAACTTTAGCACATGATTTATGATGTTGATTCTGTGTACACATTACTCCTTCAAATAGACTTTGCTTATGGTTGAATGGCACATAAGAAAATTGATCTCAGATAAAAACCAAGTAAAACAAACATCCATATTCTGTCTGAATGGAAAATAAGAGATTCAATCGGATGAAGGTCAGGACTGGAACATAGTGACCAAAAAGACACCCAGAAAAAGTTATATTGATTTAGTATCTTAATTATTAACTGCTTAGAGATTTATTGAGAGAAATTTCTTCATCCTCTTAAAAGAGTTAAGAGTTTTAACTTTGAAAAAACAGCAAAAAAAACATCCCTGTCCTTTTTATATTAAACATGTCAGAAATACATTTAGATCTTTTGATATTCATCTAAATCAACCTACTAATCTCTTGAATGTCTTCTGCATCTTAACCTTGATATTACATTTAACATTGCCATTAGCATGTCTTTATCTCTTCTAATTTCAGATTTGCAGCAAGGAATAAAATGGTTTCATCAAACCAAGATGTCTGTCAAAATATCAGAACTTTATACCAATAGTTTTGGCTCAGTGGTTACAGCAATGAACTGACAACAAAGTAAGTCACTAATACAAAACTTTCTAAGGAGAATAAATTATCTCAAACAAGGGTCTTTTGTTTTTCAATGTCATCAGGTTGGCCTAAAGTCGGTATCAGCCAGACTGTGAGGGAGTCTATCCCCTTTTCACTAGTGCTAGACCAAGGAGATTGTTTTTGCATCTGAGGTGAAGCACCACACCTACCATCAACTCCTCACTTTACTGCACAAATCCCTGTGCTACTCATACATTGAGTTGGTGAGGGCTGGTATCGAACCAGGAACCTTGTGGTTCCTAGGTGGATGCTCTACCGACTAAGCTAAACTGACTAATACTTTAAAAAAGATGAATGTTGTCTGCAGAAAAGATTAAGCCAAAAAGAAAATTTTGGTTTTTATAGTCACGTTTTATGAAATAACACTCCAAATATGAATTTTACATTTGATGTTTTTAATATGAATCAGTTAATTTTCATTTCTCCAGCAATCATCAGTTGTAATTTGTAATTAAAACATAAGCTGTTAGAGAAACACCAAATTAAATAACCTCTAGAAGTTTTAGAGTCTTTGTGCCAAAGTATATGTTTCCCATAATTTGTTATATAATAGGATGTGCCTCTGAGTGCAAAATAAGCTAAAGATGACTCTAGTGGTGAAGAAGAAGTGTCAAAGCAAGGGAGTTCCATTGTGTGCTTAACATGAAAAAGACTGATGGGTACAGTGTCACATGATAGAAAAATATAGAACCCCCTTCTCCACTGAGGGTACATGATTGGTTAATGAGTGTCACGAAATAGGAAAAAGGGGATAGTCAGAGAAAGAGAAAGAGAGAGAGGAGACAGTTTCTTAATTCATCAATTGTGGAGGCAACTTCATGTGAAATTCATTTCAAGTGAATTTGAAAGAGGATATAATTTCTAATCAGTAGAATTTTTTCCTTCCACTAAATTTATGGCCTGAAGACCAAAAATTTTCAAAAGCCAGCTTGGAAACAATGAATAAAATTGAGTAATAATTATCAACAAGGTGTTTGTCTATTTTTTTTTCCACCATGATGTAAGATTATTGTTACTCTAACGATGCATGGTTTTTATGGTTCTACTTAGGAACAGGTGACAACAAGTCACATGACCACCTTAAAATACTATGCATTTAATGTATGCAATCTCCAAATCTAAATTAATGTATTGCTTTCATTATAAATCAAACTTAACATTACACTGAATCTGGTTAATACTGAAAAGGATTACTACTTGAAATTTATGATACTTTTAACACAAACTTTACACAAGTTTTTCTTTTATTGTCACTGGTCATTTCTGACACCAATTTTGATTTACTTTTACAAGTATTTACTTTATGATGAAAACCAATTTAGATTAGATTGATTTTTTTTTTTACTCTCACTCTCTGCACAGTTTGATTTTCCTTACTGACAAGTGACCATCACTTATATTATTCAGAGCTTATTTGAAACTACATGGAGAGAGAACAAAAAGAAATGAACACATTATCTTACTTTATATAAAATCTTCAATTTTCTCTCTACTGTTTTGTCTTGTTCTATATTTGAATATTGGCCTAAAGAATATCTGATACAATTTCTGACAAGTTGAAATTGAGATAAAAACAACCCAAGAAAAAAAAAATCTTTCAAAAGAGCAGAAGAGAAATGTTTAAAATAAGAAAAAAAAAAAAAACAAAAAAAACAACAAGTACAATGTTTCATTCACAAAGGAGTTATAAGCAAATTCTATCAAGATAAAACTATTTTTCAAAGGAAACAATAAAGAAATTCTTTCTACTAACTCTGTTCTTTGATTGTTATTTTTTTTCTTCAGAAAATGGAAAAAATATGTAAGTGCTGATATAAGAATAAAACAATAAGTAGAACCAATCTTGATACAACATATATAGGATAAATAAGAGTGAGAGAGAGAATGTATAAATGTACAATAGTGAATAAAAAGAACACAAGAGTTAAATGAAGCTTGCTAGTTGATATTAAAGACCCGTATTGGATGATGGTGGGGGTGGGGTTCAGCTTCCACCATTCCCTAAAGTAGAATTATCTTTGAAAAACCTATATTTATGACACAGTTATCAATCTAACAGTTACTCTATCTTCAACTCAATAAAAAATATACATCTAAGCAACCAAGCTTGTTTTAAGTATATCTTTGTTTTGAATTTCATCAATATTTAGCACTTCTCAATAATTTACATTAAGATTTCCAACTTCTTCCAAATTGATTTATCAGGATGTCAGTGACAGTTGTTTGAGGCTTGGCTCTGCTGACATCAATTTTGCAATGTTTATATGTTGAGAATGAATTTATCTTATTTCTTTTGAATATAAAATATCATACAATTCCAATAAATAGAAACACATTAATATATCTTTAAAAATGAACCAAGGGGTTTTAAAAAGAACAAATACTTATTAAAATTTGAATATATACAACTGAAAATATCAACTTATTTGTAAATTTTTAACTGTAACTCAAATTAAAAATTAACTTACATAAATTAACCCTTACATAACATCTCTCTCTCTCTCTCTTTTATATATATATATATATATATATATATATATTATATATAATATATATACACACACACACACATTCTGATAGGAAAAGTATTCTTAATCAATATCTACTTTTGCTTATTTTCATGAAAACCAAATGCAATAAAATTGCAAAGAAATCCAAGATATATTGTTATTGTATCAAGAATTAAGTTGTAATAAATTCTAACAGTTATGTTTCAGATCATGTAACAGTAATTCTAATGAATTAGATTAAAATAATATGGAAAAAGATAACTTTTTACACTTTTATCAGCCAATGACTTCCCATGCAATGGAAAATCACTAAATGAATCACTAATTTCAAACCACATACTTGTTACATAGAACCCACCATAACATTCAAGCTGATTCAGTAGTATATATCTACAGTTAATTAGTATGATTAAATTTAGTTGTAAACAAACATGTGTTTGGCTGGTTAATATAGAAAGGGTTAATAAAAATATTTATTGCAAATCATTAGATTAAACTAAAAGTATCAATTTACATGATTTAAATTAAAAATAAATTAGGCTAAAATAATCCATAAGGCTTTGGTTATTTTTGTGTATTAGTCATTAATAAGATATTGTAAATTACCTTTCATTTTTCATTTATAATAATCAATATTTTAAAATTATGATTGAATTAAATTTTATTGAGGAGAACATGGGTTTTACTGATAGATTTTAGATTTTTTGTCATTGCAAAAAAGGTTGAGAACCACTGAATTCCCCTATGAAAAATAGGAGTATATATTTATAATTTAATATTGTAAAATATTGTAGGGTGTATTAAAGCCTTTTTTTTTATTTACATTAAAAAATATATAAATTGTCATCCAAAGTTATATTCAGTTTTAAGTTTGGCATTAATGGACATTCCTTCTCTTTACAATTTACACATCCTGTGCCCCCTATGGGATAGCAATTGATGAATCAACAACCATTTTCTTTTTTTTTATTTTGGGTCTTTTTTCTTTTATTTACTTATTAGTTCATCACACATTTAACTATTTTATTTTTCCCTATTTATTCAGTTTCATTTTTGTTGCTTTTCTTTTCTTTTTATATTTTAATACATTTTTTATCAGAGCAAAATCCCTTAAACTGGTTATTACTTAGCATTCTAAAGTGAACCTTTATATTTATCATTGACTTAGAAAGGGATTTTATCATTTATATATTTTTTTAATGATTTGTGTTAATAAAGAAACAAAAACATGAACATTTAGTATATAATATTCATCAAAGCAGTGTGTTTTAACAAAATTACTTACCCCCCCCCCCCAATATCCTATCCATTAGAGATATAAGCTGAACGATTCTTTATGTAAACTAAAAAAAATTATCCTGCAAAAATTTTTATAGCATAACTTTAGCAGGTAAAAATATATAAGTTCTTTGATATCTTCAATAAAAAAAATATATACAGAATTACTCAGCAATCATTTCTAACCTCACAACTCAGATAAAATGATAACACTGGTGAAATAAAGATTTGCTTTCCAAAATTCAACCATTAGATAAAACAGTATATATATTTCCAACTTAAAGCAGAAAAAAAATCAATGTTTTTCTAAAGCAAAGTTTAGATATCAAAAGTTAGTATTGGCACATCCAGAGGGAGTTATAATGTTTCAACCCTCAAACCATGAATCATCATCATCATCATGTCGCGCTTGCAGCACGGATATCCATGACATCTCTCGCCAACCCTCCTATCACTCATTGCACCTGGGATGAGCATATAGCATCCTCGCATAGCTGGTCAATGTAGGTCCTTGCTGGCGCCCCACACTTGCATGTCATGTGTTGGCTTCCACAGGAGAACGTCGCTTATGAGTTCGTCCTTGCTTCTCCAGCAGTGTCCTGCATGCCTTGTCCGTCTCACTCGGATAGTTTGAGAGAGGGGGGGCAGGTGCGTACAGCTGTCTCTTCGTGGGGTGCTGCTTCCACGATTTGTTCAAGACTGCACGTAGCATTCTTGTGCAGCTTCCATCTAGCTTATTTTCAAGACGCTTCGTTAGGGTCCAAGTGGTGCAGCCATATAGCAGCACCGATATACAGCCTGGAAGAACTGTCGCTTCAGCTTGTCAGGGAGATCAGACCTCCATATGACTGACAATTTGTTTGTGGCCGACCATACCTTTGCTATTCGTGTGTTAACATCTCTCTCTGTGGATGAGATATTACTACCTAGGTACGTGAATTGTTCTACAGGCTTGAGAGGCGTGCCGTTGAATAAACAAGGGTTATTATCTAATGAAGAATTTATAGAGAACACCATAAAAGATACATTGCAGCAATAAGATTATAAAGATTGATGTATATTTATACATGTCAGTACTGAATCATGAAGAACTCTTTAAAAATGCATTGCTATCATTATAATATATTATATGCATACATTAAGTTATGTTTGGCAGGGTACTTATTTATAGTTCAAAACTGGTCCTGCTTTCTCATTCAAAATGTTTGTTTTAGTCTATAAGATTATACCATTTTTAATCCATTGTACTGAAGAGTTATTGAGTATAATAAAATTAAACTGAATAATTCATTTTCCTGATAAAATTTATACTATTTAAATGATTTTTATTTTAGGTTTTGTTTAAAAAGCCATAATCAATTTCTTTTCTTTTTTTAATAAATTCATTGAAAAGCAGCTTTTGGCAGCCCTGTAGCTTGATGTTAACTCACACCATATTTAGAATTTATATTATAATTGCAAATAAATAGAGGTAAGTACTCTAATTAGCATTTAATATTGTTATCTTGCTTGAAAAATCCTAATAATTGGAATGTGCACAAACTCACTATTATTAAATTGCAAATTGGATAAGAAATTGCTTTATTCTCTTTTTTTTAATGTGTTAATAAAAGGCTCATTAAAATGTGCCATTAATAAAAATTAAGTCAATATAGATGACATGTCAGGTAATACAAATTAGTTTAAATATTTTTCAATCGTTTGATTAAGTAAAAATAATTCAAAAATGTAGAGAAGAGTTTTTTTTTTATAAAAAGCTTTATCTGAAAATATATTGAAGTAAATATTAAATGTTTAATAAGTTTTTGATTCTTTTAATTTTAATTCAAAATTTAACTCTTTCTCTTCATCATTTATCCTGAAATCTTGTAAAATTCAAGTTGAGGAACTTAGAATTACGAGAAAATTTTATGTTGCACAGGATTCAATCTTTTGATAACAAAAACTGATGGATGGCAATCAAATTAAGTAAAATTGTAAAAGTAAAACTGATATATAAGAAGTGAAAGAAGAAAAAAATACTTCTGACAGCATGCTATGGTCAGGAAAAAGAATGGCAGCTCTAGACAGAGATATTATATAAAGAGGAGTCTAGAATGTAATCGGTTAAAAGCAGATAGTGTCCAAGAAATACTTGAAGATGTCCAGCACCTCTGAGAGGTACCATTGTCAGGATGAATAAATGTCATGTAAGTTAAGCTACAATGCTTGTGTGTCAGGTGCAGCTCAAACATTTGATTCACATGCATAATCTGGTCAAGTCTTGTGTTGAACATTAATCAAAAAGATGAAAATACAAAGGACATAAATTGAAATCAGACTAAAAGTATCAGTTGTGTTCTTAGCCAAATTTTCTCAGTGATCTTTTTTTTTATCCCCTTTGCTCAATCAGAAAGCATATTGTTCTTGACATAAAATGCAATATTACTCATCTCTATTGAAACCCTTCAAAAGTGGAATTGCTTCTGAGGGTTGATTGACAGTTGAAAGGAAAAACCCATCTAATCTTAAAATCGACCACATGATATTTTGGTAGTAATGTTTCTTCTGTGTAGAATCAGTTGATTTCAAGAAAGACATACAAAGCTTTTCAGTGGCAAGTTAAGTTGACCAAATGTACAAGATTCTAGTGCATGGCCCTCAAGATGATCCACTGCATTTTTAGTACGTGAAGGAATAACTTACCTTCCACAGATGCCAGGAAAGAGGAATATTTAGGCATTTAATTGTGTTTATCCCCAAGCTGGTTACAACAAACTGTTAGCCTGAGGGTTGGTTCTTTAACTAACCATCATACTAAAAATAAGATTTGATGCCTTTTTAGCTTATGAATAGGCATCTGGGATTTGAGTAAACTGCTGCCATTCCACTTCTACTAGATTTATAATGTTACAAAACAGACAGTATCAGATTCAGTTTGGTCTTATTTTTGCTCTTATTATTAACTGTTCACATTTATATCACTCATGTTAAACTAATGTTTGTTTAACAAAAGTTTGTTTTTGTGAATTTTGTTAAATTTGATAGCATTTAGATTAGCATTTTTCTTCAACTAAAAAAAAAAAAGAATGTTTATTATTCATAAAAATTAGGTTATGAAGAATTTGCTGATCTAACCTCTAAATCTCCAATTAAAGTTCTATTCAATATTGAATAATTATGGAATTATTTTTTAAATCAGATTTAACATAAAATCTTATTTTCTACATCACCAGAAGAGTCTGTAATATTGTGCCTAGCATTATATTAATAACTGAATTTTTCATTATTCTGTAATGAGACCAGGTTGCATAATTATATATATATGTATATATATACACAACACAGAAAAATACCAAATTATAAACACTAGAAGTTTGTTACTTTAAGTTTCATGTGCTGTACACAATCATCAGACGGAAAAGTGGCCAATCAATTAATTACAACTGATTGACCACTTTTCTCACTTTTCCATCTGATGATAATAACATATTTAATTTTAAAAAGATCTTTTTTTGGTTGAAGGAGAAAAAAAGTGTTGAATATTAATTAAAAAATATTTTTTTTTTTAAATTAAAAAAGAATAAAAGATTAAACTGGATTGAAAAAACTTTTGACAGTATTCCTGTCAAAATAGTTTCTGAAAACACCAGTTCAAATTCATCAGTTGTTTTTTTTTTCTGCTCTAAAATAACTTTACAATTTATAAAGGAAGAAAAAAATTTTTTCTCAACTCTTTTCTTCCTTACTACATTTGGATAACTCTTACTTATCTCCTCTTCACTAAAATATATTGAAAATCAATTTATTTTCTGAGAAAATAAAAGTCTATTTCAAAGGGTTAAAATCACCAGTGGCAGAACAAAGAAGAAAAAAAAATGGTCTTCAAGATAACAGGAAATGCACTAAAAGTGTATGTTTATATCTATCATAACTCAACAGTGAAGTTTTTCAGTGTACACGGAGTACTTTTATTTGAAATGAACAAAATTAAAAAAATTAAAAAAATCTATGTATAAGCAAAATGTTATATTGATAAACTGCAGGATAGCGTTGTCTCTTGCTATTTTTGGAGTTGAATAAAACCACAATGAGTCAAAATTTAGAATAGAGAAAGAAAAAAAGAAAAAAAAAGCTGTAGATAAAAAATACCAATCAATACAACAGCAAAATTAAACACATAGGCATAAAGACATTTATATATATCTGTTTGAGTATATGTATCCAAACATACATGTCTATAAAGTTTGTGTATGTATATATATATATATATATATATATATATATACTTATGCTACAATGTACCTATACAGGAGACAGAAAGAAAATCTAAAATCACTTTTTCTATTTACTTTTATAACTATATATAAATATATATATATAGAAACCTAATGTGCGTGTGTGTATCTGTGTGTGTATATATATATATATATATATATAATATATATATATATATATATATATACATACACATTATTCATGTAAGTCAGAACTGGTAAAATAAAATCTAGGAATTCTTGAATCAAATCTATAGCAATTCAAGTATCCTATAAGTATAAAAATTCATTTATATCTTTGCAAAATCAATTGTGCTCCTTGTTATTCACATTCTGAAGCATAGTTTGAATATCTTGTTGAGTTAGTAGACTCAGTAGTAAGCTATTAAATCGGAGAAACTTATCACAAAATGAAATAACAAAAATAAATAAATAGATAAATAAAAACTCTTTCAAAACTTACAAAAAGAAAATATATAGAAATAAGACAAAGTAAAAACTATATTTTAAGCATAACAGACCAGTTTTCAACAGATATGAAAAAAAGTTTTGGGCAAATTTTTGAAGGAAAAATAGATATAAGTGGTTTATTTTTGCATGGATGGAAAAATAAAATGTTAAAAAAGAAAAATAAGTTTTTTTGAATTTAAAAAATAAAAAATAAAAAAAATAGTAAGAAGCATTGTCAACAAAATGCTAAGGCTGCCGGCAGTTAACAAAATGTCTACTTGCCACTTGTATACCCTTTTTCATGATTATGTCTTTCCCTGGTTTATTATCTTCTTATAAAATAGACAATGTATCTTTCTTTTTTTTTATTATTTGATATTTGCTTATACAATACAGTTTTAGCCATCATATCTGAAATAAACTGTTTTATTATAAAACATTATATAACGAGGATAAATTCTTTAAAACTGATTAACAAAAAAAAGAAAAAGAAGAAAAATTGAATCAAATCCCATAATATCACCAATTTTGCCTTCTAGGCTTTGTAGAGATGGTCCAATACTTAAACCAATGGGCTGCATGTATGACATAGAATGATTACAAAATAAATACTCAAAAAGCAAATATGCAGAAAATTATTGCAGCACAATATATTTCAATATATATACTAGTAGATTTATACCAGTCTTTATTCAGTCACACAAATGAAATAGTGTTCTGTGTGGTCCGTTAACTCGTGGGTAATTATTTCAGAATCTAAGCAGGCAAAGAGATAATTAACTTTATATCTGGACAAGGGAACCTCATCTCATAGTATTTTTGATATTTTGGCAGAGAGAAACATGAGGAACTACATATCTTCTGTTTAACATTTTGCTGCTACTTGCTATGTCTCTCTTTCATTTTATAGAATTAAATGTAACCAATTAAATTGACTTTGAAAAATTGTAGAATCAGATTTTCTCCTGAAGCCAATTTTGAGTTTAAGAACCATTTCATAGTTTGTTAGTGTAAATTTACAAGTGATACAACCAAAAACTTGAACCAGAACTAAAACATTATATATATATATATATATATATATATATATATATATATATATATATATATATATCAGCCTTGCTCTCTGAAATATCATAATAGGATTATTATGGAAATTATTTACTTATTGAATACAATAAAGTATGTACATTTAAATTCTAATCAGTATTCAATGAAATATGTAAATCCTAGCAATATCCAGAATTTGAATACTGAAGTATATAACCAGGGTTTTAAATGCTCACCTTTCTCATTCGAAAGATTGATAGAATTATGATCTATTACAATACTGATCCAATTTGATCTTGTGTCAAACTAGGATAAGTCTTTAATAAATATTTCATTAAAACTTTGGATTTGAAATTGCAATATTTACAATTGAGATTTAAAATAAGGATCCAGCAGACAATATCTCATTAATTAATAAGATCTTTTCACAATATAACAGAAAACTTTGATTTAAAAAAAAAATTAGAATTCATTAGAAATAATTAATAAGCTGATAGTCAGCCCCAAAATCATATCTTATTTGAGATGAAAATCAATCAAACTATCAATTTCTTGATTGATAGTAGAAAGGTGATGCTATTGATAGGCAGGTACAAACATGTATTATCACATAAAATTGTTACAAAGTGAGGTTACTATATTGATAACCTATCTATTTCAAATACAGATGTTTTCTTTACTTATCATAAGATAAATACATTGATTAATACTCTAAGGTTGTAAAGAGTTTAAGCAAATTTGTTTTCCTTTCATGTGATTTTTTTCTTGTTCAACTTCACATTATGCACACAGAAAATTTGTTTGAAATAAACTAAAGCACAAAAAAAAGAAAAATATCAGAACCCAGTTTTTCTATAATAGAAGTCATAAGCACCTACAATACCATATACTTCAATTTTTTTATAATGTAATCTTAATTTTTTCTTCAAAATTTACCATTGCTCAGATTTGTACCAAAATATTAACAGGTTTTGAATCAAAGAGACTGACAAGTCTTGTAGATGGTATCCTACTGGATAATACAAATGACTGCTTTTTATTTGCCCTTCCTGGTATTATTCATTCCATAGACATCTGAACATCAATCAAGCTTTCTTCTCTTTTTTTTTGCGGATTACACCAAGGCTATAGAACCCATGTTATAGAATTCTGTTTAAAAAAACATTTGTTCTTGCTTGATAAATCATTGGAGTTATTATCACTATCTTGATGGACATCAATTATCCTATCTGTTTTCCAGTTGTGCTTTGCTGTGACTTTAGCTTCAGTATATATTAGGTTGTTGCAGATTCTTTTCAACATTATCTTTTGTACAATGTAAGAAAACCTGACAAGTGTCTGAAGTTTACTTAGCTCTCGCTCTCTCAATATGTTATTTACAAACCTGAGTAAAAAAAATAAAAAAAATTCTCAAACTAGGAAAATGGGTTATTTTCTTGCATGATACAAGAAAATGTCATTTCAGAGCTAAAATTCCAGGACAGCTCTTAACATCTCCGTCTAAATAGAATCTACTTGAGGAAAACAAGTTTATTCTTTGTGTCTGCTGACATAAAATGGAAATTTTTATTGTAAATTATTGGAATCTGGAAAAACTCCTACTGCCTAATATTACAGTGAGCAGTTGGCTTGTTTGAATGATGTATTGAAAGAGAAGGACTTTTCTTGCTGACTTTACTGCTGGATAATATCTATTCCCAGGTTGCAAATGTAACTCATCAAATTATCATGCAGCTAGGATGGAAAGTTCTTGTGCTATTTTCTCCAAACATACAATTTCACAGTATTATTTATTTCATTCTATACAGTACTCATGCAGTTTGGTCAGTGATTCCAACAGATGGAATATAGTTTATGTGAAAGATAGCATAAGGTCATAGAAACTTAGGGAAATATATACATTAATGATTATATAATTAGGCTATGAATTTATATGAATAAAAGATCTTGTTAGATCATACTGGAAATTTTTTCTATGAATCTTATACTGCAAATTATTTTAATAATAGCTGTTTATATAACTTGTGATATCATAGGTAACATTTATTAAAGAAATGCTATACGACTATAGTTAGAGAAAGGAGGAAACAAAGGTAGATAAGAAAGGCATAAGGATATTAAAAAAAAAGAAACTTATCTAAGATATACATCAAAAGTATTCTTAAATATGCATCATGTAAATTCAGTGAAGGTGTTTATGTGATCAATACTGGATTATTAAATAAGGGTTATTTTTTGTTATATATATATATATTGAGGATGATATAAATTAACATTAAAATATTACTACCTCTGCCCTATAATGGTAAAATTTGCATATAACTTTTATACACTCAGTGCAACAACTATTGTGGGACTGATGTAGTAATACGATTAATCAAACTTCTTGATTTCTTAGATTTTTTTTTTTTTTTATAAAAGTATATATCAATGATGGATACTGCAATTTGTCTTATTTCACTCTTCTTTGCATTTAGTTGCTTTTTGTTTTCTAAACATATTCAAATAAGAATCTCAGTTTGTTATTAATTCAACATATACCTCAGTATAACTGTGATAGAAAACAAAAAAATATTTATATGCATATTAATAAATGAACAGTAAGATGTTCTGATTAGAGACAGACTTTGCCCCATGGTCATATCATTGGAATCTGTGTTTCAAGATCCATAGCTCTATTTTCAAAACTATTTTCATCACCTTATAATCATGACACAACATGTATCATTATGATATATAATATATATATATATATATATATATATATATATATTGGTTTAGTGGTTGGTTTTGAAGGCTATCACAATGCAAGTGTAAAGAGAAATAAGATAACTATGGTGTTGTTTGTTAACCTTTAATTTATTCTTAATATATCTTGAAATATTAAGAATAAATCAAAGGTTAACAAACAACACCATGGTTATCTTATATTTCTTTACACTTGCATTGTGATAGCCTTCAAAACCAACCTCCAAACCAATATAAATACATTACTTCAAGCAAATTATAAAATATTATATATATATATATATATATATATATATATATAATTTAGGCAGGTATTGTTAAAGACCACAGAATATTTCTTCTTTATGATCTTCCTTTTTAGATATTTTTTGTAGATCAGGATCCAGATGGTAAAGAATGGTCCCATATTTTTTACCCAAGCACTTTCAACCATTTCGCTGGTCATCATCAGGTTGATTATAGTGTTTGTTTGGTGAAAGTTTTATTCATTTGGATTGTTGTTTTTTTTTCTGTTTATTTGATTAGAAATTCTATTTAAGGAGGTTTAGTAAGGTTAGTGTATTAGTTATTGAAGATGTTTAATATATTTTTGCCAGTGTTAAATGCTGTTTTATTTATGTTAGGCTATCTGAATATATATATCCCACATTGACCACAAAATAATAACCACTGAAATAGCTAAACCTAAAATATACATCCTTTACATCAACAATCACCACACAATCCCTCAACAAAATTAGAAAACTTAAACAAACCTGGGGAAAAAAACTCTGTATTAAACTTTACAATTGAACTCTATATAAACAAAACATCCCCTTTTTAGAAGAAATACTCACAGACTTTAGTGATCACTCACAATTCCACTTTACTTAACTACCATAGTGAATATCCCCCAAAAATATAAAATAGCCTTAATTAAAAACTTAATCTATAGAGCCTTTTACATCTCATCTAAGATAATATTTTACAAAGAACTCACTAATATGAAACAAATCCTAGTTAATGATAATTTCCCCAATAGACTAGTTGACTAACAAATAAAACTATATCTTCATACCATCCACAAAAACAACAATAACAACATGAATAACAGAATTAATCTATATTACTACAATCAAATGCACAATAACTACAAATCAGACAAAGCAAAACCATTATTATATACAGACACATCAAACCTATTGAACAACCAACACAAATAAAATTAATCATCTACACAAAAATTAAAACGTCAAACCACTTAGTTAAAAAAAACACAAACTCAACTCAAATCTTCCTAAACCAAACCAATGTAGTTGATAAATTTATATTCCCATTTCAAGAGTGCTTCACCAAAAAAAAAATTAATACCTACATTGTCCACACTACAACAACATTCTCTCATCACCTTACATACTATCTTTCCGACATAAGTGCTATAAAACAACATCTTATTACAAAACATACCAATAACACTGACAACACCAAAATCCTCTATAAAAATAACAAAAAACGCCTACAAATGCTTGAGGCCATTTGTATCAAAAATAAAAACCTAAATAAAATAGCATTTAACACCAACAACATAATGCTAAACATCTTCAATAACTGACACACTAATCTTACCAACCCTCTTAAAATAGACTTTCCTAATAGAGTAAACATTTTTTAGAAAATCCAAATGCATAAAACTTGCACCAAACAAACACTACAACCAACAATCCCATGTGGATGACCAGCAAAATGATTGAAAGTACTTGGGTAAAAAGTATGAGACATTTTCTTTACCATCTTGATCCTCAGTTTACAAAAAAGACTTGAAGATTTGAATGTCTACAAATACAGATCATAAAGAAGAAATATATTCCATAGTCTTTAATAATACATGCCTAAATAATAACTTGCTGACAATACACACACACACACACACACACTAATACATATTTTTGTCATTACATTCAGACTAATATATATCAGTGGCATGTACAATGTTTGTATCTTGCTAAAAATATAACAAACGATTTTTTACTGCCTTTATAGATAAACATTATCTTGTATTTAGTTTATGTACATATAGGCACATTTTAGCAGAATAAGAAATAATCTCAAATCTCTGCTTGAGAAGCATTCATGCATGCATGCATATATATATATATATGATCATAGTTTGCTATATTTATAAACAAAGCATGCTCAATATCAGTGATAAAGCTTCTGTAGATATAGTTTAGGATATCATAAACACAGAATCAACAGGGCTTGCTGACTGTCAGTTTCTTGCCTTTGTAATTATCAGTCACACATATATATATATATATATATATATATATATATATAGATAGATAGAGAGAGAGAGAGAGAGAGAGAGAGAGAGAGATACAGACGAAGGGAGTAAGTGATTTAGATATATATTATATATAAACTCACAGATTAGACCAGACTAAATGTATAGTTTGAATATAGCAAAATACTTACAAATTTATAAACAATATATTAATAGACAATGAACAATTAAAGCATGTGGATGAACATCATGATTGTGTTAATGGGAATTGGTTTCTTTACCTATCAATACTTGTCTTTTATCCTTTATTTCACTTGTTTTACTCCAGTGGAGAGCTTAACTGACAGTTGCACACCTATCAATCTGTCTATCAGTGAACAACCTATGGCTGATATTACGACAAAGTCATCAATGCTGATGGCCAAGTGACAGATACAGAGACATGGATAAACAAACAAAGCACTAAGACTCGGTATAGCATGAAGGAGAGGTGTCAGGTTCCTGACAAATAACAGAACAGCAAATCTATACAGCACATGTTAGATTCAATTGTTTTCCTGATGTGAAGCATCACGATAGATTTAGAAGTAGATCAGAAAATCCTCCACAGTTTGTATAGGTCTGGCAGTGAGTGATAGATTACAACTCAAGCAAGACAATGGAAGTGCACAATGTAACTATGATCTGACAATAGAAACAAATGCCAGCTTAGTATAGACTACTTGGCCAGTACAGCAGCAGCAACAATTAGCAAATTACTGCTTCCCCTAGAACTTACTCATGTTTAAACCTTTCTTTCTCATCTTATCTTTCTTTGTCTTTCTTTTTATCTATCACTATCTCTTTATTTTCCTCTGGTTATCTTTTTCTATATCTCTCTATTTCTTTCTCTTGTCTTTACATTGTTAAATAAAAGAAACATGACCAATGGAAATGGATATGTTGAGTGATTTATGCATTTTGATTAAAAGCAACATACCAAGCTGATAGGAATTATATTTGAGTGTATGGTGGGAAGGGGATAACACAGTGGCAATTGAGAGGTGTGTGGTTCTTAGGAGTAGATCACCAATGATCCTTTCTGGTATCAATAATAAACATTTATATACAGATTTGTTTGGCCTGATCTTTTCTTTGATAACAATGATCAGAAAAGATGACCATTGGACTACAAGGTACTGAGAAAAGAAGCTAAATGAGAAATCTTGGCTTCATTAACTACAAATTAAAATAACAAAGCTAGTCCTATCCTCTTTCAAGAGAAAATTGTGGCTAATACTAATAAAGCTATTATGGTTGGCATATATATATATATGTGTGTGTGTGTGTGTGTGTAAATAATGATTTTGCAAACAGATAAACTCTGTACAATTTTATAACTAGAGGTCAGCATATAGAAGAACTATATAGCATAAAAAAATTATTATTTTCTTATAGATTGACATTTCTGCCTAGATCAGAGTATCTGCGCACTCATTCCAGCCTTCTACCTAGGATCAGTGTAGTATCTGCGCTCTCTGCGTAACTTAATATTTTCATTTGTCTGAATTTTTTTAGATGAGGCTTGATAATTTGTATCATTTAGATTTTTTGAGTTTTTTCCTACAGGACACATGGCATAACGAATATAGGCATTGAGTTAATACAGTTCTAAGTGACAATCATCTAGAGGTTGCAGGTTTAATCTTGACTACAAATAAAAAAATAACATATAATACTTAACATAGGTTAACACTTGTATTATAACAGATTCGATTTGAAGTTCTGTGAAAGTTTCCAATTCTGACATGAAGGTTAGTGAGTTCAACAAGAAACACCTGAAGAAAACCAGAGGGCACATTGGCTGAAACATTGTGCATAAATATGAGAGCAAGAGTCTGAAAAATCTAAATAATATCTAATATCTTCAAGTTGATTTTATTGTGTTTTTCAAGCAGCAGAATATTGATAGATTTACTTGCTTACTTATCTCCAGATTGAATATTCATGTCAAAGCAAGATTCATTTAATTTTATGTATCTATTTGCTTTAAGGTGAGAGTAGTTTATCAACTAAAAACATATAAAACACACTGTTCATTTTTATATATGATTATTGACTACTTATTACAAAGGCATTTAGATTGGTGTGTTTCTACTGCTAAATAAACTTGTCATATTATTACCTTAGCTTGAAGTGCAAAAGTTTACAAGAACTTGACCAAATCTTACAAATTTGCTAAGCTTTGAATTTTCACTTTAAATTGTATATATACTTCCAAATTTTCATTGTTAGTAATTTTTGAATAAGAATCATTATTATATCATTACTAATAATAATTATAAAAAAATTAATTCTTTAGATAAGTAAAGTCATCGGGTTGGCCTAATGTTGGTGTCAGCCAGACAGCGAGGGAGTCTATCCCCTATTCACTAGCGCTAGATCAAGGAGATTATTTTAGCATCTGAAGTGGGGCGCCACTACCATCAGCTCCTCACTTTACCACACAGATCCCTGTGCTACTCATATGCTGAGTAGGCGAGGGTCGGTATCGAACCAGGAACCTTGTGATTCCTAGCCAAATGCACTACCGCATGGTATATGTGTAAATATTCTGAAAAATTACATTTTTTCAAATTCATTAAAAATAAAGAATATATGTGTGTGTGTGTGTGTCTTCACAACACTAACTAGATCTGCTGTTAAAACTATTTCCTGACATAACAGATACATTTTTTTCTTCAGTTATAAAAATGAGCTCCTCATTGAAATGGAGATGAAATAAAAGTGAAATAGCAAATTCTCTCAAAATATTTGTGCTTGAATAAAATAAGCAAATGGAATCTAATGAGTTATTTCCCAATTTTAACATCATCAAATCAGCTTTAATATTTATTAACTACACAGAACTGCTAAACTTAATCTGCCCCTTCTGATTTATGAAATAAAACTATTGCGTGAGAGTAAGGAAGACAATTCTAACTAATTTATTCTAGTAGACTGAATATTTTATATTGTACATCATGAATATGTTGGCATCCTCCTGTCTACTAAAGACGATGGCGTAGTGTCCAGTTTTTTTTATTTCTTTTTTTTTTATCTGTAACTGTGTGAGTGGCTGAACAGACCAATTTTTGAATGGCAATCTCTGATGCAGTGATTTCAAACAAATGGTGATGGAGATGCTCTTGTCTCTACTTCTTTATGGCTCTCTTTTTTGCGACAGCTTCTTTCCTCTCTTTTTCACTCCTTTCCGTTCCTTGTTGACGAGGAGGCACCAGGTCATACGGTCTTCTGCATAAGCCTACCATGTGTTAATGTTGATGTGGCATGTCTTCATGTCCCTCTTGCAGACATCTTTAAAGCGCAGGCATGGTCTCCTTACCACTCGGGTGCCCTTTACTAACTCACCATACAGTAGGTCTTTGGGGATGCAGCCTTTTATCCAAACACTCCATTACAGGCTATATGTGACATAAGGTTGATTTCTAAGCTGAGTAAAGCTGGTTTAGATTCTGAGTTTTCCTTTTCCTTGACTGGTTGTCTAACTAAAGCTAAAGAACCTAGTCTGTCCTACAATTTACCCATAGCTGGGAGGGGGTAACATATAGATTCATGCCTTTCCCAACGACATTAGAACAAAGTGAAATGCAAATTACCTCATCCAAGATTTAAACTCAGGTAGCTGATTCACTTTCCTACAATAATAAACATTATACTAAGAATATCTTTTATATTGTTCAGTAAGATGTTTCACTTGGGAGTGATGGTTAATGAGTTAGTCTAAATAATGAGTTAATTCAATCACTTGTGAGCCTTATGCCAGACTAAGCTTAGTCAATAAATAAAATAAAGCTGGTCTAATAGACCCCTTTTTTAATGTTTTGAGTTCAGTCTTTAATGGATACCCCACATCTGTATCCTTGTGCCAGACAAAGCAGAACTTAGTCAGTATCTATAATTGAAGAGGATAATCTAGAGAGACAGGTGAATTGAAATGACAATAAAATTGATTACTGAGGCTGTTAGGCCTTATTGATTGGTACCAAATTGTGATGTTGGGTAATGAAGAAGATTGGCATGAAGATGATAAACAATATCAAATTCTACTTCTATTGTAGATTATGTCAAATTAACTGGATAAAACTGCAAACTAATCATTGTTCTTTAAGTAAAAGGCAACCAATGCAGGATTATAATTAACTATAAGCTCAGAGAAACCTTCAATGTTTTTTTTTATCAGCACCATGTTCATGTCAGTGTAAAATATCTTTTCACTGGAACATTGTTAAGGGGAAAAATCCCCCCCCCAAAAAAAAACAATGGGGGTAGGCTTGATGTCATACCACACTCTAAAAGGTAACAAGTAACTGGGATTAGTTTGTCACCAACATTAAGGAGTACTCATGATTGAATAGAATCTTACCATTTTATTGAGGGAATCAATGCTAATCTTTCAGCTAGAAAAAATAAGATAAATAATGCTCTTGGTTTAACTCTGAATGGACAGGAAATTCCAAGAAAGAAATAAAGAGAGAAATATCACTGGTCAGCAGCAGTAGAACCCCTCCCCTAAAAAAAATAAAAACTCTGTAGAATAGCTATAAAATTCTTAACCATTTGAAGAAAAAGAAGCAGGAAAATAAATAGGAAATAAAAAGAAGGTTTTTAGTGAATAAACTGCCCTTTTGCTGCTTATCTTTAACACTAAGCTTGGAAATATCCAAATATTTATATTTTGGTGAAGAATGAGTTTTTACAGTTTGCTGTAAAGCAAGATAAGGACAGGCGAGTTAGAAGAGGGAAAAAAAATGAATAGCCTTCCTCTTCACTATTTCTTGGCTTTGGTAGTTTATAAAAGGCAAAGATGGAGAAAAAGAAAAAAAAGAGATGAAAAAAAATGGCAGGGAATTTGAATGAAATCATTGTTGAATATAATCTTTTGTCAGAAACTTCTGTATAAAAAGAAAAAAATAAGGATCTGCTTTTATAACAGTTTCTAGAGAATCAGACCTTATTTATTTATTTTTTGTAAACGGGTGATGAATATGGCAAATGGCATCTGTCTTCAGTTTATCTGGTGAAAAAAAAAACAACACTTAGTGAAGCATTAAAAATGCAATTATATAAAAGAGATTAAGTAATGGTATTTTGATTAATTTTTGCCCTTTTTTATAGCATTCTACAAATGTAATTTTGGATAAAGTAATATTTTAATAGAAGGAAAACCAAAACTAATAAGAGAAAATCTGAGTGGGAATTGTTAACTGAGCTTATTTTTATAGGGAATAGTTACTGTCATTAAAAATACAAAATTATATAGGTTACAGAAAATTAAAAAAGACTAGGAATAAGAATGAGAATAAGAACAATAATAAGAAGAATGAATCTATGATAATTAAACGAGCTAGTCTAAAATGACAATCTCAAGAGACAATGAATCTTTTATTACTTGATTAACTTACATTTTTAGAAAATAGGTGTTCCACATCTATATCCTTGTACCATACTAAGCAAAACTTTTGACAAACTAATGTTTTCCTTATTTATATTTTTGTTTTCTCTGACAACATAATAATTTGCATAATTTTTTTTTTACTATTCAATAAGACAGTTGTTGTTATTAGATAGCATGAGGAGCATTTAGTTTTAACATCAATTTAAAAAATAAAAAATTGAGTTGTTTTTATTCATTGTTTCTAGGAAGGTCAAAGAAAATAAGCAACATTTTCTGTATATTGTATTTTTTAATATGAAGAAAGGTAAGGTGTTTTAAAATTTGTTGAAAAAAAAAATGCAATGCTAATCATTTTTGTTGGTTTTACAACCTTTGTTGGGTTAGTCAAAACTGAAAAGGATTTTTTTCCAAGAAATTATATTGTTTTAAATTTGTAAAGAATTATAGCTTCAAGTAACTATTCTTAATACAAATACCTTTACACACAGTTATATGGTTCCATGTAATAATTTGCTACAAATTATATGGTTTGAAGTAAATAATAAAGTTCACAATTACTTTAAACAGGTAAACACTTGATGCTTACTTGCAATAACAATATTTTAAGAGCCACTGTATCAATTTAGTTCAAAATCAGGACATAATGGATCTATTTGATACAGATGTAATGCTAACAGGTACTACCACTCCAGATCTTATTAGACATGGAAATAATGACAATGAAGAGGTTACTGCACACACCCTAGAATTCCTATTTACCTATATACCCTATATAGTCAACACCAAATTAGTATTTGTATCCATCTATGACATCTTGTCTTAACAAATACTTTAAAATTACCAACAACTTTAAAATGTCTACTTACAACACCTAGTTTCAG
Source organism: Doryteuthis pealeii (assembly GCA_023376005.1). Classification (NCBI taxonomy): domain Eukaryota; kingdom Metazoa; phylum Mollusca; class Cephalopoda; order Myopsida; family Loliginidae; genus Doryteuthis; species Doryteuthis pealeii. Next base: position 42,701,448 of record CM042142.1, read on the forward strand.
CAATTAATGTTTTCCTTTAAATTACCACCATTTATCTATCTGGTTCTGTTTAATTAGATTGAAACCCCTTAACCTTCAGGTTTTTGCTTTGTTATTGATCTTTGCTCACAAGTTCAATATTTAGAAATCGTTATTAAAAATATTCTTTTCATAAGCAATCTCAATAGAAAGGTATGAATTTAGAAGAGTGTGCAAAATTAATTTTCAATAAATTAAAAAGTCAACTAATTCTTAATTAGGGAAACATGTTTAATGATTAAAAAACATCAATCAGTAAATTGTTCTGAAACAAAATTCATTTGATGATGAAAACAATGGATATTCTTTTTTTTCTTTTTTTTTTGAGTACAAAGTAGATTAAAGAATTCCTAATAAAATTATCTTTGATTATATTTTGCCTAACCTAGAGAATATTGCATTTTGAACTCATGTGGATAATAATATATGCACAATTCAGAAGTTATCCAAGAGAATAGAAAAAGTAAACTTCTATGAGCTTTTAAAATTCAAATGGACCACCTCATCTAGTCACTGGGAATAAATAAAGGAATTTTGTCAGAAAGAGTATATAAATTTTCCAGTCAATCAAAAAATATGAAAAATAGTTGAACCTTGAAGCAAAGAAATAATTAATGAATATGAAGAATGTAATGATTATACCAATCATTATCAGTGTGCCTGGTATAGTCTTGAAAATGCCTTCTAAAAATTTGAAATCTAAAGAATTTAAACTATTTTGAAAACATTACTAAAATCAGCAAAAATACTGAAGACTGCTGGAGTTTTGAGGAGACTCATTGTTATTTTGGGAAAACCATGAAATATTACTAGTGTGAAAACTTAGAGTACAAAATAGTGAGAACAACAATATCAGCAATCATTGTAAAAATCATTTTGAAACTATTGGCAACCAATTCTATTAAAGTGAACATCTTTAAGATTTTTTTTCTTAAAACTGGGCAAAAGAGCCACATTTATAATTGTAGTTAATGTTATAAACTATATTCAATGTATAATACATTTAGAGTATGTGTTAGAATATTGTAGCTGGAAAACAAATTATTTATATGGAATTTTTGTTATTCATTTTTAATGACACCAAAAACATTAACATTATCCACAATGTGTGACAAAATTCCTGAATTTGGATGCTGTTTTTTTGCATTTTAAATCTAAAGTGAGAAATTTGAGTTGGGAGTGGAATTTCAGTAATATCTATTAGTCATAAGTATAATGGTAAAAAATTACTACATGGTAATTAAAAATGGGGGGAGGAATTCAGAAAACTTGGGATCAAAAGGAGAGGGAGAAATGTGACCTGGGATTCTGAGAATCCCTATATACACCATAAGCATAAATGGTGAAAAAATTACTAGATAAAAATTCAAAATGGTGGAGGAATTAAGGGAAGTTCAGATCAAAAGGAGAGGAATGTGACTTGGGACTCTGAAAAGCAATAACATAAATGATATTTGCTTTTATTTGATATTTTATAAACATACATTTATATGTTATCATTGCTTGTCATTTTTCTTGTTTAAAAAAATAAAGAACAAGTGTTTTTAGAACCGGTGCATGTAAAACAGATTTAAATTGTGTTCATTTTTCTGAATGATAAAACATAGCTTTAAAAATAATTCAAACAGGAAAGAGATAATATTCCTTTTCTTGTAAATGTTAATGTTCTTTTTTTGTTTGTTTTTTTTCTTTTGTAGCACTTAACATTTACAACTTTACAGCTTACAGGTAGATAACATGAACATTTGTGTAGACCTATCAATAAGTATGTAACCTAATAATGAGCAATGCACTTATTTTATAAAACAAATATTATTTTAAGTTCCTTCTTTGTCAATGTATGCAACCCAATGCTTCCTCCATCTATCATATAGATCAAACATTATAGAGTGAACATTTCAAATCAAAATTCATCTATAACTGTTTTTGTCTACTGACTTATAGATCAACTTTCATATGTAGGTTTCAAATTTCACCTCAGTTTTCTTATTTATCCATTTCATATATAATGACTTCTGGCTTTATCTTTTCCATTATCTCTATAATTCAAAAATTATTTACAGCATAATTTAAATATAATCATATTTTTTTAAACAATTTATAGCATTAAAAAATATGAAGGAAGTTATCTACCTTGGATCTCCTTTTACAGGTTATTTGAGTAAGGTGTATTTATTTTATTATTAATTTTATGATCAAACAGTATAAATCAAAGCATCTAAGAGGTTAATACCTTCTCAAATAACATTCTTAATCTCTCTAAATCTCAGTATCAATTGGTAAGATGCTAACATGCAATCTGGTGGTGTAATTAGTGCCAAACTATACCCAACACCAATATTAAGCTTCTAGCATTTCACATACCCCAATGTAGATGTTATACATTGAAAGTGGTTTAGTGGGGTTACAATTTTATTTAAGGGAATCTCAAACAGCACAGATCAACAAAGATTTTTAGACATATGACTCCTTCTTCAAAGGATCTTACACTTATCAGATTTAAATCTTTATACATTTATGTAAATGTTCACTTTAGGCAAAGCATTTTTAGAAATCTTCAAAGAAATGATTCAGGTGAAACATAAACCTACTGAACCTTGAAGTAGCTTAAAACAACTCAAGAGATGGGATAAGTATTGGTCTTGTTTTATCTGTCGGATTTTATTTTTGGTTTCAAATATGAATCCCTGCTATGCTTATATATGAAGTATATTTTGGCAACAATCTTTCATTTAAACAGTTTTTTTTTCATTGAAAACCACAAAGTTTGTTTTAATCATTTTCCTCTTGTTTTCATATAAGATTATAGATGTCTGCATCAAGTTTGTGTAGAAACTGTTCAAACATATCCTCCCAAGCACTTTCAACCATCACTGGTCATTTACAATAGTAAACAGAGAAACTTTAATTCATTTGTATTCATTACTGTGTTTATTTTACATTATAAATGTAAATTCACATGTTAACGACTTCATTCCCAAACAGTTACAGTATATAAAAACTGTTTGTGATATTATGTAGGTTAAGTCATTTTATTAATTGTTGAATATATTTGATAAACCATTTTCTTAGCCGAATGATATTTTATATGGGTTTTTATTACTATAATTATGATTTTTCCCCTGAGTTTTTCACATCAGTTTTAACTGGTAGTTTTTCACTAAAATCTGAGTGAGAGCAAGTCTCCTTGAGTCTTCTAAGCATTCTAGCTGATCTTAACAATGCTGTGGGTTCCTCTGATCTCCAGTTCTCCCTATCTCTTTTCCTGGCCTTTGAAGACCATTCCAAGGGCACCAACTACATTTTTGGTATATTGTTACATATTGGTATAACTGTTACTTTCATGTTTTACAGCTTTTTTTTTTTTAGCGCTCTGGCACAATTTAACTATTTTTCTTTGTCCTTTTTACTCTATGGTCTGCTGGAATGGCAAAATCCATTAGTTAGCAAGTTCTTTACTTTTTGTTAATTAATACTAGGTCTGGTATTCTGACCAGGATTGGGTGATCTATTTTTATCTCAAAATCCCAGATAATTTTATGCATCTCATTTTCTTGACTATATTCTGGTTTGGGAAGCGCGTGGTGTAATGGTTAAAGTCATGGGAAATGGACTCGTCGCCCCGAGTTCAAATCCTGAATGTAGTAATTGCATTTCACTTAGCGCTAATACCTTTGGGAAAGGTATGAATCCTACTCTCCCTCCAGCTATGGATAAATAGTAGGGCAGACTGGACTCTTTAACCTTGGTTAGGTAACCGGTCTAGGAGAAGGAAAACTCTGAATTCAAACCTGTTAAACTCCGCTTAAGAAATTGACCTTGTGTCACATCCTGCTCGTGCGGAGGGGTTGGTAAATACATATATTCTGGTTTGTGCATATACCATTTGTTAGCATGCTCAACTTTTCTTACCTAGTCAATACCTACTCTTGTATTTATTATTATTATTATTATGGCTTAAAAGTATTTGATCATTTTTGCAATTGATATTATACATATTTATATTGTAGTATTATATAAAATATTTGATACTTTCCAGTGGCTCCCAGTACATTAAAAATACAAGTAAAGAAATGAGATATTTTTAACAAACCATGCCACTGGCTGCAATAGAATGGAATTATTTACATGTCAAGATGGACAAGGTTGAGGTTCAGTAAGTCAGAAAATAATTAGGCTAAGGATATTGAACCTGTGAGACATGTAAATAGGTACAGAAATAAAATATATGTTGACACTTATTGATTCTTCCCCACCCCTAAAAACTAATATCCTCATCTTTCCCTTCTTCTGTTTGACCTTCCTAATCATACAAAAAAAAAATCAATTAGACTTTTGGAGTTTGCCTGCCTTCATCTAATCAAGATGAAAACAAAATAGATATCCAATGAATATTTTATACTGATTTTAAAGTAGATATAACCATGACATAAATCAAACTTAATTCTAGACTGAACATTATTATCATTTGTTGTTGCTGATGGGGTGAGTAATATTATATGCTTTTTTTTTTGTTTAATCATATATTTATTGATTATCAATTTTTATCATTATCATTTTTATCTTGTTTTTGTTTTTTAATATTTTCTATCATCGTTATTTGATAATAGCTGAAGTACCTATCTACGTTGGGTAAGAGGTCAAGATGTGAATTGCAAACATAGTAAGACAGACATTTTTTTAATTCACTCTACATATTTCATTTTTCTAAACTATGTCTATCTTATAATCCTTATTGTCAATTGAAAATTTTTCACTGAATAATTGTTATAAAATCATTATAAAAGAAAGATTTACAAATTATATTTTTATATTATCTTATGTAGTTAATGTCATTCTATGAGCATGAAGTTTTGTTGAGAATCATTTTTTTTTTTAATTTGAGTGAGTGACACTTATTAGATTTATCTTAAACATTTTAATTTTTTAAAAATCTTAGTCCAAACTAAGTCATAATGCTATGTAATTATTTTACATCTCAAGCAAGAAGAATTACCTATATACCTAATTAGTAATATCTAGCTAAATGTCAATGATTATTTTAGTAAGACAAATTATTCATTGATTTTTCTTTTTAAAATTTGGTAAATTAAATTCTGTACAGCTTCTCACTAATTATTGTTCATTTGCTAGACCCCCCCCCCATTCCAATGAGTGTCCTCCCTTCTCTATGAGAAACAAAAATTATTTTATGTTAAAACTTTCCCCTGGGTTCAATGAATAAGTATACCAAATTTGGTAGGTCTACATCAAAATGTATGTCCATTTATAGAGAACAGACCAACAAACTCTTCCTAGTTATCAATATATATTTATCTTTTGTTGTTGTTTTTATTGCTCTTGAATAGATTGGGGAGAATGATTTTAAATTAACAATGAACAACACATTTCAACCTTTTTGCCACTACTAATTTGTACAGGCAAACAAAGATATTCCCATGAACTCCAAGTAGAAAAAAACAGATGCAATAAAACAATAGTAAATACAAAAAATACAAAAAGAACATTTTATAAAGAAAAAGAAACCCAAAGAAAACAAACTTGCCATATAAGTAAAAAGGAAGCTTAGTGCTAGCAATACAAGTGCCCATCTACAGATGCATCCATCATAGTTATCTTTTAGACAAGGCATAGACACTTCCCTGCCATCCTCCAAACTCCATCACCAGGGCTACCTCTGCTATCTTCACCATCATTCTCTTGACATTGTTGGTATACTCTTCAATGTCAGAGGGAGGGGAAAAAACAAAAAAACAAAAACAAAAAAAAAACAACAAATAAACTAGGATCTGACATCACCAGTAAATGGCCAGTATCTTCACTCTGAATTGTAGCAAATGGAAATAATCCTACATTTCGTCAATCATAAAACCAAATAAGAGAAAAATATAAGAAAAGAAACAATGATAAAAAAAAGGAAAAGAAAGAACAAAAACAAAAAAAAACCTAAGCTTTATTTGCTTTCTCACAGGCTTTCTCCATTTCTCCTCTGTTTTCAGGTATGATTTGATAGACTAAGCATCAAGAAAACTGCAGAACACGCTGCTGTTGTTGATTATAATACCAAGACTTAATCACTGGTCAGGCACTTGTGGCATGACAAAATGTCCTTGAAAATAGCTGTAATCTTCTCAAGCTACAGATTACCACCTGCATTATTAATGCACATACATACATACTAATATATAAATATATGTATATAGATATTCATCTAAATACATTAAAACTCACTCTTATATATATATATATATATATATATATATATATACATACACACACATATATATATACTAAACTTTGCTTAGTTGTGGCACAAGGCCAGAAGTATTTGACACCCAGTGAGGATTGAATTCATTAATAATGATCTAGCTATCCTAGTTTTCTAACCGTTGCATCACATTTAGACACACTATATCTGTGTGTGGGTGTGCAAGGACAAAGCAAGTGTGTCTTTGTTTCTTTCTTCATAACTTCTGTTATGTTAAAGCAAACTGTTGTGATCTCCATTTTCTTTTGCTGTGTTCATCTGTTTAAGAAAACAAGTCTGACATTTTCGTCTGTCATTGAACTGTTTACCCATCTTTTTCTCTCTTTGCTGGTTGTGTCATCCAGTATTTACAGTGAATGGGATGATCCCATTTACACCAAACAGGGGTGTAAAAATAATACATTCATTAAGAGGTAGTGCTCTTAACACCTCCTCTTTGAGGTATCTACTTGTACAACTGCCAGCGCAGGTTGACCTGCAGTGGTTTGACCCACAAAATGTCTGCCTTGTTTTTGTGCTCCCTTTTTCAGCCTTTTTTTAACCCTTGATTTTGGTTGGGAATTCTGAGAAAGTTTAAAGGTGTCCAACAAAATATCAAGTGGAAGGTCTGGATTATTTAATTCAGTTACTGGAAGGGTGTAGTTGGTTTACATGTCAGACCAAAATAGAAGACTGTACGTCCACATGATAAATGACATATCCAGTACAGTGCACAATGTGATCTTGTGTCCACTTTTAAACACTATTGTGATAGTCTTTCACAAGCACACATTAACCAGGTAAAAACACATGCTGTACAGCACCATGTTTTCAGCTAAATTGTTTTTCCATAAACATATTTCTCCTGAGAAAATGTCATGCAACTTGGTGAATACATAAACAGGTAATTGAGTGTGCTCTCTTAAATGTGTCCACAAAACACTACTTGTTCATTCAATTGTAGATGGAATGATGGTGACTGGATATGTTCAATGCCATTTTGTTGGCAGTAGGCTGAAAATTCTACAAAGATGAATGTAGTATTATCTGAGGCTAAAATATATTGTACTCCAAATCTGCTAAAAACTTGCTGTAGTTTTATAATAGTTTCACTACAAGTGATGCGATTCATGGTAAATTCTTCTGGCCACTTCTATAAGCATCAATTAGGATCAAATAATTTGGCTATTGATAGATCCCACAAAGTCAACATAGTTGTGACCAAAGAGATTCTGAGAGGCCATCAACACAGTTTATTTTTTCAAGGGAACTTTGCTGCTAGTTGACATTTGGCACAAGTGTGTACAAGTTCTTCTAACTGCTTGCTTATATTCAGCCAGTAGACATAGAAGCAAACTAAAACCTTCATATGGCTGATTTTCTGGTGCCCAAAATGAAATTGTTTGAGGACTTTTGTTTGCAGTTTCAATGATATATTCAGAAAAAAGAACACAAGCATCAACTTCAGACAAAAAAGATTGATGGTGCTAGAAAAGTTGAAGTTGTCAATCAGGTCATGTTGTTGGCCAATGTGTGGAATGGAAATGGATAATTTTTTTATAGTAAAGGATCACAGACAATGACTTAACAGACCATTGCTGCAGTAACTGGCAATGATGTCAGTATTGAATGCCAACACTCTACTGACTTCCGGTTCCACAGATACTGCACCAACAGTATTTTGCTGTTGTTTGCAATGATAGAGAATCCATGAATCTTTGCAATGCATCTGCCTGGCTGATTTTATTGGTTGACAGGTATTGCCAAATGGGGACAAAAGCCTTGTGGCCCAGTATTGCAAATAGCTGAATAGACTAGGATGCCTTTCTCAGATCCAAAAATACTAACAAGGGCTTGTGATCTGTTACAAGGGTAAAAATGTCACCCATACAGCATTTTATGTGACTTTGAAATCAATTTTGAAAGTTATTAATGTCGAATTAGTATGTGTGCAATACAGCTTTTTGCGGAAAGTGTTTTGAACTGAAATAGGTTATTATTTTATGTATTGAAAGTTTTGGCTTTCTGAGAGTAGCAAAAGCCTTCCTTGTGTCTGTACCAATTACATTTCTGACACTGGAGATTTTAAATGGGCAAAAATATGAATAATGCCACTTACCACAAGACTAAAATGCTATTTTTAGATGCATTTGTAGTATTTTCTCCTGCTTGTATGCTGTTAGTAGATGATGATTTTGCTACCTGGTGTATCATCTAAGTGTTGAGTAAAGATTGGCACTCAATTGTGATATCTTTCACTGTAATGTCTTTGTGTTGCTACTTAAGTTTCAATAAGTAAAGTTGGGGGGGGGGGGCTAATATCAGTATCAGTCTGACAGTAAGTGAGTCTATTCCCTTTTCATTAGGAGATTCTTTTTACATCTCACTTTATCACACAGATCCCTATGCTACTCATGCGTTTAGTTGGCATGGGCAAGTATTGAACCTGGAACCTGCTGATTCTTAGGGGAACCCTCTACCAACTGAGCTAAACCTGTAGTTCAGTATGAATATCTGTATTGTGCAGAGATTGAAGACCAGTGAATAAAATAAAGCATTTAAACTGATCTTCCATAAGCAACTGCAGTTGAAATTTTATGCACTTGTAAAAGTATGGTAGATGTTTGCCTTGTGTTTGGTTAACTTGACTCTTGAATCAAATATTGAATAGGAAAAGTTGTTCTCCAAATATTTCACTAAGTTGCTTCATTGTCTGTGTAAAGTCTAAATCCTTAGGTTGCTTTGAAAGGATGAAATTTGTGAAATGTCCATGTTCAACTTTGCCAAGTTTTCTGTAACAAAGACACAAATTTTCACACATCATTTTTGCTAGATAACTCATTGAGAAAAATGTCCTCTCAGCATTTGTACCATGTATCAAATGTATGACCAGATTCAGATTTGTAGCTGAACTCTGAAATAGTAGAGGTGATAGAATCAACAACAACTTCTCAACTGCTATTACTATTTGTGGCTGCCATTTGAATGTTAAAACATTGGGAGAGAATTTAGTAAACAAAGAAGCTGTACTTGATCAAATTGTTTTTGCTGTTGCCTCAGAATTTCTGTCAACATTTCTGCTGTAATTGCCATTGTTGAGCTCTTAGTTTCTCATCAACACTTTTGTGTTCTTGCTTAGTGTCCATTTTCTTTTACCTTGTTCTGATGTTTTGGTCTATCATTTAACTGTTCGCCGGTCTTTGTATTCTTTTTCTCTCTACTCTTTGTGTCAACCAGCATTTATGGTGAATGGGATGATCCCACTTACACCAAACAGGGGTGTACATATTATATATATATAATTGTCCTTTTATGGGTACTATGCTAGAATATATATATATATATATATATATATATATATTATATATATATATATATATATATATAAAACTAAAAGTATTACCTTACAATCACCATAATTCTGTGATTTTGTATATGTATAAGAACAGAATCATCAGACAGGAAGTGGATTAATATCATGCAGGCTGTTTTTAAGGACTTTTATTATTCATCCAATGGTTTGAACACTGTTTTCTTATTGTTATTACTAAAATATATGTGTGTATTTGAACACACATGCAGTTATATATTCATGCATATGTGCTTAATATTGCATCTGTATATTCATATATCCTTGTTTGTATACACAAACATGAATATTTCTTATAAAATGAATATGGACATAATCATTCATAGACATAGATGCATTCAAGATCTATGACAAATAAAAATGGATACAAACTCAAAACATATGAATGTGTTATTAATTATAGTAGAAATAATGTATTAGTTTACTGTATATTTCTGACTAAATATTTTATTCATATAAATGTATACCATCATTATTCAGTCATCAAAAGATTTCTCTGACTTTTTCTTAAGGTATGCCATTTTTCTGCTAAACTATTTTATAATTGAAAAAATGATTCTCATTTTGATTTGGTGATATCTAGGAATCTTTCCAGATTTTGAAATAGTTGAAACACTGACCAGAAAAGGAATGTTTATAGAATAAAACAAGTGATAGTTTGAAGGTGACTGTATGTAAAAGAATTTCCTATCACAGCTTTATGATCATTTACTATACCGCACTTAAATACTTCAGTACAGATCATGCAGCAAAAATCCCATGTTAACTTCCTTGTTCAGTAAAAGATGTATCTCTTTCATTGAATCATTCAAATAAACCAAATGACTTCTGTAATTTTGTACAATAACAGTTCAGTCATATTCCAGCAATTTAGAATAAAATTTCCTTTGAATCCTAACAAATACAAGAACATTGTTTTCTCTTATAGATTCCATTTAGGTTGAAATATTGAAGGCTAATAATTTTTTCCATTTTTAATTTGTGTAATAAATCCATTTTTCATTATCACAGATTATTTTGTTCAAAAATGACTTTCTTTTTCTGTCAAACAAGTAGAGAAAAACAAGTGTTTAAATGACTAAACTTGTGAAACAGGTGAATAAAATTTCAAAGACACTTTCTAAGATTTCCCTAACATTATGTCAAATGTTGATGCAAAAGTTCTCAGCACTAATTTATCAAAGTTTAATTTCATAAGCTGTAAATCTTAATATTGTCACCTTTTAGGAGCAATTTAACTCATACATACAAAAAAAATACAAAACACACACATATATATATACAAGTACTGATGTTTCTTCAAATACATCTTAAAGGTGTGTATAAAAACTTCGTCAGTGTATGTATTTGTACACACATTTGCCTGAATGCACTTAGCTGTCTATGTTCACAAATCCATGAGATATGAAAACTCAAATATTAAACTAGATAAAAAGTACAATGACAAACCTAAAAATACAAAACATTTTTTTTACATATGTTCATTATATTTATTTAACTGTTTGCTAATTCAGATATATGATGAATAGATACTTAATATTTTACTGGACACACTTAGTAAAACGGTTATCATCTTCAAAAATGGAATCAGCAACCAGAGTTCAATCTCAGGTCAAAGTTGTTTGCATTTCCCTTTGTGTTAATGTCCTTGGAAAAGTGTAAATTCATCTGTAAGGCAGACTGGGCTCTTTAACTTTGGTAATGCAGTGTACGTAGCTGCATATGCATGTATATCTCTATATACCATATGTAAGCAGAATTTATATATTATCATATGTGCTTCTGAGATTATATATATATATATATATGTGTGTGTGTGTGTGTGTGTGTGTGTGTGTGTGTGTGTGTGTGTGTATCTATTTATATAAGTTATATAGGTACATCAATAAGTCCATAGCCTGATATGTAGTTAGTAGCTATATTTCTAATCTGAAATTTCCACTGTATAATGTTTTATCTATGTAATTAATATTTACCGCTGAATTAAGTGCACTGACATGGAAGGAGATTATGCTGAAAATAATTGTTGTGTAAAATAAATGCTTTCTTTTTTATTATGCTACAGATTCATAGACTACTAGGTTGCCTCAATATGAAGTAATGGTTAACAAGCTTGTCTCACAGATTATAATAAAGATTTATCCAATCTAGCTACCATTATACTTCTGGCTTGTACCAGACTATACTAAGCTTATCAAATGACCATTTTTGGTGTAGTTGTTTGGTAAATACTGGCTGATTTTCTATTGATTTCAGTGATTGGTTTTTAAACCCAGTTAAAAACCAGGACTTTGAATATTGTTTTTTTTCTAGACAGACAGGAAGGCTGGCATTGTCTACTTGGAAGACTACTGCAACACAATTTTCTTACTGATTCACACTATGTCATCTTTTTACATGCTAAAAAAAGCTAAATATATATCAATATTATATATATCAATATATCCAGAGTGCCCTACCACAAAGTAATTATTAACAAGTCTTTTGTAAAATTATTACTGCAATGAGTTCAACCCTCACCTGTTGCTCTACACTTGTGGCCTTTTGTCAAACTAAGCTGGGTATAAATAATACCTATATTAATAATTATCTGAATTATTATATAAAATGATATTAGACAGTTGGTTCATAATAAAACAGTAAGGACTTGGTCAAATAAATCAATGGATAAGAAATGTTTTTATACTAAATTTTGACCCAAGCCATTTCCTTGAATAATCAGAACAATTAGTAAATTGTTAAATAAATCATCTGAGTAGTGTAGAAATTAAGGAAGGAGTAGTTTCTTTGGAGGTGAGGGGTTAATTTTGCTGAACATTTTTTTAAGTAATAACTGATACCATAATGTTCTATTTTAGATGAGAAATGTATATTTCCACAATAGATTAAAAAAAGGATTTATCGTCTCTAACAAATAAGCTGAGAAAATAATCACAGGATACCTTAAGAAATTTTTTTTACAGAATGAGATGATAGCATTTACTTCTCATGTTACTGATATGGAAAATGGAATTTCCAAACCAAGTTCAAATTCTGTCCGAGTCAGTTTGTGTTTATTCTTTACTAATGCCCTTAAAAAAAGGCATGAATATATCTTATCTATATCTAGAATAGGACAGAATGGTATCTCTAGCCTTGGTTGGCCACCCATTGAGGAGAATGACAACTCTGAATTCAAAAACCAAATCATATTGGGTACATCACTCATACTAAATCCCCATGGATCTTCCATGAGCCATCATTCAGGAAGCTGACTAATCCTGTCAAGGAGAGAGTAAACTTTAAAAAAAACATTTCTATATGAAAGTAAATTATTTGTCCTTAAATTTATTTTTTTAAATCCTGATAAATAATAATAAAAAATCTTCATGGCAGGTTCAGGAGATTTAAAAAGATGCTTTGTTCTAATCTTGGATTTGATCAGAAATATATTTTGATCAAATATATCCAAGCATTAATTGAGCACTATATATCTCTGAAGATTTTCTTAAGCTTACCTTGGTCTGGCACAATGCTACCAAGCAAGGATTGAATTCACTTCACAGTATTAATAGTCATCTTTACTGACTTGCTAAATATTTTCATCACAGAGGTAGGTGTCTTGTTATACATGTAGAGTACCCAATGAGGATTGAAGTTACTTTACAATACTACAGGTGGCTAGAACTGACCTGTTAATTATTAGTTCATAGTGAGATATCCAAAGCATTTAGTAAACTTGGTACAATACCACAAATATGATGCACTCAGTGAGGGCTCAACTCATTACTCAGTAATAATGGTTTGCTAGATTAGCTTGTTAACCTTTGCCCAACAAAACTCATCTGATATTCAATTAGTTTATATCAGATTTTCAATCCAGAGAAGTTACTTGTCATTACAAAGGTATTACAAAAAAAAAAAAAAAAAAAAAACTAACAATGTTGATAGAATTGTGTTCTGAATCAATAATTTTATTTTATATACAATTATGAATTATTTATTTCTAAATAAAATATAGCACTTTTATATATTTCAGAGGTTTCTATTTTATTCTATTTAAGAATATTTCTTCTCTTTTGAATTAAAATTTTCTGAAATTGAAATGATTAATTTGTTTATACCACTGGAAGGATTAGATTCAGTTTTTGTATTGTCTCAGGGAAACATAGCATTCATATACTCACACAAACATTATATATATATATATATATATATATATATTAATTTCCTTTTATTTCACACACACACATATATATATATATATATATAAAGAGATTATTTCTTTTTTTTAAGGCAAAAGAAAATTGCTGAAATAAAGTATCACATAAACAAACCATTATCAAGAAATAAGGACAGAATAATTTCTGCCGTTATTCATTATGTTTCAGTAATTTGTTTTTCTTTATGTCATTTTCAAATGTCTGCCTTGAACACATTTCCATTTTTCTTTAATTCTTGGTCACTATTTATATTTACTGTTTTTTCTTTCTTTCTTTCCATTTTTGTTCACAAAAGAAAAAAAATGATATTATTCAACTCTTTTTCTTCTATATCATTCTCTTCTCTTTCTCGGTTCTTTTGGACTTACATTCTCATCACCTTGACATATTACATTTTAAGATGTTGAAGATTGATTCATTATATATCATAATAAACAGTGTAATTTTTCGGTAGATTTCTTTGTTTCTCTGTCTGTAACTTCTGTCACTCTAAAGCAAATTGTTATATAAAATTAACTAATAAATCCGACTTTGATTTTGAACATGTGACCACAAAAGCAACTGATATGTCCACTAGGCCAATGTTCTGCTACGTTAACAGCATGGTAAAATTAGATAGGCAGAGTATAAAGTATATACTGATACTAGACAAATATGTTAATCCATACATAAATAATTCAATTATTTTTTGACTGATACTATGCAAATTAAAAATACTATATTTGTACCTTAATAGTTGTTAAATTTGCATCTAAATTTTATACACTAAATGTAACATGAGAGAGAAATAGTTCATGACATGAGAAAATGTTATTTACTTTTGATGTTGTCAATACTTTCAATTTTTAAAATAACCAAAACTATTGAAGAAAAGAAAAAGTGAGCATATTTTCAAACTTTCATTAATTAGCCTTAATCACTTGCTTACTTTTGAGTATCCTTTATGTCTGAGTTGTTGGAAGTTCCAAGAAAAATTATTATCTTTTATATCTGTTTTTATTGTTTTATATCTCTTTGATAATAAGCAGTGATCTAGAAATTTATCAAATTGTATGTGTCCAGATATATAAAAAACTATAAACATTGCTGCCTACGCTGTTATAAAAAGAAAAAGAATTAAAAAGGAAGGGAGGAACAGCAATAAAAGATAAAATTAAAAGTTACCTGACCTTGGAACAGAAACTTGAAATGTCTCAAGTTTATTCTTCTTAAAAGAAAAGAGGCAACTTACCTGCAAAAGAAAGAAAAAACAAATTTTAGATAATGTTTTATAAATGCTCTGATGAAAAAAATCCCCCCAAAAAACCCAAAAACAAGACATAATATTTTACACCCTTTGTAATGCAGCAAAGGAACTTGAAAATTTAAAATAATTATTTTCATATTCAGTTCACTTATTATGGATTATTCCAAAGACCTCAGAACCTTGGACTGCAAGTTACAGGAATCTGCAAGAAAATTTCTACTGGTCATTAGTTAACCATAATTCTAAAAAAATTCCTGACTTGAAAAATTATTGGCAATCAGCAAATTGCTTTTCTAATATTAAAGAAAGAGAAAGAGAGATTAGCATTGTCAAATTTCAAATTGAAAAAAAATTAAAAAATAAAAAAGAACATAATCATCATCTAGAGTTTTTTTTTTTGGGGGGGGCAAAATATCACATCACCTTGGTATGCTCTCAAACGAAAGTCAAATTTTTTCACTAATATTAAATTGTAAAGTGCTTTCCAGACAGACTGTATAATATAATAAATCAGATTTTGATACAGACCCAGCCAGTGATCTTCTGTGTAGTGGTAACCATAGAAAATAAAAAAAGAATAATTCACATTTCTGTCGTTTGTGAATAGAATAATTTTATTTGGACATAGAATAAAGAGAAAGAGAGAGAGATCAAACAAATGTTTATTTATCTCAAATTATTTGACCATTTTTGACCCCCACAAAAAGGCAGGGAAGAAAGGCCTAAGTGAGAATGCTTACTTGATGCTTTATCCATTCTGTGGTCAAATTTTTATCAACACATGACACATGTAGTTGATCACATGATTTGGGATGAATACTTACTTGATCAAATGATTTACAACTTGGTCAAGTGTTGTCATGTCATATTACCACATATGAGAGAGAGAGAGACATGCCCTTTGGTCAACCCACATTGTTCATTCTATTACAATAATATATCCTACAGACAGGATAAGTTTTAAAATATATCTGGACATTGTACAAAACATTACTTATATCTACATATATGTCATAAACAAATGTTGATACTTCAATCATCCATTTTATTTATATCTTTTTTCTCTTTTTTAATTTGATGAGTATGTGCTCAGAATTTCTTAGTCGGGTATATTCACAATTTGATAAATTATAAGAAAAGAAAAGGACATTTTGAAAATCAGAATGACGTGTTTTACCAGAGGTTTGGCATCATCAGAATGCAAATGATTTTATTACCAAAATCAAATCTATGTTAACAGGAGAGAAGCATAATTTTTGGAAAGCATCTGAGCACTTGATTTTAAAACCTAACTGTATTAATAGAGAAAGACAGATTTCAATCAATTAGGTTAACGGATCGGGCAGACATAAAGTCAGTCAGGTTTTGCTCCTAGTCGGAGTTAGTTGCTGTGTCTAGCCACACTGATGAGATGTGAAACATCAAAACACAGTGTCTGTGGATGACTTATTATATGCTCTCATAACCCTGTACAGCTCTTTAGGAGTGACTTTAATAAACTTTCACCACAAGCATAACGCAATGATCATCTGTTTACAGATTTTATCTCTCTGGTGATCATAAAGTAAATACACAGATGTATATATTTAAAACAATTAAAACACCACTCCTTGATGGTATCTGGCGATGGCCTAGAGGTTAACAGATCGGGCAGATATAAAGTCAGTCGGGTTTCGCTCCTGGTCAGAGTTAGTTGCTGTGTCTAACCACACTGATGAGATGTGAAATGTCGAAACACTGTGTCTGTGGATGACTTTATATATATATATATATATATATATATATTACTTTTAGTATTACACATGCTATAAGTATTAATTTGGTGAAGAATAAGAATATATTGTAAAAACCCATATGTGACTACAGAGAACATATTGACCAAAGTACTTTCTATACATTCTTTTTTTTTAATTATTATAACAGTGTTTTTTTTTTAGATTAAAATTGTGATCCAAAATTATGTTTAATAATGAGAAATCTACCTTTTTTATAGCATACCTATTCCTACATGGAAGTGTAATTACTTATAGGGTAAAATATTAGTGACAGCGTGAGAACAAGTCATACCTAATGTTGACACATCAAAGCCCATAAATAATTTTTTTTATAGTGTAACTTCTAAATAAAAGATCAGAATAGATTAGAAGATTCCATTTTGTAAAGGAAACCAACAAAATATCAAATCTGAAACCATCTACAAAAAGAGAGATACCTCAAAGAATTACCAGGATGAACTACTGTATATATATATTATATATATATATATATATATATATATATATATATGGCTCTGTATTTAAAGCTGAAGTATCTGGTAGGAAATGTTTACTTAAATGCTGTAGACTACTCATATTTGTAGCTAACCTAACTCTTTTAATACTGTAATATTAAATGTGAAGGAGAGATCTTATATTGGAAATTAAATATGGTTCATAAACACAAGGAAGGTTGAAGAATTTACCAGTCAAAAGGATATTATTGTTGTGTGCATGTGTAGGGGTAGGGAGTACTGAGAAAGTTAATTTGTTAGAATTTATAATTATTTAGTCTGTAGTCAGAATTATTTTTTCATAACAATTCCTTTTTATCTTCACAAATATATATAGCACAAATCTGAAACCATCTATGAAAACAGAAACCCCTCAAAGAATTTACAAATGAACTATCATATTTGATAACATATAAGACATCTCTATTTTTTTCTAAAAAGTAATGGGGCCACCTACCTCAACCTTCCCTAAAAACATGGTCTTATATTCAAAGTTGTACTATCTAGTAGACAAATATTCACCCAAATGCTGTAGACTGCCAGTATTTATACCTTGCCTAACTCCATAATACTGAAATATCAAATGTAAATGGGAGAAGGGCAGGGGTCTTACATACCATCAAATAGGGTAGGGTAATAAGTGTCAAAATAATTTTGGAAAATATTAAAGAAATTATTTTCTTTCTGCTGAAAAAGAAAATGTCAATAAAAATCCGAAGAAACAAAGCATCAGTCAATGACTTTGTTCAATTTAAAAAAAATTCTTTTATGATTTCTGACAGATACAATAGATAGTGAGGGAGAGAAAATGTATATCTCTGACAGTTCATCTATTTAAAGTCAGATTGATCACCTTTTTGCATATTTTTTTTTTTTCTTCTCTTGCACTGAACATTTAGGTAGGTCAAAGTAATGTCGTAAACACACTCCTTCGATCTGAGAGATTTGACAATTTTCATTCGTTTTTTTTTTTTTAAACTGAAAAGATCATTTATTTTGATTTTGCATTGATTTCAAATTGGTTTAAAAGAAAAAGAGGCTTTGTTCATTTGACCTAAATTCATCACACAATAATAATAAAAAAAAAGACTATATATATATATATATATATATATATATATATATATATATGAAGATAGGAGGGTTGGAGTAAATCCAACAGTATGAGGTAAGGAAAAAGGAAAAGTGGACAAAAGATAACTCAAACAAGTAGATGTAGGAGAGATATATTTAATGTTGAATAAACAGACTGATGAAGTTCCTGCTTAAAGCGGAACAAAATATATCTCTCCTACATCTACTTGTTTGAGTTATTATCTTTTGTCCACTTTTCCTTTTTCCTTACCTCATATATATATATATATATAACCAGGGTCCATTGCTTTGTAATGCACAAAATGTTTTTATTCATATCTAAGAAATACACATTCCATATTTTGCATGCATAACTCCAAAAGAAAGCTGTTTGTGTTTCACTTTGTTTTAATGCCCTCGGGAAAAGTATGAATCCATCTCTTCTTTACTATTACCCATAGCTGAAGGGGTAAAGTAGACTGGGCTCTTTTGCTTTGGTATAGCAGCCAGCCTAGGAGATGGAAGATTCTGAATTCAAAACCAATAGTACTCTGCTGAAAACTTGATTTTGTGTCACATCCTGTCCATGGTGGAGGTTGGGTAAATACTTATATAAACCCAAAGTATACCTGTGTCAAATGGTACAATATAGCAAATCTCATTAGGAAGGTACCCAAAATTATTTTGAAACATATTGCAATAATTCAAATATCTTCTTTCAAGTTTTAATTTTGGTTTATCTTGCAAGAAAATAGTACAAAGTCAATCATAATTAAAATTTACTTTTACATATTTAAAAATA
Organism: Doryteuthis pealeii; assembly: GCA_023376005.1. Lineage (NCBI taxonomy): Eukaryota > Metazoa > Mollusca > Cephalopoda > Myopsida > Loliginidae > Doryteuthis > Doryteuthis pealeii. The sequence continues at coordinate 42,720,676 of CM042142.1, forward strand.
GTTTTAAAGACTTATTAATGATCATTTTTGTTCTTCCAAAATTAGCTTTGATTGGACCATGATTGAAGTTAAAAATCTACAATTAAAAATCTTCCAAAAATAAATTAGCTATTTTAGAAATATAGAATTTAATTTTTTTTAAAAAGTTAATGATGATTAACTAAGTGCATTTGAAAGAATATTAATTTTACTTAAAATAAAAAAAATACATTTGTTTACAGAGGGCATCTGTTTCCTGGCAATAGAGTTCAAAAGTCAAATCTATGATCATCCTGATATTACACTCAGTGACAAAAGTATATTTCCAACATTAAAACATCATCATATGACAGGTAATACTCTTGTATGTATATAATAAGCAAGCAAACACATAGATACTAATACTGGAGTATATGTTAAAATAGTTATATCAACTAAATATAGACAATTCTATATGTCTAGATCTAAAGGCTTCATTTATATGTAAAGATAAAAATGCTTTCTCTTTGATAATTTTATAAAAATGTTGAGTAATAACTATTCTAACTGAAAGTTTCTATTATTTCAATAATTAAAAATTAATAGTAAAACTCTTATGATTTACCCCAATTCAGTCTATAAATTCTTTTTAAACTATAACATTTTATTCCATTTTACCAGAGACCAATCAAATCATTATTTCATTACTTTAGTACATAAATACATAAGGCAGATATGTCTGTTAAAGATTTCTCAAAGCTAAGGTAGAAAAAAGATCCTCAAGTTTAATATATAACTAACCTTATTGTATTTACCTATTTAATGAAAAAAATGTTACTTTTTTTTTTTTTTACCTTTGTTGCTGATTATTGACTTTATCATCTGAAGATGTGTAAAAAGTCTTATCAAATTGAACTACACAAAAATGAAGATGAATATGTTAGTAAAAAAATACTCATTGCAGTTTATCTATCTATAAATCTATCTAAAAATCAAATTTTTTGTACATTTTATTTACGTACTAACATAATACACATAAAAAAATGACAAGATGATTTACATATGGATTGGCACTTATGCAAAACATTAGAATAACTGTGCACTCAGTAAAAAGTATTTTACACACATTCACACATATACACATACACTAGCCAATAGAACAGGATAAAACCTAAAATAAGTAAATGTTTTCTCACCTCCTCATATCAATCTTATGACTATAAGTTTCATGTATTTCATAAAAGATAAAATTTTTAAATGTATATATATATATATATATATATATATATATATATATTATAATGCACCCACACAAACATGGATAGATATTTTATATGATATATTTATATATAGTCATATTTTTCAAGCAAATAAAAATTTACAAAATTTAAAAATGTTGTTTACTGTTTTCAAGTTGAATAAAAACCCCAAATGATCAAAATTACCTGAAAATCTCTGACAAATATTCAAATTGCCATTGGTTAATAAGATTAGATTTCTTTCATGTTTAATTTTCATATCTGAAACAATTGGCTAACTTAGGAAAAAATCCAATTATAGATGATAAAAATTGATTTCTAAGGAATATTACTAATCGTCATTAAAACAATGCTTCCCTATTGTGATAAGATCTGCATTAAAGACAAAATATTTATACATACTTAAAAAAATACATTTCTTTAAGGATATCTAAATACGTTCAGTCATCTAAGCAAAATATGTCACAATGGGAAGCATTGGCCAGAAAGAAAGAAAATCATTCCTGAAAAACTGTAGAAAAGAACAAATCAACCACCTCACAGATCCTAAGAAAAAAAAAATGAAGAGCTGAATCCTGCCAATAACATCACTAGGTAGTCCTTGACCTAGATAGCTCAGAGAAAGAGGAAGTAGAAAAAGCTCAGGAATATATGGCACAGGGACTCCAGGGCAAAAATATAGAGAAGAGGCTACTTCTGGAAGAATCTGGAGAAGATTGCCTATATTCAAGTGCACTGGCAAAGCATTATCTATGACCTATGCTCCTCACAGAGCAAAGAGCTTAACTAATTAACAAAAATACTTAAAACTTACTTATAATCTTGAGGGCTGTTTTAATCTGACTACTGCTGGGTATACCTTCTTTGTAATTGATACTTTAGCCTAGATATTAAGCTTTTTAATGAAGCTGTTGCATTTCTTCTAAAGTTGTCTCCAGGAAGAATGCCAAGGTGAGGTGTTCCAATCAAGTTGAAGAAAGGACATATAACATTAAAGATTTACTGTAGAGAAATATATTTGGTAAATAATTATTAGTATCACATGATGCACAAGAATAACACTAGTATAGCATTGGTATTTTCAGGTTGTATGGGAAGGGATGAGGTTGTAAGTTAAGGGTCAAGGTCTGTAGGTAGTCATTTTAAAATGTGGGGCTGTTTGTTTGGTTAGAGATTAGTCTGATCAACTTATTTTTGATCGAAGCCAAGCCAACAATTACTGAAAAGGGAAACAACAAATCAATCAGTGAAAGTAGCACTCCATAACATACTAGCATAGAATCATTCATATCAGAAATGAACAAATCAACAGTTTTTAAAGTAAGATTTTATTACAGATATTTTTTAAATGCAATGGACTTAAATTCTTACTATGGACTGTGAAAATAATTTAGCCATTTAGACTTTCAAAGATCAATATCAACAAATCAGTATTCTATATAATACTAGAATATTACCCATCAAACATTACAGAATTGTTTATGTATAGATCACTGCTTCTATTTAAAATCAGAGTATATGGGCGCTCTACCTTTGATCAGAATATCACTTCCTGGTCCCCTGCTTAGGATCAAAGTATAGCTAAGCCTTCAGACTGGGATCCAATTATAATAAGTTTAATAAATACCTATAAAATATGATTTCAAAGTATTATTTGTAAATGTTCTAATGAAATTAAAAGAATTTAATTTAAGAAAAAAAAAAAGCAACTGTAAAAGAGAATAGAAAAAAAAAAAAAAAGTTTCAATCTGTACACATGCTGGAGATTTTTTAAGATAACTAGCAAAACTGAGAATATTTGACAAAAATATATATTGAAATTGCAGAGAAAAACAAAGCAAAACTATTTATCAAAGAACTCTGTTCTGACTTCTGAAGAAACCATTTACCTAATTTATCACAAATTTATAAGGTATGCTTAAGATTGTGTTAGTCTGTTTTATAAGCCTCTCGCTTATTGGCCACCTATTAAATTCAATATCAACTCACATCTTGTTTATAGAATTTATATTATAATTAATTGTAAATTTAGCTTAATAGTTATCCATGAAAATCTTTAATGATTGATGTGAATACTGTTAAGTTTCATACTGAACTGGAAATTACATTATGCATTTGAATGCTATTGATATAAGAAAAATCTTGCTACAATTTGCCAGTTTTGCTGTGCTATACTAATATACATGAAAAAATAAGATAATTTAAACAGATATATAAGTTCTCAAACTAAAAATGTAATTAAAAAAATAAATAAAATAATGCCATTTTGTAAGAAATTTGACTAAACCCACTCGTTACAACCCTCTAAAAAGAATTGCCTTTGTGATTTTAACAATTGCTTCATAAATCAATAATCAGTGAAAATTCAAAATAATTTTTGTCCCATTGTAGAAAAAGGCAGACAATTAGAATAAACAACTTCTTATGATGTATTGTATTTTACATCTGAAATGGTCAATTAAAGAAAAAATAATTATCCTCATTCTTAAGGGAGTTATTTTCTTTTTCATAAAATACATTTTGATTAATAGATAAAAATAACAGAAAATTGCTCAATATGTTGCACTATGAGAATAATTTTTGCTTTAATTACTAAATTAAAAATGACTGGAAAATGTGAATTTAAAAAAGCTATCATCAATATCCTAAATATTATTAGTTGGTTGTAATAAAACATTACAATTTTTATAAAGGAAATAACTTAAGCATTAATAGCCAAAAATAAAAATAATACCAAAAGCAGCAACTAGTATAAAGAATTAGCTCTATAAAAGGTAAAAGAATAATAGTAAAAATAAAACCTATAGAAAATTTTCTCTAGGTAGATAAATTCTAAATACTGCTTTTATGACTGTGCATATGTATTCATACATGTGTACAAATACACAATTTCTTTACACATTATGAATTTTCTTGAAATCAATATGAAATTAATCTTTTTGCACTAATGACAATTAAAAACCTTTAACACTTTTTACATACTTGCTTAATTCCAATGTTTCATCAATGGACTTTAAAAAAAAAAATTGTTTAAAAAAATTAGCTTAGAAAAGGGAACACTTTAAAATAACACTTTGAAAATGATGAGTGTTCAATCTTATATTTTAAAATTCTATCCTGTTATTTCAGTTTAAAGCCAGAAAAAAATTGTGAAAGAAGAGGAAAATAAAAAAAATAAATAATGTTACAATAAAGTATCATTATTTTATTGAGCATTTAGTAATCTTTTAGTTCCTCTTCCTATGTTGATATGATTTTAATTTACAAGATTATTACATAACTTACTTAACGTCAAACCTTAAAACTATTAAACTGTAAACACCTAAAACTTTTAGAAGTTTGTTTTGTTTAACAGTCTTAGAATATGTAGCTGATAAAATCAGAATATCTAATTGGAAAAAAAATCTACACCTGGGGTTACCTTCTTTGGTTGAACATTCAAATGAACAGAAATCTGATCATTATCAGAGTATGAGCGAGTATGAACACAGAAGGTATATTATTATTATTATTATTATTATTATTACTAGCAAATATATGCACCCTCCGGGTGCAAGTATTTAAGTTTTAATGTAATAAAATATTGTATTAAATTAGAAAGGCTAATGAAACTAAATAAGAATACAGATAAAAAGATTTGAAACAGAGGGGGGTATAATAAAAGATTTGAAACAGAGGGAGTATAATAAAAAATAGAACAACTGAAACTTACTCTTCCATCACTCTCGTCTTTCATTGTTATTTTTTTCTAATTTAAGTATTTAGTTTAAGAGGAAGTAAAGAATAAAATGACAGTTATTTTATCTTGTTAATGGATTTCATTTAAGATATATTGAACAGTTAGAAATCAATAATACTAAGCACATATTTATTAAATTCGATTTTTTAATATTAATATGCAAATTAGCCTTCCCGTTCACACTGTAAACCGCTATTTTGTTGTATATATAAATATAATTGCATGTTGTCAGTATGTAGACATAGTTAACAGTATTAATAATGTAAGACAATTTTATTAATAATTGAGGTTTAGATAAAAATAAAATCATGGAGAATGTGATGTCAATAACTAAGAGAATTGTGACTTGAGTAGGAATATAGTTTCGGTTACAAACAGAAAAACACACAATCTCCATTATAATAAGATTATTATTATTATTAAGTAGCAAATTGGATTGAAAATTGCTTTATTAATTAGAGAATAAATATTGTGCTAACAAAAATCTCACAATAGTGAGCCATTTTTGCTGTGTTATGGTACCATACATATAAAAATTAGATCATTATGATATAGATAAATCAATTGGTTTATTTGTTTCTGAACTTTCTGAAAGCTGGTTCTCATTCTTCTTGCATGGGTTTTATGAGGAAGAGTTTACTGAGCATGTTGTTATTCCATATTGTTGCCATTTTGTAGAAAAGAATTTGTTGATTTTGAGTTTCAAGTCAGTGTATGGAGTTTTTAAATTTCCCACGGGTCATATTCAGAGACTAGAAGTCCTTATATCCTGATTGTGCATTGGTCAAATAAAATTTATGCACTCATTTATACTCAAACAAAAACAACCACAGTCAAATACCCTACACTGTCAAACATTTTCTTATAGAATGCAGAGATTTAGCTCTCATTAGACTTTTTTTTTCAATGCAAACAATATGAAGGTCCTATTTTAAAATGTCAACATGGATGACATTTTGTCCTTGAGAGAAATAAAATAATACCAAAAATTATAAATATAAACTTAATCAGTATTATGCAAAGTAATTATTAGAAAACCATTCTGGAGAATTTTGATATATCATTAAAACAAAATATCAAAAAGATAAATACTCTTAAGAAACTACACAAAATGTAGATATAAACATACAATGTATACGATTCCCTAACCTATAGGCAAAAAATAACACCAGATGGGTTGACATGCCATTAAAATCAAGTTATCAATCCAATCAATCAGTAAAGGATAAATATATCAGAACAACAAATCCATTTTGGGCATTATGAGATTATTGTGGCCCCTTGAAATCTATTTAAAAAAAAGGCTTTCTCATAATTAGTATCCTTTAAAACCTTGACTGGTTATGACCTTTCTTGAAATTTCTGTCTCCTTTAAATATTCATTTTAAAGTTATAAAAGCAGACAGAAAAATAATTAGTGATTCTTCTACTAATCATCTCCATAGAGAATTTATAGTCTGTCTGACCTCAAAAAAGTTATCAGCTAATGACCAGACAATTTGCTCCTGTTATTTGCCATTTTGGTTAAGAAGTCAGAAAATATTTTTCTTATAATTGAACTGAAGTAGACAAAGCCATTAAAGATTTCAAACACAGACTAAGAAATACCCAATGTGTGTGTGTGTGTGTGAGTATATATACACAGTCATAAAAGCAGTATTTAGAATTTGTCTACCTCGAGAAAATTCTCTGTAGGTTTTACTCATTATTTTTTTTTACCTTTTCTAGAGCTAATTCCACACACTAGTTTCCTGCTTTTGGTATTTTTTTTTATTTAACTTTAAATTACTTGGACTTATGACTATTGTTTTTGTTGATTGAAATTGTTCGTTCATCTCTGCTTGTACAGCAGTTAGAAGTAACTTGCTCTGCACAAATGTATTTACCCACATTTAAAGTGGATACGGTTAGATAAATATTTACAATATACATCTAGTTAGAAAAGAGATTAGACAATGTTTTTCTGAATGTCTTTGCACATCAATGGAAACAATCTAAACATTTAAATACACTTTTTTTTGCAGTAGAAAGCAGAAAAGATGGATAGATAAATACTTTATTCTACACATTACATGCAAGTTTGACACATGACAGCTCAACTGACCAAAAACAATGATCTCATGCTTGTTTTGGTAAGCTCTAAGTGTGAGACACCCATTGTGGATCAAACTCATTATATTACAATTCATTACAGTAGTAATAATTTTATGGTTAGCTGGCTAACACTGCTTTATAGCAGATCACCCAAAATATCTATTAATCTCAACTCCTTCTGATACAATTGTGGGATATGTATATTGACCAACCCCTCAGCACGAGCCGGATGTGACACAAGGTCAATTTCTTAAGCGGAGTTCAACAGGTTTGAATTCAGAGTTTTCCTTCTCCTAGACCGGTTGCCTAACCAAGGTTAAAGAGCCCAGTCTGCCCTACTATTTATCCATAGCTGGAGGGAGAGTAGGATTCATACCTTTCCCAAGAGTATTAGCACAAAGTGAAATGCAATTACCACATCCAGGATTTGAACTTGGGGCGACGAGTCCATTACCCATGACTTTAACCAATACACCACGCACTTCCTACAATTGTGTGATATGTGTACTTCACAAGATTCAGATTAAGATCTAAGTTGACTAACTTAGCAAAAAGAATTGATACCAGACTTGTGTAAAAACTGTTTTTAAAAAACCTAAAGAAAGAGTATTTGGTTTCCCTTATAATCAACAGAAAAGACTATCTGGACTTGTAGAAATTATACAAGTATTACAAACTTATAATATCAATTTTCTCATGCTACTCTGCTAGTATCATCTCTTCTCTCCCTTATCTCTTCCATCTTTGGTGCCTGTATGTTTTTATCTAATAAAGTTAGCTTTATCATGACACAAGGCCTGAAGTACGGAGGTATCGAGTTATAATTGAACTCATTATTAATGATTTGCATCTAGCTAACCATTATACCACACATTTTTATCAGTTACACAGGATATGGATTAATTTCACATATAAAAAAGAATGGCATAATATTTTCTATTGTACTTTCTCTTTAAACTTTCTATCTGTCTATAAAGAATTTTAATGCATCAATTTTAACACCTTTCCATTCCTAACTGCCTTACTAAATTTTTACTTAAAATTCTCTCTTGATATCCAGCCAGTCTTCATTTTTAAAATTTTCTTTATCTCATTTCTTCCCTCCAATTTTTATACATATATAAATTCCTTTCACCTGATTTTTCTTTTTGTTTTTCTCAAATTTCTTCCTTCATGCCCCCCCCCCTTCTTACCTTCTTCTCAACTTCAATTTTCTCAATTTCTTCCTGTTTAATATTAGTATTTAGGTTTCTTAGTCTGACCAATTTCAGCTAAGAAATGTTGGGGATTCTGCAAATACTACACTCTGATCCTAAGCAGAAAAGGCATAATGCTCATACATATATAAACAAGCAGAATGATCAAACTTTAATTTTGACAAGAGTACCAGTGGTCAATAAAAACAAATTTGATTGAAGTCTTCTGATAATGATCATAATGGTCTAAATTTAAGAATGCTCCATATATATTTTATGGTGTTTATTAGGACTACAAATTATATCATTGTATGAATGCATATACGATAAAAGCCATTCAGATTTATGCTCTCAAATTTATGTATAATGGCCAGGGATTGAGTAGATACTACACTCTGATCCTAGATAGAAAAGCATATGCAAATAAACATAATAGTGCACATGTTTACAAAATGGAATATTGGACAGGGCATTTGTTTGCATTGTTTTATAAAATCTACCAAAGAAATATTTCAATGGAAGAAGATATTTTGGACTGAAAATCTAAAAACAAGTTGACTTAATAGATATAAGTGAGAAGGTCTTTTAGAAGTGAAAGGAGTTAAATCCATTTTAGCATTTATCTGATAGTGAATAACAAGACAGCAAATGTAAGCTGTCTGAATATCAGCTTGACTCTTCTAAATTAAAGAAAGTCACTTATTCTCTACAGAAATGTCAATCTTGTCTGTTGTCCTTGTAAAACCAACTGAGAAAGTGCTTCTCTTAAAATGACTGGCAAATGCCTTCTCTTTCTCTCTGTCTTACTTTTCTGTTCAGAGTCTGATTGAGAGTACACAATGAGGGCTCATGAAATATCAAATGTCTCCTAATGGAAGAAGTAAAAGAGATTTGACTTACAAGAAAGATACGGCACTGACATGACTTTTGTTTGTATGAGCTTTTGAAGTATGAACTTCAGAGTGGTCTCAAGTTGAGAAAACATTTGACATGGAGTCATGTTCATTTGGCATATACTGCTGAACAAATTCACTCATAAGAGAACACCAACTGCTATATATTATAACAGCTTTCATATGAGTCATAAGTTTAAAGAAAATGAATATTGCTTAGAAGTGTGACAATCAGTATATATTCCTAGAATAAAAAAACAAATAGATAAAATAAAAACCATCAAAGCCAGGAAAAATAACTTCAACAGATATCCTTCTTCAGATTAATAAGTACAATAGTATTTGGGTTTAATATATATTTAGAGAGAGTGAATTAGCTAAGACAAATGGAATATATTCAAATAGAGTCAAATTAAAATAAGAAAATAACACATAGAACAAGTTCAAATCAAAATGATAAAATGACACATGGAAAAATGACCAAATTAAAATAAAATGACACATGGAATGAGCCAAAATAAAACCGAATTGAAATGATAAAATGACACATGGAATGAGCCAAAATAATTAAAATGATAAAATGACACATGGAATGAGCCAAAATAAAACCGAATTGAAATGATAAAATGACACATGGAATGAGCCAAATAAAACCGAATTGAAATGATAAAATGACACTGAATGAGGAATGAGCCAAAATAAAACCAAATTAAAATTTTTTAAAAATGACAGATTAAATGACTTAGACCTGAAAATCTTCAAATTCATCTCTTGTTTGTTAAATATGTTTAACACAAAAACTGCAGAATTATCCTTAATAAATCCATTTTTATTTGTAATTTGTTTTTTTGTTTGTTTGTTTGTTTTTTTTTTTTGGGGGGGGGGTCCAATTCAATTTTTCAAATTATTCATAGGAATATGGGAATTTAACAATTTAAAATGTTCACCTAAAACTAAAAGAAATTACTGCCACAAGTATTAATGCATAATATTACAAGTCACATATACTACTTTCTTAACTCTTAATTATTCTAACAACTAATTTACTCTGTAAAATGTGTACACTATTCACTTACTTCCTGTTATGTGTGATTATTCTCCATTCAATTGTTTTTTATCTCATCACATTTACATGTTAAGTAGAAAGTTCCAAGTACAAGTGCAATACTATTAAGTTTCACAAAATTCTTTAGGAACTGCCTTTTAATTTAAAGATGACTCATTATCATTCCAAGAGTTGTTTAGATTATTCATTCTTTTTGTTGTTTTTGGTGAGACCAAAATGTTTTAGCTAATCAATTCTACCACCTTCTTCAGGTGTGTAAGTTTTTTTTTTATTTCTTGGTAATTCAAACCAAAAATAAATAGTAGTCAGCAAAAGAAAGTGGAACAAATACACAACGAATCAATGTATTTACACCACATATTATTCATTCACATAAATACTCAAACAAATCAAAACTGCCTTGAAATGTATAACTTAACCTGTACATTTGTCTACAAAACTAGTGTAGATACCCCCTGTCTATTACTTGGACATTATCTCAGTATTGCAATCTTATCTATACTCTGCTATACCAAATTTGTCTACTTAATTCTAAATATGAGTTTCAAATAGTAAGTAGTACTAAATATTTTGAATACATTTTCAATATGTATTCAATACTAAAAGATCCAATTACTAGACCATTTCTCACAAAAGTTTATATGAACACTTACCAGGGCATTTAATTTGAAACATACTTTTTCTTTTGGTCAAGTTTTTACATCAAGATCTAATATTTCTCTTCATAAAACTAAAAACTCTTAACAAAAGTACCACCCATGTTCACCTCACTAAGAAAAAAAACTGATACTTTGGTTGGTAGACAAGGGAGGGAAAAAATGTGCCACATAACAGAAGATAAAAGATTCAAACAAATAGATTTTTTTTTCTTTTTTTTCTTTTGTTGGCTCTTTTTCTCTTCCATAGAAAAGTAGCTGCTAATTATTAAATGAAGTTCTGATAAAAAAAAAAGAAAGAAAAAAAGAACTGTTCAATACCAGACAATGCTGGTTAATGTCTTTAAGATGAAATATTGTCAGCCATTAATTTTTTTTACTATTTTCTTAACTTTTCGTTGCTTTTCAATACAACTTACTTGGACCATTACTCTACTGCATTGAGCAAAACTGAGAGTATATCCTTTCTTTTTAATCCATGCTGTTTGCTTGTTGATGTAGATTGATGACATGAGTTGTGATGAAAACCAACTAAAATTTAAGATTAAAAAATATTTGTATGAATTTATCCAACCTCACCACTACAAGTAGGATGTGACACAAGGTTGATTTTTAAGCAGAGCAAAGCTGGTTTTAATTTAGTTTTCCTTCTAGACTGGTTGCCTAACCAAGGCTAAAGAACCCAGTCTGCCTGCCCTACTATTCTATTTACTCATAGCTAGGGGAGGGAGAACAGATAGATATATGCTTTTCCTACATTAGTGCAAAGTGAAACACAAACAGCCTCATCCAGGATTTTCCATTTCCTACAAGGATAACTTTCATGAAGTACATCTAAGAAAATAGTAGTAAATAGATAGATAAATAATTATTACAATGTTGGTCAACTTTGTTAATATTTGATGCTTTAATAATGAGTAAAAAAATCTATGTCTATCTGTATGAAATTATATATATATATATATATATATATATATATATATAGAATGCAGGTGTTATATTGTTTATTATCAGGGAAATGTGTGTGTGTGTGTAGTAATGATTTTGTTGTATTTTTATTTGCTATTATTTTAAACTCAGGGAAGTAATTTATCTGATCAAAATAAAACATGTTTGAATTTCTGGATATAGTTAAACAGTGAAGTATAAAAATCCAAACAAATGAGATTTCATCCATTATAAGAAACATCATTTAAAGAAAGTACTGTTTTTAGTTTTACTTTCATCAGATCAACAGTCGTAAAAACATGGCAGCAAGAATTTTAAGATTTTGTCCAAAGTTCCAGGCTGTGAATACAAACTAAGAAAGAAATCAAGCTAATTTCAAATGAGGACAGAGAGCTTTCCTTCAATGCAACTAATCTAGTGTTTATAAAATACACAACATCCTCTTGGTGTCCATATAAATTAGCGGTCTTCAGAACCTTCAGCTGAGCTTGTTGTCTGATTTGTTTTGTCAAATAATTGCAGTGGGACTTAAAGACTGGGTTTTATTTAAATGCAATGGACACCTTAGAACAAAAGGGAAATAACCTGTACCCAGGTTTTATGGCCAGTAGCCAAATGTTTCTGTGTGTAAGACTAAATGTCAATATAAAATTTTAAGATCTTTTAAGTTTTTGATATTTATTATCGGCTAGAGCACACCTCATGACAGTGATAAGCATGCTTGTTTTTAAAGTTACCACTGAGTTCTATTAAAAGTTATTCACTAAGTTGAGCTTAGATTTGGCAAAAAGTTCTAAGTATAGGGTGCCTAGTAAGGATTAAACTACTCATAACCCATCTGTGAAATTAGCTTGCTTACCATTTACGCCACAATGAAATGCCCAGAATTCCATTGATATGACTTTGTCAGAAATTAAAACAAAAGAAATAGTTGATGATCATACATTGATTTTAACATTTTTTTTCCTTGGAATTTAGTTAAGCAAGTTTCAGTTCTTATTTTGTGTGCTTTGTATTAAAAATAAGAAAGGGATTGTTGATAGTTGAAGATAAATGCAAGCATTACTAAACAAAAAAAAAAAAAAAAAAAAAAATAGGGCTGTCATTTACAAAATTTAATTGTATTGCAAATGGTATTACTGTAGAAATACATTGAAAATGTACAAGAAAGATATTGTCAGTGGTCAGAAATTAAAACAAACATTACTGACAGAATAGGGCTATAAGATATATATGTTAGGGTAGAATGGACATGAAGTCAATGGTACTTAGTTACTGACACTTTCTCGCCTATGCGATTCTCAAACCAAGTGCTTGATTTAAGAATCGCATACATGAGAAGATATTTCTGATTTTTGGCAAAAATAAGTATAGGTTGCCTAGTAAGGATTAAACTACTCAATCATAACCCATCTGTGAAATTAGCTTGCTTACCATTACGCCACAATGAAATGCCCAGAATTCCATTGATATGATTTTGTGTTGAATTTCCCTTTATTTGACAAATCTTTATTATTTTTGTCGGAAATTCTTTAAAAGAAAATAAATGAATAAATAAAAAAGGAAGAAAAAAAAAAAGAAGAAAAATATCCCCATCTTTGTTGATTACATTTTTTTCCAGCAGGTGCATTCTCCAGCTTTTGCAAGATGTATGTCTGACCTAGTTACCTGTGATAAGATGTTCAAATGTGCACTGGTGTGTAAGGTGAAATGAGGGTGGAGATCACCTTGAAAAGATATAATAGAGATCTTTAAAAAAAAAAAAACCAATGACAAAAAGGAATTGTCAGGTCAGGTCCCATGAAGAAAGCTGGATCTGATGAAGGGAATAACATGCCCGCTTGAGTGAAATTTATAGTTTTGTTCCAAACTATCTGAAAGTTTCCAAATGTGATGTGTACCACTAAATGGTTAGAGAGAACACCACCTGAAATGTAATGAGGGGAAAAATACCCCAATCCCATAATAATGGTATAGGAAATATATATCCAAAAAGCAACAACATTTATAGGACAAAACTAGCAAGGATTTACTAGCAAGGAATATGTTTAGGTAAAGAATATCCTTCAATTTTTACTTATCTTCTCAAATCTATTAATCATTAAAACACCTCTATTCAGCTATAAAGGTATCTGATGCTTTATTTATAAATTAGCTGTTTATACAACCTGTGACATCACAGGTAGAATCTATTAAACAAATACATAAAAACTTTCATTGATTCTAATGATTATATATGTATATAGTAAGACAGAAAATTCAGTGAGGGGATTAAACACTAATCATGGTGGTATTTTAGCACCAACTGGATTTCAACTTGGTTTACAATGTAAAGATTTTGCCATTTCAAACCACTGACTTGTTTGCTACTTGACAACAAACTTCCCATGATTAGTTTTAGTCATTTTCTGCACTAATAAACTACATATTTCTGTTGGTAGAGAAAAAGAAATAGTTGATGATTATACAGTGATTTTAACATTTTTTTTCTGGAAATTTAGTTAAGCAAGTGTCAGTTCTTATTTTGTGTGCTTTGTATTAAAAATAAGAAAGGGATTGTTGATAGTTGAAGATAAATGCAAGCATTACTAAAAAAAAAAAAAATAGGGCTGTCATTTACAAAATTTAATTGCAAATGGTATTACTGTAGAAATACATTGAAAATGTACAAGAAAGATATTGTCAGTGGTCTGAAATTAAAACAAACATTACTGACAGAATAGGGCTATAAGATATATATATTAGGGTAGAATGGACATGAATTCAATGGTACTTAGTTACTGACACTTTCTCGCCTATGCGATTCTCAAACCAAGTGCTTGATTTAAGAATCGCATACGTGAGAAGATATTTCTGATCTATTTTGATGTGTAGAATTCATTGATACCAAAGAAAGCAATCAATTCTAAGAATTGGCAGAGATATGAGAACTTTAATCACCTATTATAGTGTTAAAAATCTACAATGTCGTTAAAATTTTAGGTGTGTATTTAATTGGCTTATTTGATAGATTTCGATTCATAGAATTCATTGATTTTAAAGGAAAGATAAGTTCGAAGGATTGGCAGTGATATGAATACTTAAAAAACCCTTTCTTGTAACTGAAAATCACAAATTTCAGGTAAATTGTCGGTGTCAGTTTTATGGAATTTCCGTAAGTACCCTCCCCCTTATAGGTCCAGAAAAAATCAGCTATTTTTGAAAGTATTTAAAGTTTCGATATGTTTGGTTTTTCTGATCTATTTTGTTGTGTAGAATTCATTGATACCAAAGTGCCATTGATTTCATGTCCATGCTAACCTAACCTTGATATACATGCTCTATCCCTGATATTGGGCACCACTTACTTATAATTACACTATATTATCAATATACATATATATTATATTATGATATATAATGTAAATACTTTGCTAATGGCTTTACTATAGAATAGAGTGGTAAGGAATTCATACAAGTATTACTGATGAAAAATGGTTATTATATATATATATATTTACCAACTCCTCCGCACAGGCAGGATGTGACACAAGGTCAATTTTTTAAGTGGAGTTCAACAGGTTTGAATTCAGAGTTTTCCTTCTAGACCGGTTGCCTAACCAAGGTTAAAGAGCCCAGTCTGCCCTACTATTTATCCATAGCTGGAGGGAGAGTAGGATTCATACATTTCCCAAGGGTATTAGCACTAAGTGAAATGCAATTACCACACCCAGGATTTGAACTTGGGGCGACAAGTCCATTTCCCATGCCTTTAACCATTACACCACGCGCTTACGGTTATTATATATATATATATATATATATATATAAAGCATAGAATTATTTGAATTCTGAGGCCTATCTCTTAATGAACAAACGGTTTTGTTAACAAACCATTCTAGATACCAGAGTGATTTGAAATGTGAAATTATAAGTCACATACCCTTCACTCAATAGTATAATCTCTTTGCACAACTCCAAGTATAAACTTCCCCTCCCCTGAAGCCACCTAAACTAAATAACATCAAAACAGTGAGTGAATCTATAATCCAGAAATATATGGGGAATGTTTTTCTGGCTACTGATTATTGGATGATGGTGAATACAAATTAAATAAAAACAAATGCAACCAGATCTGTCTTGTGTGAAGAGGTTAATTTTGTCACTGACTTCCTTTGTGTGTATGTATTCACAATGAGGTAGACTCTTTGTTTTGACTGTCTGAAGTGAGCGGCCATGATGTACATATCAGTGAGTAAAGTTTGGCTGGTGACTATCATCCAGAATAGCTTCATCAAGTTGAGAGGGCATGCAAAACAAAGATTTAGAAGATTTATTATTGACCAACGTGGAGTTAGTAACTCACTAAATACTAAAATAAGGATGAGATGAAGAAGAGGTCAATAATAAATGTGGTTAAGATTCAAAACCAAAATGAAATCAGAAAAATTTCACATGTATTGTTTGTTCTAACCAGAACAGTATGTATACTAGCAGAAATGCTTCCCTCGGAGAACATGGAATATATATATATATATATAAAGAAAAAAGTCAACGGGGCGGCCTAAAGTTAGTATCAGCCAGTCACCGAGGGAGTCTATCCCCTTTTCAATAGCGCTAAACCAAGGAGATTGTTTTTTAGCATCTGAGGTGGAGCGCCACACCTACTATCAGCTCCTTACTTTACCGCACAGATCCCTGTGCTACTCATACGCTGAGTTGGCGGGGACTGGTATCGAACTAGGAACCTTGTGGTTTCTAGCCGAACGCTCTACCGACTGAGCTAACCCGACAAAAAGAATATATATATATTTTGGGGAGAATATGTGCTTAATTGAAGTCGTACCTAATTTTTGAAAATTAATTAATTAATAATTAATGAATTAGGCGGGAATACCTATTCAAATGTAAGGCTAAACAAATCGAGAAAAATCAATCTCTGTATGTACATTTCAGCCTATTAGGCCTCATCAGCAGAGCTATAGATAGGAAGACTGCTTTGTGTGTGATTCGAACCCTGACTGTGAAGCTGACAGGCAGAGACTCTAACCATTATACCAGCAGAACCTTTCCAGATTTTTCGTTTTGTTTAGAAGTAGGTTATATTCCACTTTATGGTGACTTTTACTACACGACAGTATGAGAAGTAAACAAACAGACGATGTGTTTTGATATGGCTTTTTTAGCGACGATTTTTGGGAGAATATGTGCTTAATTGAAGTCGTACCTAATTTTTGAAAATTAATTAATTATATATATATATATATATATATATATATATATATATATATATATAGAGAGAGAGAGAGAGAGAGAGAGAGAGAGAGAGAGAGTCTTTTCTTTTTGTAGTTATTCAAGGCAAATTCTATTCAAGTAAAAGGAATGAATGTTGCCTCTATTCATACTTAATTCCTTTCTATCATAGATGTTTTACTCAAGGCATAAGTACGTTTCTTATTTCAAGGAAGTTTATGCTTGAACTGTGCATTTCTCAGAATTCTGCCTGCAGCAAGAAAAGTAGCAATCTATCTAAGTAAATCATTATGTTTATTGATTTTTAACCCTTAATCAATTCTAAGATTTAAAAAATGTACAACCTTTGACATTAAATACATCCACATGATTTTTATTTTATTTAGGTCAGTGTAGATGTACAGTAAAAAGGCCAGTCATAGATATACACATAAACTAATCGTTTTTTTTTTATTTCATTTTATTTTAAATTTTTATCCAGTAGTCTTGTATGAAACTATACCATACGCAATGTATTGAGTTTATATTGAAACAGTTTTTTTTGTTTTTTTTTAAATTTGGTTGTTTGCACAGGAATAAGAGAATCTAACACTGTTTTTTTGGTTTTTTCAAAGATTAACTCTTTGAATCAATAAAG
The DNA here is from genome assembly GCA_023376005.1 of Doryteuthis pealeii. NCBI lineage: Eukaryota > Metazoa > Mollusca > Cephalopoda > Myopsida > Loliginidae > Doryteuthis > Doryteuthis pealeii. Next base: position 42,738,354 of record CM042142.1, read on the forward strand.
CTTGTTAATTAAACCTTTGACCCAGTCATAATTATCAAGTTGTGCTGACAGCACAGATTTCCATGATTCTTTCTCACCACCTATCCCTATTAGTCATTACTTCTGGCAGGTCCTCCTCATGGCATCCAGTATCTGCACAGCTGCTTAATATGTTTTTTTTCTGGTCAACCTACTCTGGTGTGTCCATGAATGAATGTGTCTTTGTAGAGCATTGTTATAGCAGTCACAGTTTCTTTGTGGGGACTATATGCTAGTAGTATTTGTTCCATCTTTCCCGTGTGTATAGAGTCAAAAGTCTTAGAGAAATCTACTAACAAAAGTGTTGCCTCAAGATTTTTTGCTGGAACCCATTCTATGATTTAATGAATTGTCAGAATCTGATAAGTTGTGGATCGATTTCTCCAAAATCCATTTTTGAACAAGTAAGGCTGGTTAATTTTGGGCTGAGTATTTTACTATACACTGTAAGTCTGATATTTATGGTCCAGGAAGATCACTTCAAATACTACTAATAAAAAGTTTAATATAACCTTTTTTTTAATGGAATAGCTTTAAACAAATACCTCTTCAGTCTACAATGAACTTTGAATATGAGTTTTTTTGTTTTTTTTAAGGAAGGAGGGGATAATTTTAGGCGGTTAGATACAGGGTTTCTGAGGGTAAGAGAGCTAACAGTTCAAAGGGTTAAACTAATAATTCACATACTCTCAAGGATTAGAGATACAAGTTCAAATATTACTTGAAACTTATTCTTTATTTCTAATCTATGCTGCTTATTTAACGAGTTGATTTAAAGACCAATAACTAAGATAAAAAATTAGATGAAATATTGTTATTATTCATTTTTAACTAAGAAATTAGTAGACTATTACCTCACATACTACAAGTGATAATAAATGTTCTGATGATGATGATGTAGTAATCAGAGAAATAAGTAATATAACTATATAGCCTATCTAAGCACATAATGTAGTGTAATGGTTAGCAAGCTGGATTAGCAGACCATTGTTAATGAGTTTGATTCTCACAGGGTACCCCATACTTCTGGCTTTATGCCACAACTACACTAAGCTTAGTAAATAACCTATTTGAGTGATACCTGCAAGTAAAATCTTCATAGTCAAACAAGTAATGATGCCACAGGTTCCCAAGAATAAAAGATGCAAATTCAAATTTTGATAAAGAAGTTCTTATCTATCATATAACATGTTTTTTTAATACATTACACTTGTGGAGAAAAATTAAAAGTAACCAAATAAAACTTCTTAAACAACAATGGATTCATTTTTGTCTCATAGAAAATTTACTTAGTAAACATTTTAGAGTTAAAAGATTATTTCATTATCAAATCTTATTATAATGGAGATCTGTCTGTAACTCAAACTATGTCACTGCTTACATCACAATACCCCCAGGAATTACTTAAATTTATCAATGAGTATATAATTCATATTATAGTCAAAATCATTAATTCATAGAATAAATCTTATTTATTTACAATGTCTCTATGAAAATCCTAGTTAGATTTGCCTAAAAAAGCCCATGTCATTAGTACGTTTAAAATCCTGCATGTGTCTTATATATCACTAAGAAATAAAGGTTTTCATATTATATTGTGTGGTTAATTTGCATACTGGTTTTAACAAACCGGTTTTAATAAATAATCTCTTGGTTTTATTGATCTCTAATAGTATTGTTTTATTCTCCAATGTATTAAAATCAATCTTATAAATGATTTTATATAGAAACCAATCAAAATATAATGAAAATAAGTGCAATCTTTTTATATGCATTCTTATTTAATTTTGTTAGTCTTTCTAATTTAATATATTTCATTGCATTGAAACTTGAACACTTACACCCAGGAAACACATATTCTTGCTAGTATTATTAATCTTTGTTCTCATGAGCAGGATTATTCTGAATCCGGCTATAATAACTATAAGGGATTTTAACTAAAAGTATAACCTTATATATCCTTATCCATCTTTGAGTCTAGATAAGATTTTTCTCATCAACTTCTCATATTAGAAAAACAAGAGTTCACATAGTATATATTAAAAAAAAATCAACATAAAATCCTCTTTCCTTCCCTTGGAGATCTTAATGATTACAACAAAAGATATCAAACTGAGAACTCCAAAATGTTATTCCTGATATAGTGACACTAATACTAGAAGGGGAATTAAATTATACCAAAATGACCTTCCACTGTCTCTCTACTTAAAACATGATAAGATACAATTTATTGATTAGTGTATAGGATTAGGGAATAAATCTGGGTCTTCATTTCTGGTACAATACTGGTAACACCTCTGTTGATTAAAAACAACAAAAAAATGCATTTAAAACAGGTCAGGATTTGTGCACTTTGTAGAGATTTTATAAAAGTTAAGATAGTCACAGAGAAGAGATATAAGCATTCTCTTTATATTATTGGAAGGGAGGACAAAGCACCTAAAAAAAATCTTAAATCTAAGATGTCTTTAAAAGAAAAAAACCCAAAAATGAAGACACTTTTTTCACACTTTTTCTTCTCACTGGAGAGTGTTAGACACATGTCTCACCCTTTAGATATTGGGCAAATACCAAGACTAACAATAATTTTCCAGAGTTGTTACAAGGAGAAATTTAGAGTTCTGGCACAATGCCACATACAGAGCAGTGCTAGAACTATAAATAAATCAACAGCATGATGATGAGAGAGAGAGAGAGAGAGAGAGAGAGTAAGATTTAAAAAAAAATGATATCTTATATTGTAAATGCTAAAATCTAAAAAATATTAAGACTTACTACCGGTGAATAAAAAGAAGAAAAAAAATCATTTTAATCTGTGTGGAATGTAAATAAAAAATTCTCTTCATTTTAATTTTCTTTGTTGTTATTTTTTCTCTCTTTCAAGATACACAGCTCAACACCACTCATGTTATACAGCTGCCTTGAACATTTTTGATTAATTATATTACTATCTTGGTATACTAATGCTACAAATGAAACTGAACTATGAGACACATGAACATACTATTATTCTTTTTACCTATTCTCCTTTTTCATTGTTAATCTTCTCCACCCACCCAATTTTCTTAATAACTTTTATAGTTAAAAAAAAAACAAATAAAAAACTTTGTGAATTGATATCTATAAATCAGAAATTTTAGGGACAAAATTTTATCTATATAATGATTTGTATTTGCTTGCATGTTTGTTAACATACAGCAAAAATAGCACTTTTAAAAAAATACAATACCGCTAAAAAGCTCTAACTTGGAGAATAAAGCAATTTTTAGCCCAGTAAGAATACCAGTTTCCAGGAAATGTTTAACTAAGTATAAATTGAAAAAGCAAAAAAAAAGCAACAAAAAAAAAATGCTCAAGGGAGATAACTAAGTTTATTAACTGCTATTTAGTCATTTTCCTTCTTTTTTTTCTTTCTTTTTTTTTTTTTTAATAAAATGAATAAGTAGAGAAGAATCCTTGACTTTTTGTATACTCTTCATCAGCAATAATAATAATAATATAATAATAATGATGATAATTAGCATTTGCAAAAAGGAAGTAATCTGATATCAAACAAAAACTACCAAAAGCAGCATCTAAGTGATTAAGTGATTAAATACTAAATTAAAATTATACAAATTTTACCAGAACTATTTTAAAAACATCAAATCACAGTCAAGTTTTTTCTTTTGATATAAGATTAAGATAGCATTTTCAGAAAGTAATTTTGGGGATTGTTTTAATAGTTTGTTTCCAATAGCTTTTATATTATATTTTTTAAAGGTATTTGTGATATGAGGCATTGTAAAAAATGTTACAGTGATATAAAATAAAATCCAGGTGAGGGATATAATGGTATTGCACAGAACCTCTTCATTATGATGTGTTTTACATTGATGAGTCTTATATATATATATATAAAACACATACATACAAGTATTTGATGGCAAGAGAAAGAAAAAGTAAACCTGCTGCTCAAGCAGAAAAGAAAAGAGCAAGGAAATTTGTCTTCATATCAACAAGAGCAAATATTTTTTTTTTCTTTTTCTTTTCTATTTCATTAATAAAGCATTTGGTTTTTGCCTTGGGCAAAATTCTCAGAAAGTTGAAAAATAAAATACTACTCTCCTACTCTCTAACCTCACTTTGCAGTATTTTAAAGCAAGAACGTTACAAAGACTAAGATTTTTTTTTTCTTTTTTACTAATTTTTATTTAGCCCTCTCTCCTTATTTAGTTATTTGACATTTTTTCAAAAACTTTATATAGAATTGTTTTGTAACAATATGTCTTTGCTAATGATGCATTAATTTAACATTTCTTAGTGCTATGTTTATAAATACTACATCAATTACTTGATTTAAAATTATATTTCCTTTCTTTTTGTAGAAAAGAGTTTGGAAATCACCATCGATTTATTGTCTACATGCTGAAATACCCACCTAATAGGAAAAATGTTAAAAAAAATTGAATTGCAGACATAATAATACTAACAGACAAATGTTATAATAATAATTATAATAGTAATAATTTCATTTTTTTTTAATCAATGTCTATTTTGCAATCTTTGTTGACAATTAAAAATTTACTGTAATTGCTACTATAAAAGATTAACAGAAAAATGATTTGCCAATCATAGTTTTTATTTTCCATTAAGAATAAAACCTTCATAGTATAAAATGCCTGAATGTCTGCCACATGGTTTGTTTACTGTTGAGATCTTAAGCTGGTGGCTGATTGACACCAACTGAGTCACCCAGGTAAAGGTGTATAATGTTGAAAGATCCAAAACACCCAATGATCCTGGGATAACAACACTGACAATGTGGTCAGGGACACCTTTGATACTTTAATATTGTTCTGTAAAACATTTAGTTTATTTATTTTTGTAGAAATATATCTTAAGTACATGGCACTAAACTTAATTGGTAATGTTTAAACATGTATAATTATTTAATAAAATAGATGATTTATTTCTTTTTTTTCTTTTGAAGTTTAGAAATTTAAATTCTGTATAAAGAGTTACATCTTGCAGCAATATGGCTTCTTTCTAGTTAGTGCTCATTGTTAGAGAACAACTCTCAATGATATCCCTATTTCCCCATAAAAAAGAAACATTTTGTCATGTTCCAGCCTTTCTTTGGGTCTAATAAGTATGTATACCAAATTTGATTGCTCCATATGAAACATCTATAGAAGACTGGCAGATAAATTATAAATATAGATTAAAATGCAAAGTATGGATTTACTTTGTGCTTTGATTTTTAATTATGTTAAGATCATAAATATTTTAATATATGTACATATATGCATTGATTTCAAGTATGTAAACAAGCAGTCACGATAGCAACTAGCGGTACAATTAAACATACAGTAACAATTGGCTTATTGTTTAAAAAAGAGATTGCATTATAAGAGCCTTAATTATAGTGCTTTATTTATGTACACTGAAAGGAATACCAGTATAAAGAAAATCGACCATCTTTGGCAACATGTAAGATATCCCTTCATATTTCTTTTTGAAATATGGACTCAAAAGTATTTCCTGGTTTTTATATGCACGGTCAAGGTCTCTAGAAGACTCCTTTTTACCAAGATATTGTAGATTACTTGTACTTGTATCAAGCTTAATTCCATAATACTCTAATATTAGTTGTAAATGCTGGGGATTTTATATGCCATCAATAACAGTATTTTCCTGAAGGGAGAAAACTGCTGACATGAATCTTGAAGGTTCTGGTAAAGAAAAGTAGAACACTAAGGAAAAATCATAAATACAAAATAACATAAATTGATCAGATCCCTATGTACAGATATTGGCACAAATATTTGTAAAGAATAGTTTCACCAAAATATTGTTTCAGAACCAATATCCTTTATAATCTAACAGCAGACTATAATATTGTACATTTTTTAAGCATTACATTAATTATTACAAGTGCTTAGAAGGGAGTCATATTTGAATCCAAAGCTTTTCTTTCTGTGATAACAGGTTTGGACTAACTCTTTAAAATAGATGCCTTTATTGCTAATAATTCAAAGGTTTATTACTGGACTAGAGTTGTAAAAGTGGCTGAAAATGGTATGGCAGTATTATCAATATTTACTAAGTTTGTCTGGGACAAGTTCACAGATGTAAGACAATCAGTGAGGATAAAACTCACTACAGTCCTAATAGCCTGTATGACTATGTTTGCTAACCACCATTTACGATGTAAGACAGAAACCAGTATCATTAAAAGTAGATGATAAAATAATGGCAGAGTTGTGCAAAATGTTAATCTCTTTTCCAGACAGACGAGCCAGCCAAACTCGTGTGTTTGTTTACAACTATATCTAATAATACCAATTGATTATAGAAGGGTAAATGCTGGATACATTTATTCCAAAGTTATTTCAAATTTAGATTTGAGCTACCTTAAAACTACTAAAATTTAGAAATAAATCCAGTCTGGAAAGTGTCAACTAATTTTATAAAGATGATGCAATTTTTTTCATCTTGAAAATAATATAATCAGGTCAGAATGCTTCTATTAAAAAATGTGAATATTATGTTAATGATATAAGATCTTTGGTTTGAAACTATTCAGTCATTTAAATACTAAAAAGAAAAAAAGAAAAGAAAACAAGAGAAGTAAGCCGAGATTATCTCATTCATTCTTTATTGTGAACAGTATAATAGCAGCACTATATTTCAACCACTGTACTTCTAACAATGTATAATATACCCATATTTCTTCTCATTGTATATATATATATTTCTCTATCTTCTAATAACATATGTCTATTCAAGTATCAAAATTTATATCTTTACATTTCTCTCTTTTTAGATGTTCATCTTCCTTTCTTTCTCATATACATGTAGATATGTATGTAAAGGAAGTAGTTTAAATCTTGGCACAAACTGAAAAGCTGTATTGGAGAAAATGTGCCGTCTTTGGTAAACAGATATTCCCATGAGATGTCTTCTATAATTATTCTGTTCAATAAGCTTCCATACTTGCAGGAGCCACATTGTAAATTTCAAGATAAATAATACCTGCATATGTATTTCAAAGATTCTAGCAGGATAAGCAAAATGCCATGAACATTTAAGACCTGTTGTTGACAAATTTATGGATATGTTTTGAGAAGAGAGAATAAACTTGGCTGGCGACAACATCACTTACTGCTTCTTTTCTGGCAGTTCTTTACCATTTATTCCTATGAAAAATGGTAAAATGAGCCCTTTGTTCTATATGAGTTCAGTCTGGAACATATCCAAAGATTTTGAACATTTTGAGAACCAGTTGTGGGGTCTTGATGAAAGTTGGCAACCAATCAGAAGAGACCTCACAGCACATGCTTGAATAAACACACCTCCATAATATTACTCGGTACACCACTGAGTGAGCTTGTGGACTGTGTGACCATTGCAGTTATAATAACCAAGCAAATGTATTTTTATCATTTTTTACAAAGTTTGTTTGTTTTTTGTTGTTCTTTTTTAAACAAAACTTTGCATCTTTCAGGTCTGTTGATTCTCCCATGGTTCGGATTCATCTCTCTGTAACTTTCAGCTTTTCCCAAAGCTGAAATTGTCATTTCAAAGGAGGCAATTTCACATTGTGGATGAGATTAAGGAGATTGTGAAGCAGCAAATGGCAATCTCAAAAGTGAGGTTTGCAGACTGTTTCAAAAAGTGAGTACTTTGAAGTGAATTTAGACGCCATTGCCCTAGGTAGGCTATTTTCACTAATATTAATTCTGATTTGAAAATTCCCAGACATATTGTATTCTCAAATTTTCAAGTGTAACCAAAGCCTCCAATCAATTTCTCTGTCTGCTGCTACAATTTTTCATGTTATTTCATATTAAATGTGGCATAGTAGGAATTTAATGATTGGATTAGGTGTGTTCAACATGGTGAATTGTTTACCTGTCTTAATCAAAATACTATTTAGATGAAAAGTGCTTGGTCAGCTAGTTGCTTGGCCAATGAAAATGCACATTTCATACCAGTTGGTTGACCTTTAGTAAACTATATTTGGCAAAATTTCAATTGCTGAGGAAGGGGGAGAGAGAGAGAGAGTAGAAGAAAATGAGAGAAGAAAACCATAGAAAAGAGAAAGGCAGAGCATTTTATATAAGAAAGACAGTAATTAATACAGACTGAGAAGAAATGAAAGAAAAAAGAAAATTAAGAGTGAAAAAAGTGAAGAAAGGAGAAAAAAATCAACAAAAAAGAAATAAAGGAAAAAAGAAAGAAAATTAAGGAAACAAAATAAAGAAAAGGAAATAGAGGAAGAATAGTGAATTAAGGAAAAGAAAAAAAAGGGAAGGTACAGAAATGATAGAAAATACAGCAAATGTTGGTGATAAATTTGAGAAAAAGTAAAAGAAAAATAGTAAAGTAGAAAAAAGAAAAACTGAAAGATGAAAACCTAAGAAAGATTTATCAATAATGAGATCAACATAAAAATAAATATCTGAGTTGGTCCATAAGTCTATAGTGTGACATTAATTAGCAGAATTTTAATCTGAAATTTTTACTGTATTCTATTTGAATAGCTAAAACAGAATACAGTAAAAAAAAAAAAGATTCAGATCAAAATTCAGCTAATTACTGCAATTAATATTTACTACTGAATTAAGTGCCTTGACAAGGAAGAATATTGTATTGAGAAATATTTGTTGTATTAAATGCTTTTTTTTCACCATTAGGCTATATGAACCTATAGCAAAAATATACAGGTTGCAGGATGGAAGTTTTTTGGTAAAAAACAAAATGACAAATGACTTCAAGTGAAGGTATGAATAAGGATGAAGAAAAAAAAAAGAAATAGGAAAAAAAGTAAAGAAAGAAAAATCAAGACTAGAAACATGAGGAAAACAGTAAAGAATTTATAAAGTAGAGAGAAGGAAAAACAAGAGGAGGAAAGAAATAGGAAGACTAAGAAAGGTATAAGAAAAAGGAGAATTAAATAACTAAATAATAACAGAATAAAAAACAAAAGAAAAAAATTAATACAACTATAAAAGTCAATTATGGATGTGTCAAGTAATGGTTAACAAGCTAGTGTTGCCGGTGGTAGTGATTTCAATTCTCCTACATTAGTGGTCTTGTGTTTGGCTAAGTTCAGCTTAATAAATAGAGAAGAGTGTGATAGTTAGTAAGCTAGTCTCACTAAACTACTCATTAAGGTAGTGAATTTGATCTCTATGAAGTACCCTGCTATCATAGCTCAATGCCAAACTTAATTAATTTTAGTAAATATCTGTACAAGTCAACTGTATTGTTTGTAATATTTTATAAATGGATCTGTAGAAATAAAGGCATATGTTTAATAGTATAAAGAACAAAAAGCAGAAACGATATGATGAATGTTGAAATGTTTCCAGACAAGAAACACCAGTAATAATGATGTTGAGTTTTGTCAGCAAAGTCAATGGTTTATGATGAGGTCATAAGGTGCCATGTTTCATTCAGCAAATGCACTCCTCAAAAGCAAATGGCCAGCAATTCTAACAGATTGAATTCAATGCACAAGTCATATGTCACACCATTTGAACCTTGCAATTTTTCATGATTCCACTCTAATTCCTTGCCGACCTCTGCCATTTTTGGGCAGTGGTGTTTCTTAATGTCACAAGCAGTCATTCTTTTTGGGCAGCAGATCTAAGTGTAGCCAGGCTAGATCAAGTGATTTCTTCATGAAAATAGACAATCAATAAAACTGCCTTAAAAAGAAATTACAAAATAAATTCAGGTATTGGTCAAAGATTTTCCTTGAGCTGAAATGCATTTAAAAAATTACTTGAAATATAAATGTCTTGAATGATTTAGAGAATTTCTAGTCATAATATACAATTAGTAAGAGTTAGCTAGAAATAGAAATAGCTAATAAATAGCCAATCGGCATAAAGGCATTCCAGGATTTTTGTAATATAAAAAGGAGTTATTCTTTTTATACACTTCATTGTTCTCTTCTTTCTTTTCATTCTTCTTTAAGTTGATGGCAGAGCAATGGGCAAGAATGGAGGCCGACAATTTAGGTGATTCCATATCCAAAACAATACATTGTATTCTTCATTTTCATATGAAAAGGACATGAAAATACAGGGTAGTGGGTGAGCCAATAAGATTGGTTCCAGTATTTTAGTCATGCCATTTCCAGGTCATTTCTTTAAAATCTTTATTCTTTTCTTTATCGACTATTCTTCATTGTTCTTTTATAATATGCAGTATTAATCAGGCCATTTCTTTATATTTTAATTTTCTATTTTATTGGCAGGGTGTATAATTTCTCTTCATTTAAGGAAGAAACAGAGCTAATAATGACAGTTATTATCAGTATAAAGTTCCTTCTTGCACTTGAGACCAATTCTTATCCTCCACTTCCTTCCACACACAGTTATTTTCATTTTGTTGTTCTTCATTTACATCAATATCTTAAATTAATAATTCTGACAAAAATCAACTGAACAGAATTGTCCTTTTATCACTTCTAAAAAGGCTAAATGTAAGATGAATTAACTTGCATCAGATTCATCAATCAGAATTGGAAAAAAAAAATGAAAATTTAAAAAAATATTGCCCTATCAGCAGGGCTTAGAATATGGGAACTGTATATCCTGGGGGTGGGGGTATCCCCCTCCCAAAAGGGGGTATCTTAGGTATGACACTATACTGCATCTGATAGTTAGGTTCAAGTTTTGGAGCTTTGGGAAGTATGGAGTGCCCCATCATTGCTATTAATTCTAGGTCTACTCTGACCGGGTTTGATAATACATGTTAGGGTCCCATCTATGTCAAATAGATCTGTTTTCAAATTATTTATATTAGATTGGAATAACTGTGTGCAAATTCTCTTAAGAAACTATAAAAAAAAAACATGTATATATAAACATACAACATACGCAATTCCCTAACCTCTAAGCATAGAATAACCCCAAACAGGTTGATTTGTTGTTAAAATTGATCAATCAATAAAAAAAAAAGAAAATATGTTTTATCTAAAGATAATCTTTGATAGTCATTAAGAATATTTTAGCACTAATTATATTAAGAATATTTTAGCACTAATTATAATTTAAAAATATCAATGATGGTTATAAGATTATATATGTATGATGGTTTTACCTTGCAGATAACATTATAAGGGTTTTTTCATATCTATTGTAGTCTACCAATGAACAGTGAGGTCCATGAGATGAGCAAGGTTTATTACTGTGACTATGGTAGAAAGTCTGGAAACCTGAGGAAACTCCTATTGCCCACAAACAGTTATTCGACAAAAGATTCTCTTAATTACTGCTGTGGTATCCCTTCATTTGACACAGTCAATACCAGTTTACTCAAGAGGGGGGGGTCTGTATAAATAAGTTTATAGTCTAATGATGAAAAAGTATTTATTTTAAACCACAAATATTTATTTTTCAACAATCTCTTTCCTTGTCAATGCACCTATTCCAGTGGTGAATATTCATCAATAAGACCAAGAGTGGGTTGTGAAAAATCTGTGAAATGAAGCCAAAATGTATCCTTAAAGGTAATTCTTTTACAAGAAAATTTAAGCAAAATGTTAAGTATTGAATTTACTACATTTTTTTTTTAATATACAAAATACATGACAGGAATTTCTATATTTGCTTATTTTCGTTATGTGCTGTATTTAGTATTTGCTATATCACTATATACATCATCATTAAACTGAATCAGAGATATTACATATCTTTTTAACCCTTTCCAAATAAAGTAGCCGGATCTGGCCATTGAAACATACATTTGTTCCAAACAAAATCTAATAGTCCCAGTTGAAAGGTATATGCTATGTAAATTTGTTTCTCAACTGTTTCAAAATTAAATTTGAGCTACTTTGAAACTAATAAAATTCAGCCACAAAAGGGTTAATTAATCCTACCTGTGATATCACAATTTTTATAAACAACTTATAGTATAATAAATTAATACAATTTTAGTTTATTTCTACAAGTTTTATGGTGACTATTTTCAAGAATAAGCAGCTTCCCTAGTTTTAGGCTATGGAGTCTTTTTTATAATTTTAATGCAGTCTCCTCCCCATGTCTCTTGATTTTGAAAAAAAAAAAAGAAATAAAAAAAAACGACTAAACAAAGAAAATCTGTATGCTTTTAGTCTCTGTAATTATAATCTCTCAAGCAGTAAACCATCTTTAAGTACTCATTTTAGGACAACCACCAATATGATCAACATTTTGCTGCAGGTGATGTCTCTATGCTTGTGTGACATTAGGTGAATTTGAAGCAATGTAATTCATTTTAATTGATTGCCTACAACAAAAGTTGTTTTTGTTTTATAATTTTAAAAAATATTTGCTTTTTTTTTCTACCCCTCCCCCTCCTGCTACAAACAGAAAAAAAAAATAATGTAAAAGATGAAGATGCAACAGAAGGTGTGATGGGTGTTACTAGAAGTAGAATCTTGAAACTGTAATCCTAAAATCCCAAATGACACATGTAAGAAGAATCTTTATATTGAAATTGGAACCAATTGGGATAAATTGTACAGTTTGGAGATAACAGAAAATGGTTTTCAAATGTATGCAAATATAAAAGATGAGAAGAAAAAAAAGAAGAAAAAATTTAAATTACAGCAAATTCTGAATACAAGAAGACTTAGTGATAACAAACAGGTTATAACATACACACAAAAAAAACAGAACGGACAAGAAAATATTGAATAAATTGAAGACAAAATGATAAAGAAAGGTGGATAATTCTTTTGAATTTTAAAGTACTTATAAAATACAGAACTTCTCAAAAAAATTTGACAGTTTTATCAGTCAAGCAATCATCCATATTATTATTCTGTGTTTGGCCATTATGCTTTTCTATCTAGGATCAGAGTGTAGTATCTTGCTGATCCTGGACTCATTTGGACTTGAATCAGTTATACTTTCTGACCAAGAAATCTGCATAAGAATATTGAGCATGAGGAATTAGGGAGAGTGAAAGAGAAGTGGGGTGAGTGAGTGTGAAGGAGGAGGTAGGAAAGTTATAAAAAGAAAAAGAAAAGCAGGTGAAACTAGAGTAAACTAAATCAATTACCATTAACACTTTGGTCTAAAAATCGCATGACCTTAAGTTTATAAAAAAAGAATTTGGATGAGTTGTATAAAATATTTTATTGGATAATTTTCTTATGTTTCTTCTATTTTTACAGAGGCTGCTATAATTACAAACAATATTACAATACATGGAAATATTTTTTTTGTTATTTACTATCAAATTTTTCCAATTATTGATAATCATTTAAATTGATAATCATATTTAAAAAAAGAAAATATTCTTAAAAAATAAAACCATATTTCTATAAAATCATCATGGAATTGTGAAAAGTAGTTCAATCTTTCCTTTTTATTTATCAAAAAAAAAAAAAAAGAAGAAAGAAAGAAAAAAAAACCCAGAAATAATCATTGAAGTCCAATCAGAATTTGTTCTGGCTAAAAAAATTTTTTTAGTTACTATATAGAAAAATCAGTCAATATTCTAAGAAATATTTGAAATAAAAACTTAAAACTTTGAAATAGATTAAAAAATAATATATGAATATCATAAGAAAGTCTACACTGATAGATAGTGATACACCATCTTGAAAATAGGTTTACCTTATGTTCTCCTTTTGCTCATTTTGACAAATACAGAAAGTGCTGAAAAGTTCTCGGCCCAACCAAGAACCAACCACAGAAAATAATTGCCAAGTGTGTTGGATGGCAAGATGAATCTATGGGATAGCATGTTAGTTTCATGACTCTAGATCACTTGATTCTTGGTTAGACGAAAAACTTTTCAGCATCCATATTAGAATTTATGGTATTTCTTCTACAGTCATGGTAATTCACAGTTTACTGATAAAGGAAGCTGTGAAGAATCATAATCACTCTAAGTTATTCTTTTCTTTGTCAGGCTAAAAATTCTCAACAAATTTTTTTATTAGGTTTAACTAAGTACAATGTTGAATATTCTTGGTTTTGATATTTACTAAGTTAAGCCTATTAAAGCAGCACTAAGAAAGGTTACTTACAGCATTTATTAAGCTTAGCTTAGTAATGCACTAAAAAATGTTTGTGATCAAATTTACTAAGCTTAGCTTAGTATCATACTAAAAATTGTTGGTTATATTATTTACAAAGCTTAGCTTAGTATAGCACTAAATATTGTTAGTTGTAAATTATTTGGTTAGATGTTCAAAAGTTCATCATTAAAAAGATATATTTCCTTCTTTTAAAAATTATGAATCCTTATTTTTATTTTCCTTGTATTTTAATGCCAAGTTAACAAATTAAAAATCTTGTTTAAAATTGACAAAGAATGAATGCAAGACGTTTTGATCAAATTATGAGATTCTGAAATCTAGGCTGAAGCATTGCAAATGAATAATTTAGAGAAGTCAAATAAAATATGCAACAACAAAAAATTGACCAAAGGGAAAAAACATAACTCAAGATGATAATGCTAGTTAGTGATAAGAAATAATTGGAAAGAAACTGCAGAGCAATGAAAATTGTGGGTTGAGTTTGTAATTGACTTAATAATTAAACTTTACAAGATTCTAGGCACTTATCAGTCAGATGTTGATTAAATATTAAAAGTGCTTTTTATTCATAATAGTGATCAGGGTGGCCTAAAGTCAGTATCAGCCAGACAGCAAGGGAGTCTATCCCCTTTTCACTAGTGCTAGACCAAGAAGATTGTTTTTGGCGTCTGAGGTGGAGTGCCACACCTACCATCAGCTCCTCGCTTTACTGCACATATCCCTGTGCTACTCATATGCTGAGTTGGCGAGGGCTGGTATCAAACCAGGAACCTTGCTCTATCAACTGATCTATACTGGTCCTATTTTGTGAGGTTTGGGCATCTACTATGAGGCTATGGTTAACAATCTTGTTTTATGAATTAATTTGCTAGTAGAATATGTGTAACATCCATTCAATGGAAATTGGTTTGTTAGACTAATGTTATCTTTTAAATTTGAGGAAGCAATATCAAATAAATATTTCATGTAAATATTTGTGTTTTCTTCCTCTTTACTTGATACTAATGCTAATTACTATGGTGAATAAATGGTATAGAATTTTTGTAAGAAGTGAGTCTATGATTGATTGATTGATTTTAACAGCATGTCTGCCAGTCTAGGATTATTTTATGCTTAAAAGTTAAGAAATCATATTCATTGTATGTTCATATTTACACTTTTCATGTAGTTATTTCTTAAGAGGTTTTTTTTTTTTGCATACAGTCCTATCAAATATGAATGATTTTGAAACCTATCTATTTGACTCATAGATGGGACCATAATGGATAATACTCATTCAGCTCAGAGTGGACATGGGAGTAATGGCAATGAAGGGGTATTTTACACTCCACAATTGGAGCCTCACTATTGAATGCAGTTTAGTTTCAAACCCAGGACACTCCTTTTTGTGGATGTCTTACCCCTCTGCAGTGGATATAGTCAGCATATTCTGAGCTCCACTGACAGTGCATGAACTAAGTCTAAGAGAATTAAATACTGAAGAAGTCTTTACAAATTTTTAGAATTAAATGTGAAACTAGATTTTCTTTTCTTGGCAAGATTCAAAATTTAAAAAAACAAACAAAAAAAAAAAACAGATTAAATTAATGCCCTTTTAATCAATCTTTAAAAAAAAGAAAAAAATTTAGAATGAAAAATATTACCCTTAAAACCTTAGGTACCTTGTACCTGAACTCACTAAATTCACAAAAACAATTAAGCACAAAACATTTAAATGTGGAGACATCCCGTCATTCCATTAAAATTAAAACTTACATAAAACCTATTGTTATAAGTATCTATCATGATCTACATCAGTCTGAAATATCAGGCTTATAGCATTTAGTAAAATAATATTCAGCACAAAATATTGGACTTACAGTGTATAGTAAAATAGCACATAATCCAAAATATCAAGCATACAGTGTAAGGTAAAATAATTATTGGGCTTGGAGATTTAAACAATTAACAATTGATTATGTACTTGTAAAATCCACTATACTCAATAGTCATCATTAATATTAAAAGGAAAATAGCGTCTCACTCCGGAAGGTGATTTATTATTTGAAAACTCAGCATGATAAAAAAGAATCTTAATTTCATGCATAAAATAATTTAATCATGTTTTTATTAATCAAAAATTGATGGTAAAATCAAATGAATAATTAATTTTTTTGGTACAGTAGAACATGATGAACATATTGCAATGAACACATTAGAAAAAACTACAATATTTTTGCCTCAACCAACCCATTTCAAAAAGCAAATCATGACAGTAATTCTAAGCCAGACACTGTTTGTGTCTGACCAAAAGCAATATATAATATTTTGGAAATAATAGACTGCATCAGTATGAAGCAATTTGCTTTATATTAAAGGGCTTTTTAGGTTTGTGGTAGAAAGAAGACTTTATTAGAAAACGAAAACAATAAACACATCATATTTAATTAAAAGATCAGATATTAATTTGATAGTCAGTTTAAATGAATATATAGTAGTGTAAAGATGTCAATCTATGGAGTAAAGTTTGGCATGCTAACAGAGGAGACATTATTCCTGATCACTGACAACCCCTTCTCATTTTCAATGTATTTTGATATTAAAATTATTTCAAGTGTATAGTAACTT
Organism: Doryteuthis pealeii; assembly: GCA_023376005.1. NCBI lineage: Eukaryota > Metazoa > Mollusca > Cephalopoda > Myopsida > Loliginidae > Doryteuthis > Doryteuthis pealeii. The sequence goes on from CM042142.1 coordinate 42,755,014, forward strand.
CATTTGGAATGCATTTACATCTATAATGGACAGTGAGAATTTAAAAAAAATGTTTTCTTTCGTTCTTTGTTCATCAGTTCATAACTTATGCTTGGATCAGGGTATAGTATTGTAATTCCAAACTATTCAGGCAAACATTGATAAGATTATCTCTGGCCTCTTCTATTCAACCTTCAGTGGTGGCACACTTTGTGTAATGGTTATCACTATAGGAAATGGAATCAGCAACCTGGGTTCAAGTCCTGGACGAAGCTGTTTGCACTTCACTTTACATTAATGCCCTCGGAAAAGACATGAATCAATCTATTCTCCCCACAGCTATGGGTAAATAGTAGCACAGACTTTCTTTTTTGTCCTGGTAAAGCCAACAGTCTAGGAAAAGGGAAACTATGAATTCAAACCAGTTGTAATTTGGTTAAAAATTGACCTTATGTAGCATCCTACCCATGGTGGAAAAGTTAGCTAACTACATACTCAGCCCTTCAGGCTGAGATTAAAGTGAAGTATCTGTTCAACTCCTTCAGACTTCATATGGCAAAAGAATTGAGCTTGGTTCTATTCTATAAATTCTAAACTCAGAGCAGCACCCCCCCATGGCATCAAAAAGGAAGGTTGAAGTAGTCTAATTGTTGGTTATAGCCAATTTTTTTAATTTTTGCCCCCCCCCCATGCAGTATCATGGGTATCTACATCAAACTGACCATGTGTCACATTCTAACCCTGTGGGGGGTGATCATTAAATACAGGATCATCTCAGAATTCCAGACACTCAATAGTGAATCTGAAAAAGTTCAAAAATAGAAAATCTCTGTGGTAAACTCACCCAGTTTTCCAACCTCTTAACATTTTGTCAGGTGCCAGGAATTTTAAACAAGTCTAATCCCCCTCGCCCCGATTTGAAGCTTAGGATAAACATCAACATCAGGAAAGTAAATATAATAAAAGAGCTGAAGCTTCCAGAGTTGGGTGGGGGGGTCAGATAAAGATATTAGTTGGAACAAGTAGTGGAATAAGGTTGTTGTTGTTAGTCAATTTGTGACCGGTCAGTCGGAATTTGCAGTAAACGGTCAAGTCAAGTGAGCTCCCATCCGGCCAATTCAGTTCAAAATGCACACATTCAGTAGCCCAAGTCAAACAGACCAGAAAAAACCTATTAAGAGAATCTGGCCAAATTCCTTCCTGACCTTGCGAAAAGTTTCTCTAAATTCAAGCAAATGGAATAGCCTGGTTATTTTTAAAACACAAGGGAAGTAGAAGCCTGGCAATCAATTTGGATCCAAAATGTGCAACATGAAATAAAATTGTTCCTGATATGCTGTCAAAGATATCTACTTTTGGCAACCTGCCTAGATATCAGATTTAAGATAAGAGGGTCAGTAGGCCATTGCCAGTAACCATGTCAACTGGAGGAGAGATGAGGTGCAGCAGCAGCAGCAGCAGTCATAATATACAAACAATGTTTAAAGACAACTTGTTTTGAAAACTTTTGTTTTCTCTACTAATGGTCATTGGGCAATGATCTAAACAAAATCCTCTTCCAAATCACAGAGAAGAAAAATAATGCCCAATGGAAATGGATAGGATTTCGTCTACATTTGATTTTTTTTTATGAGATGGCTACAAATTCCTGTTGATATTTTTGTCACAAGAATTATGGGGTGGCTACAAATCCTTATATATATATATATATAAGTGTATTTTGGCAGCATTTTTCTTTTAAACATGTTGTGTTAAATTGTACTGACGATTCTTGTCGGACGAGTTTTTGTTTGATCCTTTCTAACTGTCTGGCCATCTTTTTAATGTCAGGGTGGAACTGGTGTAACAATCTACCAAAGGTTTCTTCATGAGTGCTTTTGGCATGTCTTTCTGCCATCTTCCTCTTGTTGTGTGTGTGTATATATATATATATATATTATATATATATATATATATATATATTTACACACAACAAGGCCAATTTTGAAGTAGAGTAGAGCTGGTTTGAATTTAGAGTTTTCCTTCTCCTAGACTGGTTGCCATAAGGCTAAAGAACCCAGTCTGTGCAACTATTTACCCATAGCTGTTGGGAACAGATAGATTTATGTCTTTCTCAAAAGCATCAGCATGAAATGAAATACAATCAGCCTCATCCAGGATTTGAATGTGGGTTATCAATTCAATTTCCAATGATGATAACTGTTATGCTAGGTGTGCCTTCAAAAATTAAGTTTAAATGATCCAGTAATGGTCTACCAGTCTAACCATACATGTTTACTCAGTAAGCCGTTGCAACATTTAAAACATTTTGCCTCTTTCTCTTGTTTACAGATAAAAAATATGTCATGAAGTTATCAGACTACTCCAACCATTGCCTTATAATGTGTTGAGGTTACTTTCTTAGTATCCTAATGTTCAGGGCTAAGTTCACCTAATTTTTTTATCCATCCTGCCCAATGACCAGAGCATAACAGAGTACAGACAGATACTACATTGATTTGTTTGGTTTGGTTGTTTTATTTTATGGCATATTAACCTCAGTGGGTCATTTAATGCCGATAAAGTTTTGAAATAAAGTCATTCTTAATGGATACACAATTTTTTTATAAACACATTTTTCTATTTAACCCATAGATGGGACCCTAACAGGTACTACCACTCCGGGTCAGAGTGGACCAGGGAGCAATGGTGATGAAGGGGTGCTCCACATTTCCCAAACCTCCAAAACTAGAACCTCACCATCAGATAGAGTTTAATGTCATTCCCAGGACATGTAGACCCTCAGCCATCGCCTTCTAGCACCCATATGATAAAAAGGGTTAGGGTTTGCCGTAAGGGCAATAGGGTTGGGACAATCATATAGGTGCTTGGGCTTGACGTGACCAGCTGATTGATCGGAGGGGGCCTCTCTGACCGCCCGTCTAGCTCAAGAAAGGGCCAAAGTGGAGTATTGCAAGTCATGGACTGCTCAGCCACCTGGGTTCTATCCTTAAGCATCATGAGTCACCACTCACAGCCAACAGGTGACCCTATTGGGGGAGTCTTACCCCTCTGCAGAGGTGCAATTGGTGCATTCTAACGCCCCACCGACAGGGCGGGATACTACATTGAGAATAGATTTTCCAACATAAAAGGCTCAATTGGTTGTATCAGAGTTAAGTATTCTATGCTACATAATCTTTACAGTTGAACTTAATCATTTTTTTAGTGTATATGTCTGGGTATTTTACTTTTATTACAAACTAACATGCAGACATTTATATTAATATTATTCTTAATGCTTTTCTTTTTTTTTTAAATTAATTTTTCCATTGCATGATTCTCTGATGATAGTTTGATCTTTAGAGTATTTTTTGTTTATTTATCTTTTAATATTCAAGAGAATAGTCTTTGTGTTTTCTATTGTGTCTGTTATTTTATCTTCAATTATTTGGCCCACAAGGAATTGACCATCACCCAGAGTTTACGTTCAGAGCCTGCAAAGTGAGATTAGTGGTATTTATTGATAAGCTAATAAGCTTTCAACACACAAAAGAAATATAAAAAGAAACAACTTTTATATATTACACACACACACATATATATATATATATATTGCTTTTATTAATGGCCTTTTGGTTTGATAAGGTATATACTGTTATATACTATATGTACCATCTGCATGTATCTTGTAGAGACATTATTCATACACAGTAGTTCAAACTCTAGGATAGTTTGAACAGTTATCCAGAATAAGAAAAAAATGTCTTCTAAAAGTCCTACAGATATATAATGTGCTTATAACTTTGTCCGGATTAAAAGATGTCCAGACCAAAGGTTTAGAAGTGGTGCTAGAAAAATCTGTGGTCTACCTGTACTTTTAAAAAAAAAAAAAAAAAAAAAAAAGAACATCTTAAATTAATTTTTTAAAAAAGAATATTTGATATTGTGGGATGGATGAGAAAATAAAAAATGATTATTGTCCTGAAAATCAGTAGACCTATTTTCTTCTATTGAAATTGATTTGGGAAAGAGAGGTTTTGTTGGAGGGGAGGGGCCCCCACTGCAGCTATGGAGTCTTGGCCAATTTGGCTGTTGATCAAGTGTATTTTATCAGTCAGCAAACCTGTCCAAAATATCAACTCATAGCAAAATGAAAATTAGGGCCAAAGGCTTTGATATTTCAGCAGGAAAAAAAAGTGTTTTCTGTAGAAATGTAAGTCGAGAAATTTAGGGCAATCTAATATAATATCTTCATCTATGTTATTAAAACAATGAAATTAGACAAGGTGTTATATACAAATTGTTCAAGATTTAAGAGGTATTTTCATTATTCCAAGCATTTTTTAGTCATAAGTTCACTTTTTTTAATCTATTTCTCTGGTTTTTGAGTTTTCAGAGACTGGAAGTACCAGTTCTGTTATTGTGTAAGGAAAATAGAAGTAACATTTTCACCATTGTTATTTGTTAATAAAAAGTTGGTAGGAGTCAAGAGCTAACATCTGAGTGGAGTCTTGTATTAAATTTATTAGCTATCTTCCTGAGTAATTGCAGTAATTACAAAGCAGTATGAAAAAACAATAATAGCAGATAAAGATAAATTATATCTCTCTGTAATTAATGGTTATAATAACCAAAATGTTTGAAGCATTGCTACATGGCACAGTAAGCTCTTTTGTAACAAGATTCAAGTTCGAATCATGTCTTGAAATCATACTTTGTTGTAAGTTTTTCCTATTCTGAAGCCAAAGAAAGAAATTAGCTAAAAGTATGATAAACTACAAAAAAAATAAAAATAAAATTTAAAAAATACAACTACAAACAAATTTCTCTGGGACGTTTTATAGAAGTAAGGTTTTAAAGGACCTTATCTTGTATACTAGTAGCATTTTTGGAACCATGTTTGTTTTAGAATTTTCCTGTTATTGTTGGAAGTCCTAAGATTTGTGTTCCATCTTGAGTAGTTAAAATAATCATCAGTCCTCCAGCAGTATGACAGTCAGAAACTGATCTTTATAATGACAGTGTGGCAGGTAGTGTAGTATCTGTGCATTATACTCTGGATGAAAATGTTGCTCCTTAGTACTTATGCCTCTGATGTGCAATATCCATGTACTCTGAAAAATGTAACACATATATATATATATATATATATATATATATATATATATATATATATATGTGTGTGTGTGTGTGTGTGTTATGGAATTAAGCAAAGTATAATCCTGGTAGTCTGTGGTATTTGGGTGAACATAACCCACCAAATACTACAATACTGCATTAAAAAAACAGATTTTTCAAATCATTTTTAATTTTTTTAAATAAAAAATAAAACGGTGGAACTTTTATTGAGGAAGCATATTTTTTAAGAATCAATTACCTATTTATTTATAACCACTTATTTATTGTGACAAACCATATATATATAAAATGCAATATATATCTTGTATGTAATACTTTGACAAGTCGTGGAAACAGCACCCCACAAGGAAGCAGCAGTACGGTCACCTGCCTCCTATCTCATAAACCATCCAATTGAGATGGAGAAGACATGCTGGACACTGCTGGAGGAGCAAGGATTAACTCATAAGTAACATTCTCTTGTGGAAGCCAGCACATGGACATGCTAATGTGAGCCGTCCTGCAAAGACCTATATAGACCAACTCTGCACGGATACTGGATGCTGCACAGAGGACTTCCTTGGGGCAATGAATGATAGAGAAGACTGGAGAGAGATTGCCATGGATATCCATGCTAATTGCATGACATGATGGTGATGAATACTTTGAATATAGTGCACAGATATTATACTGAGCCTGATCTTTATTTACTTCTTCATGAAGGCATATTTAACATTTGGTCAGTTTAAAATGTGACCCTATATATATATATATATAAGAGTGGGCCAGAATAAAAATCACTCATGTCTACTACGTGTATCATGAAGGCATCAGATTACACTTATGCTCTCCTTATAATGTAGTGGGGAGGGTGCATAATTCTCAGGACTAAACTCACTTAATTTTTTGCTTCATTCTACCAAAAGACCAGAACATAGCAGAGTACAAACAGATACTAAACTGAGTATAGGTTTCCTAATAGATAAAAGGCTCAGTTGGCTGTATCATAGTTAAGTATTCTATTGTACAGATTCTTGAAAGTTTAACTTAATCGTTTTTGTTAATGATTAGAGACATTAACAATCTGCTATTTCTTGTCATTAAATATGGTCCAGATTTTTATTTATTTTTAAGACTTCCATTATTTTGAATTCTCTTAAACCTTACCTATCTATATGATACAGTTATATTGATATGTTTATTATATTCTGAATTTTATTCTTGTAACAGTTACATATATATTTACAAATTTGTCTTTTGAAGTTGGTATCATTATACTATATAAAGCAGGGTCATCTTTGATATTTCTAATAAATAATTATATATATATATATATATATATAATTGAATGTTTGCCAATTGCCTTTCAACTACTTTATTACTAAAAAAAAACAAACAAACAACAAACACACTCTCACATAAAGAGAGAGAGAGAGAGGAAAATAAATACATCATAGTAGCTGTAGGTCATGTTTGCCTGGAATCTTGGCTGTTCACAAAGGTTTACAAATAAATGAAAACTAAAATCTGTTGTCCCTTTCTAATAAAATACAAATGTGCAGACAACTGGTGCATTTCTGGTAATTTTATAGTTCTTACGACTTGTTTTTAGTCAATTTCAGTAAGTGACATGTTTGGCCAAAGATCAAGAAAAAAAAAAGAAAAGAAAAAGAAATCTGTAACCTTTGAGCAAACATGTGTACTCTACTTGGAGGCAGGAAACATGCAGACTTTCATTTGACTTCACTTCAATAATCTCTGCTTTTAAATCAGGAAGTATGTAAGATGAAAGAGACTGTGCACATGGCATTGGTGATAACACATTTACTTAAAGTCTACCAAACTTCTGAACTAAATGATGAGGCTTTCCTTTTTCTTTTTTTTTTTTATCTTTGTTGCTTCTCAGTTTTATGACCAGTGCAGTCATTCAACATTTTTCATCATCCAAGTCAATATTAGTTGGTATAAATAGTACTTCTTTTTTTTTATGTGTCATAATGTTATGATAGCAGTCAAAATATGAGATTTGATTTATTGTACAGCATTACCTGGTATAATTTGTATCTTGCATAATTCAGTACTTATTTTGGCTTCAGTTTGGGAGTGAGAAAAGGCGTTTGTATTAGCTGATTTTGCTCATATAATTTGTTAGATGATATTAGTATCGTACTTAATATATATTTAAGTGAATACCAATAAATTGCACAATGTACAGTAGGACTTCATTATATTTGGTAGTTAGGATCTATACTGTATCAGACCACCCCTAGCACAAGAGGTGGGGTAGTTCAACCAAGCCTTATTAGAAGGAAAGCAGGAATGCCTAGGTCATTACCTTTACATTTTACGTATACGATGAGACACACGTGTCAACAGTCAAGCTGCTAGGATGATATGAATGCAGAAAACACCAAAGGTTCTGAGAACACTGTGGATGGTGAAATTCTCGGATAATAGGGAACCATCAAGGCATAGCAAATTTTTCATCAAGAATTTAACAGCTTATTTTCAAGATGTAATTTTTTTTTTCAATACATACATCAAATCAACTGTAAAAATTAAATGAATTAGACAGAAACATTAGTCAACTAATTTTTTACAAATTAATTTGAGATTTTCCCTTCAGGAATTGATGACTCAGACTTTGATGGCTTGAGGAGAGTTGAATTGATTATTTTTTTTATATTTTCAAAGTAAAATTCTTATTCAAGCCTTTTGTCTTTTATTGGCTAGGTACCAATCACTTTCAGACAGGTTTCTTTTCATATCTACTGTGTTTGAAAGATCTTGTCTCCTCAACCCTTGAAAAGTCTCTTTACTCTGCCAGATTGGTTCAAGGATTGTTGATTATAAGAATGAGTCCCGAGATGTTGAATTGCTGTTTCAAAGTGTTTCTTTTGGTATTCTTTGGGACAATGCATTTTCAATTCTTTCAGCCAGGATTGTGGACCAGAAATTATTGCCCCTGAAACTTTTTTAATTTTAATTGCATGATTATTTTATAATAAAATAAAACAATTTGGAAAATAAATTTCAAATCAGCTGTAAAACAATTGACATTGTGTCACATCCTACTCATGGTGGAGTGATTGGTACTGCTGTTACCATATAATACATTATAGCCTGTTTCCTGTTACTTGGAGAGGAGATAGACATTGCAAAGTAACCATCATTACCTTGAGAAATGCCAATTACTTAGAAGGAATTACTCAGCAATGAAATATTCACTTCAATAGGCAATATAAAATTTACTAGAAATTCTTTTTAATTTAGCTCCTAATTAAAACTTATTTTCAATTTATAAACTAGCATAGTTCTGTTCATATATGGATTGAATCTTCTGTCTTAGATCAGAGTGTAGTATCTTTAAAAACAGTAATCTCATGGTTAAATTAAAAAGTATAAGATATAAAACATGGAGATGGGAAACTTATTTTGAAGAGTATAAACTTATTACACCCATAAAAATGAATACAAAATTTTAAAAAACCCAGATGTACAAATATATTGATGATATTTTAATTTATCAAATTTTTTGTAATATATTTAATTAGATTTCCATAGGTACTATACTTACTGATCCTTGGTAGGGAGCATATAATACATGCCATCCTAGCAAAAGTTACTAACAGATGAACAAAGAAACAAACAGAAAAAGTTATACTTTTCATTATATAGATAAATTTAAATATTTTAAATCAGTAATAAAGACTCAAGGCTTTAATCATTTAATGCTAGAATATGGTTGTATATTATTGGATTTTAGAAAATTAGTTCATTTGAAAAAGAATCAAGGTTAATATTTCTCAACCAGTGTTTTCCCATAAAATGTAGCACTTTCAATTTATAAGTAATCACTAGCAACCATAATCTTTCTTTCAGATTTTTCTATTGGTGATCATCACCATCATTGGAAAGTGTGATAGAGAAACCCAACACTAAGTTATTAGCAAACACAAAACAAGGTAAATAGCCAATAGAAAAATCAATGCTTAACTCTAATTGAAAATAATAGCTAATTATTTTATTCTTATAATACCCTATATAAACTTTGATGTATTAACATAAAATGCCTCATATGCACTCTGTGGATATTGATTAAAACAAATATTAAAAACAGACAGCAAAAAATCTTGCTTACATATTTCAATAACCATGGATTTGTATGTGAGAAACCAAGTCTATCAATTATACCATGTTCCAAAGTATCAAATTTATATGTACATATATATCAATAAATAAGGGTTTTGCTGTTTTTTGTTTTTTTGAAACTGCAATTTTTTTCCAGAATAAATGTAACTCTGCATTGTTTCGAATTGGTTTATAGCAAAAATTATTTTAATCATACAATAATATTTATTTTGAGACTATTCAAAATGACAACAAATCAAACAGTGCTCCGAACTTGATCAGAAGTCTCATCAAATTTTGAGTGGTTGAAAAGTGAGAAACATGTGAAATTTACAGAAGAATGTGGATATGTATAGAGAAGCTTTTAGTTAAAAATGTTTACAAATGGGCTAAACATGGGTTTGCCACTATGAACTGGAGTTGAAAAAAACAGTCTATGGACTCTCCAGTAAAGAAAAAGTTCCAGTGCAGTGATCGGTAAAGAAGGTCATGCTGAGAGTCTTACGGACATGGAAGAATTCATCACTATTGACTGCCTTGAAAAAAATGCAACTGTTAACAGTGATTCCTATTGCCAACTCCTTAGACAGAAATCAAAAATCACCACATTTATTGAATGACCCCACACAACATATATATATATATATATATATATATATATATATATATATATATTAGGAAAAATTTGAAAAACAAGTGTTCCGAAAATAGGATGAATTTATTTATCGATGTTTTAACATTTCGGTTTCTTTAACCTTCATCAGTTTGGGTGAAGAAATTGATGGATGTTTTTATTGATGACAGGAGATGAAAATCTTTTTTTTGTTGTTATGTGTTGTTACACAACAACAACAAAAAAAAAAAAAAAAAAATTTTTCATCTCCTGTCATCTATAAAAACATCCATCAATTTCTTCACCCCAAGATACATTCTGATGAAGGTTTAAAGAAACCGAAATGTTTAAACATCGATAAATAAATTCATCCTATTTTCGGAACACTTGTTTTTTTCAAAATTTTTCGTAATATTGTCGGATTTATTTTCTATATTTACTCCCATATATATATATATATATATGGTAAAATATATTCCTATATTTTACCTCATTCTGTTGGATTCATTCCTCATATAATATATATATATATATATATATATATATATATATTTAACAGGTGACATATTTTAAATCTAAAGAATTGAGTGAAATATGTGTGTGTTTAAGTCATGTGATAAACATTTTTGAAGTAAAATATCTAAGTGGGAAGAATAATTATTTCCTAGTAATTCCATTCATTTTTGCTGCCGACCTAAAGATAGAGTTTCTTGAAACTTAAGTCCAAAAAAAATATTGTTAGTTCTAACAATATTTATATACATATATACATACCCCCCACATTTTTGAGTATATATATAGACTATTTTTCATGATTAAGAGAAGGAAAACAAACATTGAGTTTATTGTTCACTTGCAACAGCAGTGATTTCTGTGATCTATTGATATATATGACTCACTATAGATGATTGGAAAATAGTAAAAATAAACACTCTTTTGCTATTATATTATATATATATATATATATAAGAGAAAATGTATGTAACACTGCACAGAGCATGGAAATATTGTACTCTGATCCGAGGCAAAATACTGAGGAATGCACTTTGATCTTAGGCAGTGCACACAGATACTATACTCTGATTAGAGACAGAATTGATCATTTACATAAAAGATATGGTTGTTTTTTTAATGTTTAGTATGCTTACACACACACCACATTATATATATATTATATATATATATATATTCCTTCCTAAATGTTGATTAAATTTGAATGTCTTGAATTTGGTATTTTGTTAATTTAGCTTAAATCAATTTTTTTATTTCATACTGTCAGTCCTTCAAATTTGTTTTTAATATTGTCTCACAGGCTACTAATACTTTATTCACCTCTTTCCAATTCATATTGAAGATAATCTTCAGATAATAAAAAAAAATCTGGAACTAAAGCAAATCCTAGATGTCTATCTTCAGTTTTATTCAAATATGACCCTACAAAAATGTGGATAAGGTTCTCAAGTCTTAACCACCAAAAATAACTAAGCTTCACGATATTTAAATCTAAGCATGATGCTATTCTTCTCTGATCTTATTTTCCTGGACCAATATAGAAAGAAATAAGCCTAAATCCACTTGAGTACAAATTCCAATAAATGTACTTAAATACCTTTCTACTCATCTCTGCAGTCTGCACTTTGATATCTTTGTGTGTTGGAATTCATAAACAAACAAGCCAATTATTGATTAGCTGACTGATTGCAATGAAAAAAATTCCCAAGTGATCAATGAAAAACAGTTTGGTGATAAAAGCTTTATAAATTTGCCAATTGTTTGGTGAGGATAAGATCCCTGGAATTTACTACCAAGGTATAATCAATAGGCAGAACGTTTCTTGATTATTTCAAACCATCACAATCTTATTTAAATAACATCTGTCTAAAACATGCAGGTGTAAATATTTAATCAAGTTATGTTAAGAGAAAAAGAAAATGGGGAACAAAAAAAAAACAAAACAAAACAGCAACAGCAAAACAAAATATTGTTGATAGAAGGTGCGAGATTTTTAAATTTTTTAATTAAAGATAAAATGTTAAAAAAAAATTCAGTTGTAATAGTCTTGACTAGGGCTTCTCAACGTTTTTACATGATACACTCTTGTAACGAAATTTAATTTCCATTAACCCCAAATGAATTATTGAATATCATTTACAAAACATAACTAATTTTTCAGTGTTTACATGAGAAATAATCAATAAACTACAATAGAAATGCATCTTTAGTTTTCAATTATTTTTTAATAACAAGGATGGTTTGTGTGATGGGGGAGGGTGCCATGGCTGGCTGCTTCCCTCTGAGGTGTTGTTTCCACGATTTGTTCAAGATCGCACGCAGCATTCTTGTGCAGCTCCCATCTAGCCTATTCTCTAGCGCCCTTGTTAAGGTCCAAGTAGTGCAGCCATACAGTAGCATTGATATCACCACCGCCTGGAAGAATTGTCACCTTTAACTTGTCGGTGAGATCTGATTTTCATATAATGAACAATATCTTATAGCCAACCATGCTTTCCCTATGTGTGCATTAACATCGCTTCTGTGGAAGAGATATTACTACCTAGGTACTTGAATTGTTCTACTAGCTTTAGGGCTTATCGCCAAGTGTAGAGATGTCTCCTTTCTTTTAAAGCACACATACTCTGTTTTATCGGAATTCACAAAGAGGCCAATGTTTCGTGCTGCCTTTCTCTAGGCAATGACACTTACACAGCCGAACCCCTTCTACATAGATCAGGCGTATCTTGAATATTAGATTGCAGGTTGTGAGTTTGAGCCACAAATCAACATTTTTATGTTCAAAGTACTTCTCTGTTTATGCACATGGCTAAACCCAGATTCCACTATATACAAATTTGGTAAAACTAGTAAAATAAGCTCATCAGTTTAACAAAGCTTAGGATATATTCTACAATTTTTTTTCATTCATTTAAATGAGTACATAGACTTTGCTTCAAGAGCAAAAGTCATTTCAACAAATTCTTCTTAAGAAAGATGTCTAATTTTTCACTTCAACATCATTCATTAAATGACCCGTATGTTTTGAAAATGGGTCCTATGTGAATGACACTAGTGGCTGTCATATCCTATCAGGCATTCTGCTTAGGTGTTATGATATCTGGCAACTAGTTACATGAAACAGCAATGTATATGTTCTGTTATAAAAAAATCTATAAATGCAAACTAGTAAATTCACCCCTGTGGACTGCTATGCTTTTATTCACCCTACCAAAATTTTATTCACTCCTTGGCTTTTATATGGATCATTCAAAAATTATTTTATCTCTACTTCATCCTACTTATTTAATGGTCAGTTTTTATTTAACAAAGAAAAAAACTAGTTGAAGAAAGACTTGTAAAAAAAAATTATAAACTAGAATATATAATTATAACACAATGCTATAGTTAAATATCAGGTTTCAATTCATTAAAAAACTTGGTCATCTGGTTGTATCTGACCATATGATTTTACTAATGATGGCATTGGCTGAATGGGACAATTATACCAGTGGTGGCATCTGGCCATAAAAAATGATAGCAAAATAGAAATAACATGTCAGTTATTGTCTAAGTTCTGATGGATGAAAAAGCAAGAAAGGGAGAAGAAAACAATTTTAAATTAAGAATTAAATAAATATATTTTAAATAATTATTGCATTCCATTTACTCAGAGAGTTGAGTGAATTCTTCTATTGCTTGAGAATTATTCACTTAATTTTTTTTTCAAGACAATTTGAGTGTATAACACACTTAGAGAACTGCTTGAACAATATGTTTGTTTTTTGCCAGTGGTGAATGAAGTATTTGTAAACAATGACACTGAAAAAAGTATTGAAGCAGAATGATAATTCTTGACCTGGAAATAAATTTCTGCTGATGATTGAGAGATTTATGACTTGGAATAACTTTACAGGTAGTTGGTAAACTTTACAGTGATTCCATCTAAATGAATAATCATGAATTGATTTCTTCCATAATTGGGAGGTTTGCACACCAGTTATTCCAAAGAATATGAAAATTAAGAAATGTTACAATTATGAAGCATTGAGCAGGGTTTTTTTGTTTTGTTTTTTTTAGAAAGATTTTTTTTTTTTGTAAATTTTTTTTAAAAAAGTCATTAAGTAGTGTTAAATTTTAGTAAAAAAAAACCAAACAAAAAAAAAACCCAACAAAAAACAAAAACAAGACACAAAGTCTGTCTGGAAAGCACCCAGCCATTTAATATTAACAAAAAAGAAAAAAATTTACCCTATTTAATTACTTTAACACCATCTTCTGTTTTCCTCTTTGTTCTTAGACACAGACATTAAAATTTATTTTAAAGAGTTAAGTCTCTTGTTAGTTTATTATTATCAAATTTTGTTTGTATGTTTTCTTTTAGAGACATTAAGATAAAATTTCTCCATTTTTTTTCTCCATTTTATGGACTTTTTTTTTTATTGCTTTTCAAACCCCGAAGGTTTCCAACAAATTGGTCTTTATTTTTTTCTGCTTTGGGTGAAATAAAACTTAAAAAAGCATTGCCCTTAATATCTTGAAAAACTTTCCTACTATTCATTTATTAATAGTTTCTTCTTTCACCTATACTCTTTATACATTTTCATAGACCACTGTATTAGGGCTATCTAAAAATGTTTTTAAAAAGCCATTTTATTTTAATGAAGAAATAGCCTATTTACATAAGCCAAAGGCTACTTAGACCCTTCTAACATACTCTTTTTGGCACCTCCTGCACTTACCCTCCCATTTATCAAACAGTTTGCAAACTCCTTTTTAGGGAGTGTAGAATAATCATACTAGTTCCAATTACCGTTGAATTGGTAAGACAAAGCAGCAAGTAGTCGTAACTGATACAAATCGTCTTGCTACAGATACGACTGTTTCAAATTTCATTTTCGACAGTAATCTTAGTTCTGTAAAAACAAAAAAAAACAAAACAAACAGAATCGGATGTAGATGGGTGGTTAATATACTGAATATAGTTTTGCCAAACAATTTCTGCAAGGCCGGTTTAGCTTAGTCGGTAGAGTGTCACTGGAACCACAATGTTCCTGGTTCGTTACCAGCCCTCACCAACTCAGCATATGAGTAGCACAGTCATCTGTGCGGGAAGTAAGGAGCTGATGGTAGGTGTGGTGCTCCCCTCAGACGCTAAAATAATCTCCTTGGAGCCCTATTGAAAAGGGGATAGACTCCCTCGCTGTATGGCTCATACCGACATTAGGCCGCCCCGACGACTTTATTTACTTTTTTATAGAAAAATAAGCTCACATTTTGTCACGATGAATGTGCTTGATATTAACTCCCCCAATGGCAAATAAGTAATCCCACATATGAGTATCATTCATACATGTGAAGTATGGTCCCCTCTGGTCAGTTGCCAAGTTCCATCAAGACCATACAACTGGTTTTCAAGATAGTCAAAATGCTGGATACTTTCTGCTCAGATCTTGTATTCTAATGCACTTATGAAGATAAGTACTTCCTAAACTTTGGGGAATTTTGCTGTTAACTTTGATGAACGGTACCCTTTGGAGCCTGTGTGTAATATGGCAGACAGAAGACTACTTGAGAGTAAAATGTTTTTCATGGTCAAATACCTAACAGAAGTATCCGTCAACATCAGATAAAATTTAAGACTTAAATTGTTGACATACAAGATAAACAGACAGATGTCAAAAATCTCTCATATATTTCATTTTCTGAATAGTGTTTATTTGCGATCTTTATTATCATTAAACATTTATATTGAATGGTTATTACAAAGTAAGTCCATATAATGGAAAAAGATTTACTAATAATGTTTTCTTTTCTTTTCATTTTTTTTTTTTGGTATTATCTCATGAAGTTAATATTGTTCTGCGAAAAACAGCGAATGGTGTTTTGTTGAGAAATATTAAGTGATGCTCAAGAGATTTTTTTATTAAAAAAATGTGTTCGCTCAGTCAGTAGAGCATCCACCTCGAACCAAAGGTTCCTGGTTTGATAATGGCCCTTGCCAACTCAGCGCATGTGTAGTACAGGTTGGAAATCTGATCTGTGTAGTAAAAAGTAGTAGTGATAGTAGATGGTGCACCACCTCAGATGCAAAAACAATCTCCTTGTCTAGTGCTAGTGAAAAGGGGATAGACTCCCTCGCTGTCTGCCTGATACAGACAAATATGCCATGGTACAGATTTAACTTTTTTTATTTAGTCCTAACTTAGCACCACCCTGACAGCTTAGAATATATTGACTATGTACCTTCATATTTCAACAATTTTGATAAACAAACAAAATTAGCAAGCCCTTGAAAATTCTGTGGGTGTTGATAACCAGATTATTATTATCTCATACCTCTGCTCTTCTTACTCATTGCCTGTATCTTCTTTTTGTTTTTTCCTTATCCATTCAATCTTGCTCCTTGTTTTCTATTTCTACTTAAATATCATACATGGATTAGTTTCAGATGTGAAAAAACAAAAAAACAAATAAGGAATGAACAAATATTTTCTGTTTATCCTCTCTTTTAGATTTCTTTCACAATCACTCTATAAAGAATTTTCCATCACTGTGGCTTATATCCTCTGCAGAACGGTAGAGAGATATCTTGGTGTGGCACTTAAACTGTATCTGATAGTGAGGTTCCAGTTCTACAAATCTAAGGAGTGTGGAGCACTCCTTCATTATCATTACTCCCAGGTCCACTCTGAGCTGTTAGCATCCCATCTATCGGTCCAATTTGATCTTTTTTAAAAATTATTTATTTAATAGGATCATGTGACAAAATAACTCTTAAGAAACAACTATACAAAAAATGTAAATATAAACATACAATAAATGCAATTCCCTAACCTCTAGGTATGAAATTAACCCTACATGGATTGAAATGCTATTAAAATCAATCAATAATCAATCCTATCTTAGCAATGATGTTGCAATTATTTATACACCTTAAAGTAATATTTAATTAAATGTACATAATTCTTTTAAAGTTGACAAATTTAAATTGTATATTATTAGTTACATGGCTTCTCATTGATTATGTTTACAGTAATGTGTTCCCCCACGAGAAATATATTTTTACATTAAAATCTTCCCTGGGTCCAATAAGTACGCATACCAAATTTGGTAGCTTTACATTAAACTGTTTGATTATCTATAGAGAACAGACAAACAAACTCATATATATATATATATATATATATATATATTATATAGTAAAAGTAAAGTCGTCAGGGTGGCCTTAGTCAGTATCAGCCAGACAACGAGGGACTCTATAACCTTTTCACTAGTGATAGACCAAGGAGATTGTTTGAGTCTGAAGTGGAGTGCCACACCTACTACAGATCCCTGTGCTACGCATATGCTATCAGTAATTTGTGTGTAATTAAAATCTGATTAAATTGTTATTTTTGGATATAGTAGTTAGCAAAATAAATTAATTAAAAATAGGAATTTGATAAATAAATGTAATAAAAATTTTCCAAGTTTTCTGTTTCAGCTAACTAGCCAAAAAGATGATTTTATCCGATCACCAAATAAATTCTCGATAGCAGGTCATAGGCAAAACAATTGTTTAACTTAATTTAGAAAGACATTAACTTTGAAATAGTGTAGTTCTAAGTATGCTTGCCTATTAAATGTCCTGTAAGGTGGCCACAAGTAATTTGGATGGGTGGAGGATAACAGAGGAGAGAAAGTCATTTTCTTACTAAGTGTCATTGTTAAATTGAAATAAGTGGTTCTAATGGTGACTGAGAAATGCTTAAAAGTTTCCAGCAGAGGCAGGCCCTTTAGTGTCATTTAATGTGTATCTTAAGATGTGCTCTTGGAGAACTTTTACAAGTATCAAATTATCAAAGTTTATCATTCACAACACAATGTATTTCAGATTTGTTATCTCTTGTCTCGTCTGTCTGTCTCATATATATATAAGAAAAAAGAGAGGTTGGGATTTGCCATAGTGGTTGAGATGTGCAGATTTCTGCGCATCAATGGTCATTGTTTGACCCTAAGGGAAGAATCATCATGTATTAGTTATTGTTATAGTAAGGAACATGTTCACCCGAGTTCAAATCCTGGACATGACTATTTGTATTTCCCATGTGCTAATACCCTTGGAAAGGTATGCATCCAAATATTCTCCCTCAAGCTGTGGTCAGACTGAACTCCTTAACCTTGGTATGCCAACTGGTCTAGGAGAAAAAAAACCTCTGAATTCAAACTATTAAACCGTTTAAGAAATTGATCTTGTGTCACAATCTGTTCATGTGGAGAGGTTCGGTAAATACATATAAGGAAAGCAAAGAATTTTGAATACTAACTTTCAATGTAGGCACTCCCACTTTGAAGATATGCAATTTTTTACTCTCTTTCTACTGTTTGGTTTTATGTCAAACTAAGTTAAACTTAGCTGAAATTGAGATTTATTATATATATATATATATATGTATATGGTGGACTCTCCTATCGTGAACGAAGATGAGGGTCAGCGTGAATATTTGATTCCTCCCATGTTGTGCATGCTATCAAGAAGACATTTTGTGTTTCTCGAGTGTGATAGCAGCCCAGCCTTGCTGCGAGCTATGAAACCACACTGACAAATGAAATGTTCTAAGGCGGGAGTTAAATGTTTTGTTTAGTTAGGCGGAGCTGATCTCGATGCTTCAGTCTATTTCTTCAAAACTTTTAGTCTAGCAAAACATGCCTTACGCCATTCTCTCCAATTTGATGCTAGATTTTCCCAAGCACTCAGGTTAATATTGAGGCATTTCAAATTGTTCCTTTAATTGTCTTTGTAGCATAAGAGAGGACGTCCAAACGCTCTTCTATATAAGGAATGGAGCACTTTGTGACGGCCTTTACACACAAGCGATGTGTGTATTAAAACTTAAAATCCCCTTCCCATTCTGTAAGTGAAGACAGCCTAATGTTTAAGGTGCGGACTGACACCAACGATTGGATTTCAATTCCAGCTGTAGGTAGCTTACAAAATGTCTAGCACACTGAAGAGACTAGATAGTTGAGCACGTGTCTGTGGATGGACCCTATATATATATATATATATATATATATAATATATATATATATACAAAATATGTAATTTGGTTCTTGAGTTTTAAGAAAGCAGAAGTGTCAGTTCTATGATTGTGTAAGGAAAATTATATGTACTGGTTATTATTATTATCATTACTTAATGCCAAATTGGTAGTATTCTCTCTCAGTAGTTAAAATCTGACTGGAGTGTTGTGTCAAATTTATGACAGTTACCTTCCAAACAATTGTGACAATATAATTTTCCAAAACAGCATTTACTATTCATCCCCCAATTAAGTGCATTTACAAGGAAGGGCTTTATGCTTAAAAAGGACTTGTTTTGTGAAATGAATACATTCTTATAGGCTACAGAATTATTGGTTAATTTACATACAGGTATATAAAGATATCTTTTCTTGACTTATTAGTGACTGTATGAGGTCATGTGTAGTATATGTTGTGTATCAAGCAACTAACAAATAGGGTATTTTTGCATTATGTTAACCATATTATCAGTTTAATCTAAAACATTTTAAACTCTTTCAAGAAAAATTCATCATTCAAATAGTGACTTAAAAAGGCTTTAAAAACTGGAAAAGGAAAAATTTTGAATTAACAAATCGACTCAAATTATCTAGCATTGTGGAATCTCAAGATGTTGAAGACATATTGGGAAGGAAATACATAGTCTAAGAGTCTAAAACAGAGATACAGCCTAAGATACAGAGAAATTCACTAAAAACACAAATTCAGTAAGAAATTAATTAAAAAAGAAAGAAAAGAAAAACTAAGAACTATACCATTATTGTATATACAATATGTATATGTATTATCTATGTTCCTATTTATATATTAATACATTCATATGCACACACAGAAGTACAATACATATATATTATTATATATATATATTTATATAATATATATATATATATTATATATATATATATATATTATATATAGATTTATTTTCCACTCATTAATATATATATATATATATTATATAATATATATATATATTATATCTCATTTACACACACATACATAAATAAATACACACATTAAGTAGAGGAATAATTATGAACATGTACATTAAATATGTATATACAGGAAGAAAAAAACAAGCATGCAATTGAAATAAGAGAAGTGTGTGTGTGTGTGTGTATTGCATCCACATACCAAAATGTGTACAGCCACAACACACACCACATAACCAAAATAAAGCTGGTTTTTCCACATGAAGATAACAATTCTAAATGTTAGTCATGCAGATTTAAAAATATCTTTTTTACTAAGCAGAAGAAAGAAAAATCCATTAGATTTGATTACTCAGCAGCTTATTTATTATGTTTCATCTCCATTGGTGAAAAGATATTTTAAATGCTGCATGACTACATTTAGAATTGTTATCTTCATGTGGGAAACCCAGCTTTATTTGGTTAATGTGTGTGTGTTGGTGGCTGTACACATTTTGGTATGTGGATGCATACACACACACACACACACTTCTCTTATTTTCAATTGCATGCTTGTTTTTTCTTCCTGTATATACATATTTATGTACATGTTCATAAATATATTCCTCTTACTTAATGTGTGTATTTATTTATGTATGTGTGTGTATGAGATATATATTATATATATATATATATATATATATATATATATAGTTAATGAAGTGACAAATAAAATCTATATATAAATATATATATATATATATAATATATATATATATTAATTATATATATATATATATAATATATATATATATAAGTATTTGTACTCTGTGCTGTGCATATGAATGTATATTAATATAAATAGGAACATAGATTATACATATACATATTGATATACAAGTAATGGTATAGTTCTTAGTTTTTCTTCTTTCTTTTTTTTAATTAATTTCTTACTGAATTTGTGTTTTTAGTGAATTTCTTGTATCTTTAGGCTGTATCTCTGTTTTAGACTTTTTTAGACTATGTATTTCCTTCCAATATGTCTTCAACATCTTGAGGATTCCAACAATGCTAGATAATTTGAGTCGATTTGTTAATTCAAAATTTTTCCTTTTCAGTTTTTAAAGCCTTTAATTCACTATTTTGAATGATGAATTTTCTTGAAACAGAGTTTGAAAATGTTTTAGATTAAACTAGATAATATGGTTAAACATAATGCAAAAATACCCCCTATTTGTTAGTTGCTTGATACACTAAACATATACTACACTGACCTCATACAGTCACTAATAAAGTCAAGAAAAGATATCTTTATATACCTGTATGTAAATTAACCAATAATTCTGTAGCCTAATAAGAATGTATTCATTTCACAAAACAAGTCCTTTTTTAAGCATAAAGCCCTTCCTTGTAAATGCACTTAATTGGGGGATGAATAGTAAATGCTGTTTTGGAAAATTATATTGTCACAATTGTTTGAGAAGGTAACTGTCATAAATTTGACACAACACTCCAGTCAGATTTTAACTACTGAGAGAGAATACTACCAATTTGGCATTAAGTAATGATAATAATAATAACCAGTACATATAATTTCCTTACACAATCATAGAACTGACACTTCTGCTTTCTTAAAACTCAAGAACCAAATTACATTATTTTGTATATATATATATATATTATATATATATATATATATATAATAGGGTCATCCACAGACACGTGGCTCAACTTATCTAGTCTCTTCAGTGTGGCTAGACATTTTGTAAGCTACCTACAGCTGGAATTGAAATCCAATCGGTTGGGTGTCAGTCCGGCACCTTAAACATTAGGCTGTCTTCACTTACAGAATGGGAAGGGGATTTTAATGGTTTTAATACACACATCGCTTTGTGTGTAAAGGCCGTCACAAAGTGCTCCATTCCTTATATAGAAGAGCGTTTGGACGTCCTCTCTTATGCTACAAAGACAAATTAAAGGACAATTTGAAATGCCTCAATATTAACCTGAGTGCTTGGGAAAATCTAGCATCAAATTGGAGAGAATGGCGTAAGGCATGTTTTGCTAGACTAAAGAGTTTTGAAGAAAATAGACTGAAGCATCGAGATCAGCTCCGCCTAACTTTAAAACAAAAACATTTAACTCCCGCCTTAGAACATTTCATTTGTCAGTGTGGTTTCATAGCTCGCAGCAAGGCTGGGCTGCTATCACACTCGAGGAAACACAAAATGTCTTCTTGATAGCATGCACAACATGGGAGGAATCAAATCATTCACTGCTGACCCTCATCTATCGTTCACGATAGGAGAGTCCACCATATACATATATATATATATATATATATAATCTCAATTTCAGCTAAGTTTAACTTAGTTTGACATAAAACCAAACAGTAGAAAGAGAGTAAAAAAATTGCATATCTTCAAAGTGGGGAGTGCCTACATTGAAAGTTAGTATTCAAAATTCTTGCTTTCCTTATATGTATTTACCGAACCTCTCCACATGAACAGATTGTGACACAAGATCAATTTCTTAAACGGTTTAATAGGTTTGAATTCAGAGGTTTTTTTTTCTCCTAGACCAGTTGGCATACCAAGGTTAAGGAGTTCAGTCTGACCACAGCTTGAGGGAGAATATTTGGATGCATACCTTTCCCAAGGGTATTAGCACCATGGGAAATACAAATAGTCATGTCCAGGATTTGAACTCGGGTGAACATGTTCCTTTACTATAACAATAACTAATACATGATGATTACTTCCCTTAGGGATCAAACAATGACCATTGATGCCAGCAGGAAATCTGCACCCATCTCAACCACTATGGCAAATCCCAACCTCTCTTTTTTTCTTATATATATATGAGACAGACAGACAGAGACAGAGATAACAAATCTGAAATAACATTGTGTTGTGAATGATAAACTTTGATAATTTGATACTTGTAAAAGTTCTCCAAAGAGCACAATCTTAAGATACACATTAAATGACACTAAAGGGCCTGCCTCTGCCTGGAAACTTTTAAGCATTCTCAGTCACCATTAGAACCACTTATTTTCAATTTAACAATGACACTTAGTAAGAAAAATGACTTTTCTCTCCTCTGTTATTCCTCCACCCATCCAAATTACTTGTGGCCACCTTACAGGACATTTAATAGGCAAGCATACTTAGAACTACACTATTTCAAAGTTAATGTCTTTCTAAATTAAGTTAAACAATTGGTTTTGCCTTATGACACCTGCTATCGAGAATTATTTGGTGATCGGATAAAATCAATCTTTTATGGCTAGTTAGCTGAAACAGAAAACTTGGAAAATTTATTACATTTATTTATCAAATTCCTATTTTTAATTAATTTATTTGCTAAACTACTATATTCCAAAAATAACAATTTAATCAGATTTTAATTACACACAAATTTACCGATAGCATATGCGTAGCACAGGGATCTGTAGGTAGGTGTGGCACTCCACTTCAGACTCAAAAACAATCTCCTTGGTCTATCACTAGTGAAAAGGTTATAGAGTCCCTCGTTGTCTGGCTTATACTGACTTAAGGCCACCCTGACGACTTTACTTTTACTATATATATATATATATATATATATATATATATATATGAGTTTGTTTGTCTGTTCTCTATAGATAATCAAACAGTTTAATGTAAAGCTACCAAATTTGGTATGCGTACTTATTGGACCCAAGGGAAGGTTTTAATGTAAAAATATATTTCTCGTGGGGGGAGGGGAATTCACATTACATTCTGTAAACAATAATCAATGAGAAGCCATGTAACTAATAATATACAATTTAAATTTGTCAACTTTAAAAGAATTATGTACATTTAATTAAATATTACTTTAAGGTGTATAAAATAATTGCATAGCATCATTGCTAAGATAGGATTGATTGATTGATTGATTTTAATAGCATATCAATCCATGTAGGGTTATTTCATACCTAGAGGTTAGGGAATTGCATTTATTGTATGTTTATATTTACATTTTTTGTATAGTTGTTTCTTAAGAGTTATTTTTGTCACATGATCCTATTGAATATAAATAATTTTTAAAAAGATCAATTGGACCGATAGATGGGACGCTAACAGCTCAGAGTGGACCTGGGAGTAATGATAATGAAGGAGTGCTCCACACTCCTTAGATTTGTAGAACTGGAACCTCACTATCAGATACAGTTTAAGTGCCACACCCAAGATATCTCTCTTACCGTTCTGCAGAGGATATAAGCCACAGTGATGGAAATCAAATTCTTTATAGAGTGATTGTGAAAGAAATCTAAAAGAGAGGATACAACAGAAAATATTTGTTCATTCCTTATTTGTTTTTTTGTTTTTTTCACATCTGAAACTAATCCATGTATGATATTTAAGTAGAAATAGAAAACAAGGAGCAAAGATTGGAATGGATAAGGAAAAAAAACAAGAAGATACAGGCAATGAGTAAGAAAAGAGCAGAGGTATGAGATAATAAATAATCTTGGTTATCAACACCCACAGAATTTTCAAGGGTCTTGCTAATTTCTGTTTGTTTATCAAAATTGGTTGAAATATGAAGGGTACATAGTCAATATATTCTAAGCTGTCAGGGTGGTGCTAAGTTAGGACTAATAAATAAAAAAAAAAGTTAAATCTGTACCATGGCATATTGTCTGTATCAGGCAGACAGCGAGGGAGTCTATCCCCTTTTCACTAGCACTAGACCAAGGAGATTGTTTTTGCATCTGAGGTGGTGCACCACATCTACTATCAACTACTACTTTTACTACACAGATCAGATTTCCCAACCTGTACTACACATGCGCTGAGTTGGCAAGGGCCATTATCAAACCAGGAACCTTTTGGTTCCGAGGTGGATGCTCTACTGACTGAGCGAACACATTTTTTTTAATAAAAAAAATCTCTTGAGCATCACTTAATATTTCTCAACAAAACACCATTCGCTGTTTTTCGCAGAACAATATTAACTTCACGAGATAATACCAAAAAAAAAAAATGAAAAGAAAAGAAAACATTATTAGTAAATCTTTTTTCCATTATATGGACTTATCTTTTGTAATAACCATTCAATATAAATGTTTAATTGATAATAAAGATCGCAAAATAAACACTATTCAGAAAAATGAAATATATGAGAGATTTTTGACATCTGTCTGTTTATCTTGTCATGTCAACAATTTAAGTCTTAAATTTTATCTGATGTTGACGGATACTTCTGTTAGGTATTTGACCATGAAAAACATTACTTACTCTCAAGTAGTCTTCTGTCTGCCATATTACACACAGGCTCCCAAAGGGTACCGTTCATCAAAGTTAACAGCAAAATTCCCCAAAGTTTTAGGAAGTACTTATCTTCATAAGTGCATTAGAATATACAAGATCTGAGCAGAAAGTATCCAGCCATTTTGACTATCTTGAAAACCAGTTGTATGGTCTTGATGGAACTTGGCAACTGACCAGAGGGGACCATACTTCACATGTATGAATGGATACTCATATGTGGGATTACTTATTTGCCATTGGGGGAGTTAATATCAAGCACATTCATCGTGACAAAATGTGAGCTTATTTTTCATATAAAAAAAGTAAATAAAGTCGTCGGGGCGGCCTAATGTCGGTATGAGCCATACAGCGAGGGAGTCTATCCCCTTTTCAATAGGGCTAGACCAAGGAGATTATTTTAGCGTCTGAGGGGGAGCACCACACCTACCATCAGCTCCTTACTTTACCGCACAGATGACTGTGCTACTCATATGCTGAGTTGGTGAGGGCTGGTAACGAACCAGGAACATTGTGGTTCCCAGGTGGACACTCTACCGACTAAGCTAAACCGGCCTTGCAGAAATTGTTTGGCAAAACTATATTCAGTTATATTAACCACCCCATCTACATCCGATTCCTGTTTGTTTTGTTTTTTTTTTTTTACAGAACTAAGATTACTGTCGAAAATGAAATTTGAAACCAGTCGTATCTGTAGCAAGACAGATTTGTATCAAGTTACGACTACTTGCTGCTTTGTCTTACCAATTCAACGGTAATTGGAACTAGTATGATTATTCTACACTCCCTAAAAAGGAGTTTGCAAACTGTTTGATAAATGGGAGGGTAAGTGCAGGAGGTGCCAAAAAGAGTATGTTAGAAGGGTCTAAGTAGCCTTTGGCTTATGTATAGGCTATTTCTTCATTAAAATAAAATGGCTTTTTAAAAAACATTTTTAGATAGCCCTAATACAGTGTTCTCTATGAAAAATGTATAAAGAGTATAGGTGAAAGAAGAAACTATTAAATAAATGAATAGTAGGAAAGTTTTTTCAAGATAGTTAAGGGCAATGCTTTTAAGTTTTATTTCACCCAAAGCAGATAAAAAAAATAAAGACCAATTTGTTGGAAACCTTCGGGGGTTTGAAAAGCAATAAAAAAAAAAGTCCATAAAATGGAGAAAAAAAAATGGAGAAATTTATCTTAATGTCTCTAAAAGAAAACATACAAACAAAATTTGATAATAATAAAACTAACAAGAGACTTAACTCTTTAAAATAAATTTTAATGTCTGTGTCTAAGAACAAAAGAGGAAAACAGAAGATGGTGTTAAAGTAATTAAATAGGGTAAATTTTTTTCTTTTTTTGTTAATATTAAATGGCTGGGTGCTTTCCAGACAGACTTTGTGTCTTGTTTTTGTTTTTGGGTTTTTTGTTTGGGTTTTTTTTTTACTAAAAATTTAAACACTACTTAATGACTTTTTTAAAAAAATTTACAAAAAAAAAAAAAAATCTTTCTAAAAAAAAACAAAACAAAAAAAACCCTGCTCAATGCTTCATAATTGTAACATTTCTAATTTTCATATTCTTTGGAATAACTGGTGTGCAAACCTCCCAATTATGGAAGAAATCAATTCATGATTATTCATTTAGATGGAATCACTGTAAAGTTTACCAACTACCTGTAAAGTTATTTCCAAGTCATAAATCTTCTCAATCATCAGCAGAAAATTTATTTCCAGGTCAGAGAATTATCATTCTGCTTCAATACTTTTTTCAGTGTCATTGTTTACAAATACTTCATTCACCACTGGCAAAACAAACAAACAATATTGTTCAAGCAGTTCTCTAAGTGTGTTATACACTCAAATTGTCTTGAAAAAAAAAATTAAGTGAATAATCTCTCAAGCAATAGAAGAATTCACTCAACTCTCTGAGTAAATGGAATGCAATAATTATTTAAAATATATTTATTTAATTCATTAATTTAAAAATTGTTTTCTTCTCCTTTCTTGCTTTTTCATCCATCAGAACTTAGACAATAACTGACATGTTATTTCTATTTTGCTATCATCATTTTTATGGCCAGATGCCACCACTGGTATAATTGTCACCATTCAGCCAATGCCATCATTAGTAAAATCATATGGTCAGATACAACCAGATGACCAAGTTTTTTTAATGAATTGAAACCTGATATTTAACTATAGCATTGTGTTATAATTATATATTCTAGTTTATAATTTTTTTTACAAGTCTTTCTTCAACTAGTTTTTTTCTTTGTTAAATAAAAACTGACCATTTAAATAAAGTAGGATGAAGTAGAGATAAAATAATTTTTGAATGATCCATATAAAAGCCAAGGAGTGAATAAAATTTTGGTAGGGTGAATAAAAGCATAGCAGTCCACAGGGGTGAATTTACTAGTTTGCATTTATAGATCTTTATAACAGAACATATACATTGCTGTTTCATGTAGACTAGTTGCCAGATATCATAACACCTAGCAGAATGCCTGATAGGATAT
>CM042142.1:42787606-42795087 GCA_023376005.1 Doryteuthis pealeii
ATTGTCCCAAAGAATACCAAAATAAACACTTTGAAACAGCAATTCAACATCTCGGGACTCATTCTTATAATCAACAATCCTTGAACCAATCTGGCAGAGTAAAGAGACTTTTCAAGGGTTGAGGAGACAAGATCTTTCAAACACAGTAGATATGAAAAGAAACCTGTCTGAAAGTGATTGGTACCTAGCCAATAAAGACAAAAGGCTGGAATAAGAATTTTACTTTGAAAATATAAAAAAAAATAATCAATTCAACTCTCCTCAAGCCATCAAAGTCTGAGTCATCAATTCCTGAAGGGAAAATCTCAAATTAATTTGTAAAAAATTAGTTGACTAATGTTTCTGTCTAATTCATTTAATTTTTAAAGTTGATTTGATGTATGTATTGAAAAAAAAAATTACATCTTGAAAATAAGCTGTTAAATTCTTGATGAAAAATTTTCTATGCCTTCATGGTTCCCTATTATCCGAGAATTTCACCATCCACAGTGTTCTCAGAACCTTTGGTGTTTTCTGCATTCATATCATCCTAGCAGCTTGACTGTTGACACGTGTGTCTCATCGTATACGTAAAATGTAAAGGTAATGACCTAGGCATTCCTGCTTTCCTTCTAATAAGGCTTGGTTGAACTACCCCACCTCTTGTGCTAGGGGTGGTCTGATACAGTATAGAACCTAACTACCAAATATAATGAAGTCCTACTGTACATTGTGCAATTTATTGGTATTCACTTAAATATATATTAAGTACGATACTAATATCATCTAACAAATTATATGAGCAAAATCAGCTAATACAAACGCCTTTTCTCACTCCCAAACTGAAGCCAAAATAAGTACTGAATTATGCAAGATACAAATTATACCAGGTAATGCTGTACAATAAATCAAATCTCATATTTTGACTGCTATCATAACATTATGACACATAAAAAAAAGAAGTACTATTTATACCAACTAATATTGACTTGGATGATGAAAAATGTTGAATGACTGCACTGGTCATAAAACTGAGAAGCAACAAAGATAAAAAAAAAAAAAAAAGAAAAAGGAAAGCCTCATCATTTAGTTCAGAAGTTTGGTAGACTTTAAGTAAATGTGTTATCACCAATGCCATGTGCACAGTCTCTTTCATCTTACATACTTCCTGATTTAAAAGCAGAGATTATTGAAGTGAAGTCAAATGAAAGTCTGCATGTTTCCTGCCTCCAAGTAGAGTACACATGTTTGCTCAAAGGTTACAGATTTCTTTTTCTTTTTTTCTGTTTTCTTGATCTTTGGCCAAACATGTCACTTACTGAAATTGACTAAAAACAAGTCGTAAGAACTATAAAATTACCAGAAATGCACCAGTTGTCTGCACATTTGTATTTTATTAGAAAGGGACAACAGATTTTAGTTTTCATTTATTTGTAAACCTTTGTGAACAGCCAAGATTCCAGGCAAACATGACCTACAGCTACTATGATGTATTTATTTTCCTCTCTCTCTCTCTTTATGTGAGAGTGTGTTTGTTTGTTTGTTTTTTGTTTGTTTATTTTTTAGTAATAAAGTAGTTGAAAGGCAATTGGCAAACATTCAATTATATATATATATATATATATATATATAATTTATTTATTAGAAATATCAAAGATGACCCTGCTTTATATAGTATAATGATACCAACTTCAAAAGACAAATTTGTAAATATATATGTAACTGTTACAAGAATAAAATTCAGAATATAATAAACATATCAATATAACTGTATCATATAGATAGGTAAGGTTTAAGAGAATTCAAAATAATGGAAGTCTTAAAAATAAATAAAAAGTCTGGACCATATTTAATGACAAGAAATAGCAGATTGTTAATGTCTCTAATCATTAACAAAAATGATTAAGTTAAACTTTCAAGAATCTGTACAATAAAATACTTAACTATGATACAGCCAACTGAGCCTTTTATCTATTAGGAAACCTATACTCAGTTTAGTATCTGTTTGTACTCTGCTATGTTCTAGTCTTTTGGTAGAATGAAGCAAAAAATTAAGTGAGTTTAGTCCTGAGCATTATGCACCCTCCCCACTACATTATAAGGAGAGCATAAGTGTAGTCTGATGCCTTCATGATACACGTAGTAGACATGAGTGATTTTTATTCTGGCCCACTCTTATATATATAGGGTCACATTTTAAACTGACCAAATGTTAAATATGCCTTCATGAAGAAGTAAATAAAGATCAGGCTCAGTGTAATATCTGTGCACTATATTCAAAGTATTCATCACCATCATGTCACGCAATTAGCATGGATATCCATGGCAATCTCTCTCCAGTCTTCTCTATCATTCATTGCCCCAAGGAGGTCCTCTGTGCAGCATCCAGTATCCGTGCAGAGTTGGTCTATGTAGGTCATTGCTGGACAGCTCACATTAGCATGTCCATGTGCTGGCTTCCACAAGAGAATGTCACTTATGAGTTCGTCCTTGCTCCTCCAGCAGTGTCCAGCATGTCTTCTCCATCTCAATCGGATGGTTTGTGAGATAGGAGGCAGGTGACCGTACAGCTGCTTCCTTGTGGGGTGCTGTTTCCATGACTTGTCAAAGTATTACATACAAGATATATATTGCATTTTATATATATATGGTTTGTCACAATAAATAAGTGGTTATAAATAAATAGGTAATTGATTCTTTAAAAAATATGCTTCCTCAATAAAAGTTCCCCGTTTTATTTTTTATTTAAAAAAATTAAAAATGATTTAAAAAATCTGTTTTTTTAATGCAGTATTGTAGTATTTGGTGGGTTATGTTCACCCAAATACCACAGACTACCAGGACTTATACTTTGCTTAATTCCGTAACACACACACACACACATATATATATATATATATATATATATATATATATATATATATATATATAATATGTGTGTGTGTGTGTGTGTGTGTGTGTGTTACATTTTTCAGAGTACATGGATATTGCACATCAGAGGCATAAGTACTAAGGAGCAACATTTTCATCCAGAGTATAATGCACAGATACTATACTACCTGTCACACTGCCATTATAGAGATCAGTTTCTGACTGCCATACTGCTGGAGGACTGATGATTATTTTAACTACTCAAGATGGAACACAAATCTTAGGACTTCCAACAATAACAGGAAAATTCTAAAACAAACATGGTTCCAAAAATGCTACTAGTATACAAGATAAGGTCCTTTAAAACCTTACTTCTATAAAACGTTCCAGAGAAATTTGTTTGTAGTTGTATTTTTTTTTATTTTTTATTTTTTTTGTAGTTTATCATACTTTTAGCAAATTTCTTTCTTTGGCTTTAGAATAGGAAAAACTTACAACAAAGTATGATTTCAAGACATGATTCCAACTTGAATCTTGTTACAAAAGAGTTTACTGTGCCATGTAGCAATGCTTCAAACATTTTGGTTATTATAACCATTAATTACAGAGAGATATAATTTATCTTTATCTGCTATTATTGTTTTTTCATACTGCTTTGTAATTACTGCAATTACTCAAGAAGATAGCTAATAAATTTAATACAAGACTCCACTCAGATGTTAGCTCTTGACTCCTACCAACTTTTTATTAACAAATAACAATGGTGAAAATGTTACTTCTATTTTCCTTACACAATAACAGAACTGGTACTTCCAGTCTCTGAAAACTCAAAAACCAGAGAAATAGATAAAAAAAAGTGAACTTATGACTAAAAAATGCTTGGAATAATGAAAATACCTCTTAAATCTTGAACAATTTTTATATAACACCTTGTCTAATTTCATTGTTTTAATAACATAGATGAAGATATTATATTAGATTGCCCTAAATTTCTCGACTTACATTTCTACAGAAAACACTTTTTTTTCCTGCTGAAATATCAAAGCCTTTGGCCCTAATTTTCATTTTGCTATGAGTTGATATTTTGGACAGGTTTGCTGACTGATAAAATACACTTGATCAACAGCCAAATTGGCCAAGACTCCATAGCTGCAGTGGGGGCCCCTCCCCTCCAACAAAACCTCTCTTTCCCAAATCAATTTCAATAGAAGAAAATAGGTCTACTGATTTTCAGGACAATAATCAATTTTTTATTTTCTCATCCATCCCACAATATCAAATATTCTTTTTTTAAAATTAATTTAAGATGTTCTTTTTTTTTTTTTTTTTTTTTTTTTTAAAGTACAGGTAGACCACAGATTTTCTAGCACCACTTCTAAACGTTTGGTCTGGACATCTTTTAATCCGGACAACATTATAAGCACATTATATATCTGTAGGCTTTTAGAAGACATTTTTTTCTTATTCTGGATAACTGTTCAAACTATCCTAGAGTTTGAACTACTGCGTATGAATAATGTCTCTACAAGATACATGCAGATGGTACATATAGTATATAACAGTATATACCTTATCAAACCAAAAGGCCATTAATAAAAGCAATATATATAATATATATATATATATATATATATATATATGTGTGTGTGTGTGTGTGTGTAAATATAAAAAGTTGTTTCTTTTTATATTTCTTTTGTGTGTTGAAAGCTTATTAGCTTATCAATAAATACCACTAATCTCACTTTGCAGGCTCTGAACGTAAACTCTGGGTGATGGTCAATTCCTTGTGGGCCAAATAATTGAAGATAAAATAACAGACACAATAGAAAACACAAAGACTATTCTCTTGAATATTAAAAAGATAAATAAACAAAAAATACTCTAAAGATCAAACTATCATCAGAGAATCATGCAATGGAAAAATTAATTTAAAAAAAAAAGAAAAGCATTAAGAATAATATTAATATAAATGTCTGCATGTTAGTTTGTAATAAAAGTAAAATACCCAGACATATACACTAAAAAAATGATTAAGTTCAACTGTAAAGATTATGTAGCATAGAATACTTAACTCTGATACAGCCAATTGAGCCTTTTATGTAGGAAAATCTATTCTCAATGTAGTATCCCGCCCTGTCGGCTAGGGCGTTAGAATGCACCGATTGCACCTCTGCAGAGGGGTAAGACTCCCCCAATAGGGTCACCTGTTGGCTGTGAGTGGTGACTCATGATGCTTAAGGATAGAACCCAGGTGGCTGAGCAGTCCATGACTTGCAATACTCCACTTTGGCCCTTTCTTGAGCTAGACGGGCGGTCAGAGAGGCCCCCTCCGATCAATCAGCTGGTCACGTCAAGCCCAAGCACCTATATGATTGTCCCAACCCTATTGCCCTTATGGCAAACCCTAACCCTTTTTATCATATGGGTGCTAGAAGGCGATGGCTGAGGGTCTACATGTCCTGGGAATGACATTAAACTCTATCTGATGGTGAGGTTCTAGTTTTGAAGGTTTGGGAAATGTGGAGCACCCCTTCATCACCATTGCTCCCTGGTCCACTCTGACCCGGAGTGGTAGTACCTGTTAGGGTCCCATCTATGGGTTAAATAGAAAAATGTGTTTATAAAAAAATTGTGTATCCATTAAGAATGACTTTATTTCAAAACTTTATTGGCATTAAATGACCCACTGAGGTTGATATGCCATAAAATAAAACAACCAAACCAAACAAATCAATGTAGTATCTGTTTGTACTCTGTTATGCTCTGGTCATTTGGGCAGGATGGATAAAAAAATTAGGTGAACTTAGCCCTGAATATTAGGATACTCAGAAAGCAACCTCACCACATTATAAGGCAATGGTTGGAGTAGTCTGATAACTTAATGACATATTTTTTATCTGTAAACAATAGAAAGAGGCAAAATGTTTTAAATGTTGCAACGGCTTAGTGAGTAAACATGTATGGTTAGACTGGTAGACCATTACTGGATCATTTAAACTTAATTTTTGGAGGCACACCTAGCATAACAGTTATCATCATTGGAAATTGAATTGATAACCCACATTCAAATCCTGGATGAGGCTGATTGTATTTCATTTCATGCTGATGCTTTTGAGAAAGACATAAATCTATCTGTTCCCAACAGCTATGGGTAAATAGTTGCACAGACTGGGTTCTTTAGCCTTATGGCAACCAGTCTAGGAGAAGGAAAACTCTGAATTCAAACCAGCTCTACTCTACTTCAAAATTGGCCTTGTTGTGTGTAAATATATAATATATATATATATATATATATATATATATATTACACACACACAACAAGATGAAGATGGCAGAAAATACATGCCAAACAGCACATGAAGAAACCTTTTGGTAGATTGTTACCACCAGTTCCACCCTGACATTAAAAAGATGGCCAGACAGTTAGAAAGGATCAAACAAAAACTCGTCCGACAAGAATCGTCAGTACAATTTAACACAACATGTTTAAAAGAAAAAATGCTGCCAAAATACACTTATATATATATATATAAGTTTGTAGCCACCCCATTAATTCTTGTGACAAAAAATATCACAGGAATTTGTAGCCATCTCATAAAAAAAATCAAATGTAGACGAATCCTATCCATTTTCCCATTGGGCATTATTTTTCTTCTCTGTGATTTGGAAGAGGATTTTGTTTAGATCATTGCCCAATGACCATTAGTAGAGAAAACAAAAGTTTTCAAAACAAGTTGTCTTTAAACATGTTTGTATATTATGAGCTGCTGCTGCTGCTGCACCTCATCTCTTCCTCCAGTTGACATGGTTACTGGCAATGGCCTACTGACCCTCTTATCTTAAATCTGATATCTAGGCAGGTTGCCAAAAGTAGATATCTTTGACAGCCATATCAGGAACAATTTTATTTTCATGTTGCACATATTTGGATCCAAATTGATTGCCAGGCTTCTACTTCCCTTGTGTTTAAAAATAACCAGGCTATTCCATTTGCTTGAATTAGAGAAACTTTCGCAAGGTCAGGAAGGAATTTGGCCAGATTCTCTTAATAGGTTTTTTCTGGTCTGTTTTGACTTGGGCTACTGAATGTGTGCATTTTGAACTGAATTGGGCCGGATGGAGCTCACTTGACTTGACCGTTTACTGCAAATTCCGACTGACCGGTCACAAATGACTAACAACAAACAACCTATTCCACTACTTGTTCAACTATATCTTTATCTGACCCCCCACCCACTCTGGAAGATTCAGCTCTTTTATTATATTTACTTTCTGATGTTTGATGTTTATCCTAAGCTTCAAATCGGGGCGAGGGATAGACTTGTTTAAATTCCTGGCACCTGACAAAATGCTTAAGAGCGTTGGAAAACTGGAGTTTACCACAGAGATTTTCTATTTTTTGAACTTTTCAGATCACTATGAGTGTCTGGAATTCTGAGATTGATCCTGTATTTAATTGATCACCCCCACAGGGTTTAGAATGTGACACATGGTCAGTTTGATGTAAGATACCCATGATACTGGCATGGGGCGGTGGGGGGCAAATTAAAAAAATTGGCTATAACCAACAATTAGACTACTTCAACCTTCCTTTTGATGCCATGCGGGGGGCGTGCATCTCTCTCTTTCTG
>CM042142.1:42795187-42818820 GCA_023376005.1 Doryteuthis pealeii
TAATGTATAATGAAAAAAACATATATATTACAAACAAATTTATCCTTTAAAATAATCTTCCTTGTAAAACACACTTAATCAAAGCTCTTCCCATTAACAGAGAGCAATCCAAAATTCTACATTCAATCTCACCAAGTGCCTAAATCCAACACTAGTAATCTAGGAACATTATCAATGCCACTTAATTCAATGAGGAATATTAGTCACATTAGCTTGCGACATTATACAGTGAAAATTCAAGATCTAAATTCAGCACCTAACAAAGTGTTCAATTGGGACTTATCTAACCACTCCTTTTACAAAGTGGAGAGTGAACACGAAAAAAATAAATGGATTTTCAATGTCAGCACTAGTAATCTCTGACATGTTAATGCACTTTAATTCAATGATGAATATTCAGTCCACATAGATTGGACAAGAATTAAAATTCCAGAAATCAAAATTCAGCTGATAAACTATGGGCCAGACTTATTCACCCACCCTTAATATATATATATAATGTTCAAAAACAAACAAGGATTACTCTGTATGACGGGGCATTATTTCTTTGTATACTAAAAAAAAATTTGATTGGTAGTTTTCTACTTATTTGTATTTTATTTTATTTTGTATTTAAATAATAATAGATAGAATACATGTAACATGAATAAACTCCTGCCGAAACGATGGGTGTCAGTAATAAATAAAATAAAATAAATCTATTTTTATCCATCAACATTTCTTCCTTTAATTTTCATTTCAACACACACACACATACACACACACACATATAATATATAAGCCTGTAGCCCAATGATGAAATATGTATTTTTCTGCATGATTTCTTTCCTTGTCAATGCACTTAATCAAATACCTATTCATTAATCATATAGAATGAACACTATTCAAATCAAAATTTGACTAATAGCTATATCATGTAGGTACAAACATTGATTTACTTGACTAAGTATATAACACACACACACACACACACATATATATATATATATATATATATATATATATATATATATATAAATATAAAGCTAATGTCACGCTATGTTTTAGCTTTTCTCATTCATATGTGGTGTAAACTTACTTAAATTTACAAATGCTCCATGAAACAGCTGAAGTATGGATATCCAAAAATTGAAAATTTATATTCTTAACATGAAAACCATTATTTTATGGGAAACATACACATACACACATACAGATATATATGGTTTGAAGACTATAAGCAGTATTATGATTTTGATGAATATTAGATTTATCATCTCAAGGCTACCCCACTCCGACAAACCCCCAAAACAAACATCATATATATTATATATAATATAGAGGTGTATGGTGTAATGGTTAGTCATAGGAAATAGACCAGAGTTCAAATCCTGGACAAGGCTGTTTGCATTTTACATACCACTAATACTCTTGGGAAAGGTATGAATCCAACTACTCCTCTTCCAGCTATGGGCAAATAGTAGGGCTCATTAACCATGGCTAGGTAACCAGTCTAGGAGAAGGAAAACTGTAAATTCAAATCAATCTGGTAAACTCTGCTAAATAAATTGACCTTTTCTTGCATCCTGCTTGTGAGGAGATGTTGGTAAATACACACACACACACACACACACACACATAATATATATATATATATATATATATATATATATATATATGGTATCTTTGATTTTATTTTAGACAGGAAAGTAAATGTTCAAATTGGAATTGATGAAAGTCTGAGATAATTTTTAAATAGTTGATTAGTAGTTAATGAGTGAAATGACCCTGCAGATATTAGTGAAAAGCCATTCTATCCGATCATCAGTTAAGAGCGGGGGAGGCCCTTTTGTCTCCTCTTCTTAGCCATATTCTTCTATTTATACCACCAAAAAGTTGCGGGTGTTAGTAATATCATAACTTGAATATCTCTTCTAATTTTCAATCTTTCTCTCCTTTCTCTCTCTTTATAAGAGTCTTGATTTATTTATTTATGATCCATTTATTAATAGTGAGCAGAAATCTCATCAATTTAATTAAATCTTCCATTAGATATTTTTTCTTGAATTGGCCATGTTCATTAGCTTGTAAAGTAATTCAAATTTATTACACCTGAAGTTGTTTTTTTTTTTTGTTTTTTTTGTTTTTTATAAGTTGGCAATATTGGGTAGAGGTAGAGGGTGGAGTCAGAAAGGTGAGGGTTGGAATTGAAAATTTGAAAAAGTTCCAAGAATGTCTAAAGAAGGAAATCAGTGCATTGGACTGTTGGCTGCAGTAATAAAGAAGAGGAAAGGGGAGAAAGTAAAATATCAGGGTAAAAGATTATGTGTTAATTTAACGTACTTCTTCCTGACATATTTGATGAAATTGCTGATAAAAATAACCGTCTAAAATTCAATAGACACCTTCTTGCCTCTTTTTTAAATTTTTTTTTGATTGTGTGCTTATAGGCTTGGAAAATTGAAAGTATAGAAATGTATGTATTAAAAAAAATGATTAGATATACAAAAGGTTATATGTGTATATCTAAAAGTTCCAGAGATACTTAGTTAAAAATTTAAAAAAAAAAAAAAGACAAACTAGTATTTACATTTTTTACATTTTTTTTTACTGTTGTTCTTATTTTTATTGTTATATACACAAATTTTCAGTCTATGTGCCCTCTGGCCTTTTTCAAGTGTTTCCTGTCAAACTTGGGAGCCTTTATGTTGTTAACAGAATGAGAATAATCTAAATCAATGAATTAAATAAATGGTTTGGTTTGAAGTTCCATGAAGGCTCTTGAGTTCAAGAAGGTTCCCAAGACAAGAAACACCTGAAGAAGGCCGGAGTGCACATAGGTCAAACTTTCTGTATGTAACAATAAAGATGAGGACAACAGTCTGAAAAATCTAAATAATGCAAATTATCAAGCCTCATCTCAAAAATTCAGATAAGTAATATCAACTGAGTCTTGCTAAAATATATATCACAATTTTTGTCAAAATAATTTGTTGATATTACTTATCTGAATTTTTGAGATGAGGCTTGATAATTTGCATTATTTAGATTTTTCAGACTGTTGTCCTCATCTTTATTGTTACATACAGAAAGTTTGACCTATGTGCACTCCGGCCTTCTTCAGGTGTTTCTTGTCTTGGGAACCTTCTTGAACTCAAGAGCCTTCATGGAACTTCAAACCAAACCATTTATTTAATTCATTGATTTAGATTATTCTCATTCTGTTAACAACATAAAGGCTCCCAAGTTTGACAGGAAACACTTGAAAAAGGCCAGAGGGCACATAGACTGAAAATTTGTGTATATAACAATAAAAATAAGAACAACAGTAAAAAAAAATGTAAAAAATGTAAATACTAGTTTGTCTTTTTTTTTTTTTTTAAATTTTTAACTAAGTATCTCTGGGAACTTTTAGATATACACATATAACCTTTTGTATATCTAATCATTTTTTTTAATACATACATTTCTATACTTTCAATTTTCCAAGCCTATAAGCACACAATCAAAAAAAAATTTAAAAAAGAGGCAAGAAGGTGTCTATTGAATTTTAGACGGTTATTTTTATCAGCAATTTCATCAAATATGTCAGGAAGAAGTACGTTAAATTAACACATAATCTTTTACCCTGATATTTTACTTTCTCCCCTTTCCTCTTCTTTATTACTGCAGCCAACAGTCCAATGCACTGATTTCCTTCTTTAGACATTCTTGGAACTTTTTTCAAATTTTCAATTCCAACCCTCACCTTTCTGACTCCACCCTCTACCTCTACCCAATATTGCCAACTTATAAAAAACAAAAAAAACAAAAAAAAAAAAAACAACTTCAGGTGTAATAAATTTGAATTACTTTACAAGCTAATGAACATGGCCAATTCAAGAAAAAATATCTAATGGAAGATTTAATTAAATTGATGAGATTTCTGCCTCACTATTAATAAATGGATCATAAATAAATAAATCAAGACTCTTATAAAGAGAGAGAAAGGAGAGAAAGATTGAAAATTAGAAGAGATATTCAAGTTATGATATTACTAACACCCGCCAACTTTTTGGTGGTATAAATAGAAGAATATGGCTAAGAAGAGGAGACAAAAGGGCCTCCCCCGCTCTTAACTGATGATCGGATAGAATGGCTTTTCACTAATATCTGCAGGGTCATTTCACTCATTAACTACTAATCAACTATTTAAAAATTATCTCAGACTTTCATCAATTCCAATTTGAAACATTTACTTTCCTGTCTAAAATAAAATCAAAGATACCATATATATATATATATATATATATATATATATATTATGTGTGTGTGTGTGTGTGTGTGTGTGTATTTACCAACATCTCCTCACAAGCAGGATGCAAGAAAAGGTCAATTTATTTAGCAGAGTTTACCAGATTGATTTGAATTTACAGTTTTCCTTCTCCTAGACTGGTTACCTAGCCATGGTTAATGAGCCCTACTATTTGCCCATAGCTGGAAGAGGAGTAGTTGGATTCATACCTTTCCCAAGAGTATTAGTGGTATGTAAAATGCAAACAGCCTTGTCCAGGATTTGAACTCTGGTCTATTTCCTATGACTAACCATTACACCATACACCTCTATATTATATATAATATATATGATGTTTGTTTTGGGGTTTGTCGGAGTGGGGTAGCCTTGAGATGATAAATCTAATATTCATCAAAATCATAATACTGCTTATAGTCTTCAAACCATATATATCTGTATGTGTGTATGTGTATGTTTCCCATAAAATAATGGTTTTCATGTTAAGAATATAAATTTTCAATTTTTGGATATCCATACTTCAGCTGTTTCATGGAGCATTTGTAAATTTAAGTAAGTTTACACCACATATGAATGAGAAAAGCTAAAACATAGCGTGACATTAGCTTTATATTTATATATATATATATATATATATATATATATATATATATATATGTGTGTGTGTGTGTGTGTGTTATATACTTAGTCAAGTAAATCAATGTTTGTACCTACATGATATAGCTATTAGTCAAATTTTGATTTGAATAGTGTTCATTCTATATGATTAATGAATAGGTATTTGATTAAGTGCATTGACAAGGAAAGAAATCATGCAGAAAAATACATATTTCATCATTGGGCTACAGGCTTATATATATATATGTGTGTGTGTGTATGTGTGTGTGT
The DNA here is from genome assembly GCA_023376005.1 of Doryteuthis pealeii. Lineage (NCBI taxonomy): Eukaryota > Metazoa > Mollusca > Cephalopoda > Myopsida > Loliginidae > Doryteuthis > Doryteuthis pealeii. The sequence goes on from CM042142.1 coordinate 42,800,346, forward strand.
GTGTTGAAATGAAAAATAAAGGAAAGAAAATGTTGAATGGATAAAATAGGATTTATTTTATTTTATTTTATTTTACTGACACATGTTTCGGCCAGGAGTTTATTCATGTATACATGTATTCTATCTATTATTATTTTAAATACAAAATAAAATAAAATACAAATAATAGAAAAACTACAACAATTTTTTTTTTAGTATACAAAGAAATAATGCCCGTCATCAGAGTAAATCCTTGTTGTTTTTTGACATTATATATATATATATAAGGGTGGGTGAATAAGTCTGGCACATAGTTATCAGCTGAATTTTGATCTGGAATTTTAATTCTTGTCCAATCTATGTGACTAATATTCATCATTGAATTAAGTGCATTAACAATGTCAGAGATTATCTAGTGCTGAACATTGAAATCACATTTTATTTTTTTCGTGTTTTCACTCTCCACTTTGTAAAAGAGTGGTTAGATAAGTCCATAATTTGACACTTTGTTAGGTGCTGAATTTAGATCTGAAATTTTCACTGTATAATGTCCAAGCTATGTGACTAATATTTCCTCATTGAATTAAGTGCATTGATAATGTTCCTAGATTACATAGTGTTGGATTTAGACTTAGTGAGATTGAATGTAAATTTTGGATGCTCTCTGTTAATGGAAGAGCATTTGATTAAGTGTGTTTACAAGGAAAGAAAATTATTTTAAAGAATAATTTGTTTTGTAATATATATGTTTTTTTTTCATTATTACATTATGGGACAATATATATAATATATATATATATATATATATATAATGAGATGAAGAAAGAGAAAAATGTGTAGTAGATGTAGCAAAAGTGAGACATAAAGCAGAAATTCTTATTATTTTCTCTAAGAAATACTAATGTGCATGATTTAACTCAAGTGGATTGAGAAATGAATATATTTTCTGTATCAGTTTTATAAAGAAGCCTCGGCATTATTTTTATTTATTTATTTATTTTCTAGAAAAATCTTTTAGAAATAATGAAAACCAAGTATTCAATTTAATTTGTATAGGATGAAAAGCAGGAAAATTTCTCATAAATTGTATAAACTTTCCCTTTTTTATTTTCTTCAGCCTCTGAAATAAACCCCACACTAAGTTGTTGGTTTTTTTAAAATTTTTATTTTATCACTGTGAATGAATTACTGAAATTTCAACAAAATTTTTGTTGTTTTTTGATTCATTGCTTTCAATTGAAAACATTTTGTTCAATTTTTCCTCAAAATAAACAAAACATTGATGATATTACCAAATATAAATAAAAAATAGTTAAAAAAAGAATTATTAATTAATAACAACACTTTTTTTTTTAATGATAAATAAATGAAAATCCTTTGAACTTTTCTGAATTCCAACCAAATTTCCAGTTTGTATCAGAAATTAAACGAGTAAAAAAAATAAAAAAATATTTCTTAGAATAAAAGCTTCAAAAAAAAAAAATTCTACTCTGTTTCAAAATAGAAAAATAATCATTTATGTAATTCTAATAATGATGATTTTACCTCATCCCCAAATTATAAATACAATCAGCACCCCATCCACCTTCACTGCATTTGCAGGAGCAAGTGGTCTAGGATCCTCACAAAGAAGTGGAAAAATTGAAAACATTCATACATACCCTCCTCCCAACCTTAACTCTTAAAACTGTTGACCATATTTCTCCTCACAAAAAACAAGTAAACCAGTACACAGTACTATAACAGTATATTTAATTAATTTTAAATTATAGTATCAATAGATATATGCTGTGAGAATAACAGTATCAAAGAGAGAGAGAGAGAGAGAGAGAGAGAGAAAGAGAGAGAGAGAGGGGGGTGAGTGTGTGTGTGTAATGTGTCAAACTGTGAGTGTGTGTGCATGTGTATGAGACCATGAGTGGCTGTGTGAGAGTGAGTATATGTATGTGTCTTTCAGAGTAATTGTATGTATGTGTATTTCAGTGTGAGATTGTCTGTGTGTCAGAGGGTGTCAGAGTCTTTGAATATGTTAAAATGTGATTGCCAGAGTGAGAGTGTATCTGTGTTTGCGTTAGAGAGAGAAAGAGAAAAAAAAATTAATTCCACAAAAATTGAGGATTGACTGTATCAATTTCTAAAAACAATCTAACAATCTATAAAAAGGGTTTTTCAGAAGGTAAATGTCATATCATTTCAACCAATATAAGTAAAAGAATTTCCCTGACAGGTAAGTATATTTACTTATCTGATCAGCCATCATATGTTCTTTAGGAGAATCAAGAGACAAGGTTAATTGACAAATTTGTATATCATTTGATTTTTGTGTGAAATTTATGATCCTGAAAATACCATTTGCAAAGTTTCCTAAACACAGCAAATGACCCATGAACCTATTGGTTTGCCATTGTAACAGTGGTCTTTAATGATACTGATGCTTCTACTTAGGAAGGAATGAAAGAATCTAATTACCATTTTATAGTTCTTCATTATTTGGGTTATTAAAATGTGTTCAGTGCAAATTCAGGACCCCATAAAATCATTATTCATTTGCTAATTGAACTGAAAATTGTTTTATTCACTTTCAAAAGTGTATTAAAAAATATAATGATCAGCCATTTTTGTGTATGTATGTGTGTTATATCAATATACAGACACATGCACTATATATATATATATATATATATATATATATTTAAAATCTTTGCATAAATCCAGGAATACTAAATAAATTTTATAAATATTATAATAAAAATGTAATGAATTTCACATACACACACACACACATACATACCTTACCTATCAGCCGTTTGACCAGAGTCTGTTTACATTTTTGAAATCTACAACACCCGTTCTGTTTCTGCATTCTATTTACATTTTAAAATCATCAGCAATTTTAAATAGACTGACCAACCAATAAAATAAACGAGTCTCAAAGATTTCTTATTTCTATGGTACATTTATTTTGCCTCAAACTAACGAAAACCCCGATGAAGATCTATTGAAACAGATCGAAACACTGCAGCGTAGGCGAAATAAACATTACTCGTTTATGAACTTGTGTTTTTTCAATTTTTTTCATATTACATACTGTCAGATTCACTTCCACTTTTTACTCACACACACACACACACATATATATATGTATATATTATATATATAATATATAATATATATAAAGATAATCTACTGAGTCAGACGAACCTACTATTAGTTTCGCAATAAGCTCTTCAGGGCTAAAATCTGACAGTCAGATTTTAGCCCTGAAGAGCTATTAATAGTAGGTTCGTCTGACTCAGTAGATTTCTTTATTACTTGGCTCACTTAGGTATCGAGCACTTTTTACAAATTAGCTTCTCCTAGCGGTTATTGAATATATATATATCTTATATACATATATATACATATAAATTGTTTTTTCTTTTGGCCAAATACTATACCAATAGATTATTTTTTGTTGGTACGAATATCTTGGTCTTTTTCTTTTTTTCAAAAATTTTTTCTTCCTGGTTGATGTTTGGTAGTATATTTTTACAATCAAACTCTCTGCCGGGTTTTTTCTCTCCGCAAGGATCTACCAACACGCTTGGTATATTATTATATATATATATATATATATAATTATATATATATATGTGTGTGTGTGTGTGAGAAATATGGAAGTGAATCAGACAAATATGTTGAAGAAAATGATGTTAAGGATGAAATTTATTGTTGTTTAATAAGTCAACACATTGTTTCAATCCAGTCTTGTTTACATGTACAAAATATTTATTTCAAAATTATTTTAAATAAAATAAAGCAAATAAAATACCGGACATAAGAACTCAGATGATCATCAGGACAAAAATCTTATAGTGTTCGCGTAATTTAGAAATATAGAAATTTAAAAAAAAAATCGTTTGTGACATAATCTCTTTCATATATTTTTCTCATAAGCAGAAATCAACAACACAAATGCTTACTCAGATTTTCATCAGGACAACTGCTTTGTCCTGATGATCATCTCAGTTCACATGCCCAGTATTTTATTTGCTTTATTTTATTCAAAATAATTTTTAAATAAATATTCCGTACATGTAATTAAAACTAGATAGAAACACTGTGTTGACTTATAAAACAATAAATTTCATCTTTACTATCATATAGATTTTTCACTTTCATTTTCTATAATATGGAAGTGGATAAAAATATGTTAACCACTTCTATGGTAGTACCTTTATGATATTATGATTTCCAAGTGTCTTCATAGGTTCATCCTCCCTTGAACATATCATTGGAATCCTCTGCTGATGATCTTATATATTAGTTCTGCTTTTCTAATAAAGGTACTCACATAGCAGTGTTAAGCAGTCTTTTTTTAAAACACCTGTAGAAGATTCCAACAATAAATTTGTCAGGAGTGGAGAACAGATGGACATTGTTTTAAATCATAAGGTACTCCCCACCCATAGAAGTGTTTAATTACACTTTATATACAAGGTGTGATCAAAAAGGTGTGAAACTAAATTGTGTGTATATCAAAAGAGAGTGTGTGTGTGTATGTGTGGGAGTGAGAGTATGTGTGTGTATCAGAAAGAGAGAGAGAGAGTGTGTGTGTGTGTGTGTATGTATATCAAAGAGAAGAAGTGTATGTGTATGTATATATCAGAGAGAAAGAGTGTGTGTATGTATATATCAGAGAGAAAGAGTGTGTGTATGTCTGTATTGGAGAGAAAGTGTGTGTGTGTGTGTATGCATAAGAGAAAGAGAGTGAGTGTGCATCTGTGTATCAGAGGGTGTGTGTGTGTGTATCAGAAAGAGAGAGAGTGTATATGTATCAGAGAGAGAGAGAGAGAAAGTGAGTGTGTATGTGTATCAGAGAGAGAGAGAGAGAGTAAGTGTGTGTATATATATATGAGAGAGAGAGAGAGTAAGTGTGTGTATATATATATGAGAGAGAGAGAGTGAGTGTGTATGTGTGTGCATCAGAGAGAGAGTGAGTGTGTATGTGTGTGCATGAGAGAGAGAGAGAGAGAAAGAGTGCATGTGTATGTGTATCAGAGAAAGAGAGTGTATATATGTGTGTGTATCAGAGGGAGAGGGTGTGTATATCCATGTATATCCAGGTGTGTGAGAGAGGAGGTGTGCATGTGAGAGAGAGAGAGCATGTGTGCATGTAAGAGAGAGAGAGAGAGATAGAGAGAGTGTGTTTGTGTATGTGAGAGAGAGAGTGTGAGTGTGTGTGTGTGTGTGTATGTGAGAGAGAGAGTGTGTGTGCATGAGTGAGAGAGAGAGTGTGCGTGCATGAGTGAGAGAGAGAGTGTGTGTGTGAGTGAGAGAGAGAGGTGCGTGCATGAGTGAGAGAGAGAGAGTGTGCGTGCATGAGTGAGAGAGAGAGAGTGTGCGTGCATGAGTGAAGAGAGAGAGTGTGCGTGCATGAGAGACACAGACAGAGAGAGAGTATATGTTTGTGTGAGAAAAATAATCCAATTAGCAAATGTATATGTACATGTGCATCAACAGAGATAATGTGTATGTACATGAGAGCAACTGTGAATCCAACTACTCTCCCTCCAGCTATGGGTAAATAGGTCAAGCTGGGCTCTTTAACCTTGGTTAGGCAACCAGTCTAGGAGAAGGAAAACTCTGAATTCAAATCTGTTAAACTCCACTTGGGGTGGTCACTACTAGAATAGGTTATTTAAGTAATTCAATAGGTTAGTAAAGTAATCTCTGTTCTTAAGGGGGAAAATAAGATATGTGACAATTTACAATCTTAATTTTTCTATAAAAGTTTAAAAAAGGTGGAATTGCTGTTGTATTTAAATAAGGACCGGTATAGCTCAGTCGTCAGAGCGTCCGACTAGGTTCCTGGTTCGATACCGGCCCACGCCAACTCAGCGTATGAGTGGCACAGGGATCGTGTGGTACAGTGAGGAGCTGATGGTAGGTGTGGTGCTCCGCCTCAGACGCCAAAAAAAAACCCAGAGATAATGTGTATATGTTTATGTCATACTGTACGAAGAAAGAACAGCAACATCATCATCATCAGGAGCATCATTGACATAAATTCCAGATATAGAGAAGGTTGGGAAGAATCTTGAAATCTATTTACTCTAGAATGATATTATGGAGGGTGCTGATGGCCTAATGGTTAACAGTACTCGGAATGAGAATTGACACCCAGCTGGGACAGTCTGCATTCACTTTCCACTCATACCCTTAGATAAAGGCATAAATTCCCACTTTTTAAAAAAATGTAATCTTACTCTGACATTCTTTTTACTAGGAGGACAAAGTTTTTGTCAAGAAAATTGAATTTTAGGAAATTTTTGCTTCTTTTATCAGATGTTGGAGTTCAAAATTGTTTGCTAAATGTATGTGGAGACCAACACAAAGTAAATAAATAAGCTTCTTTTCTTTTTTTTTCCCAAAAAATATCCCAAATAATCCAATTAGTGGATTCCATTTGTACTTATTTTGAAGAGTTTAAGTGTTTTACAATACTTCATCTAATGTTTAGAAAATTGAAAGAAATTTTCAAAAAACAAAACAAAAAACAGCAAAAAAACAAAAAACAAAAAATAACAGCAAAAAATATTTGAATGTACAATATTTTTAGATGTACTAGTATATTTAGTGTCAATGGCCATTGCTGAGTAATGTACATACCAAAACACTCCCACTACAATAACCTTCCAGGATGTCAATCTATGAGATCAAGCTAGCATGTCTATGGTCTGACTCTCAGGCCTGATTTTTCTTCTTCTTCTACTAAACATCGAGGCAAATTAAAGGGCAGTTGGAACCACTTAGCATTTGAAAAAAACAATCCTTCTTGAGTGTTCATAGATATGTTCTTTGCTTCTGGTACCATTTAACCCAGTCCACCCTGTCACAATTATGGAGAGATGGGCATTGCCAAGTAACTACCTAAGAGATGTTATTATAGATTTTAGAAGCACTAGCAAAAATATGCACTCTCTGGGCGCAAGTCTTTAAGTTTTAATGTAATGAAATATAGTAAATTAGAAAGACTAATGAAATTAAATATGAAGCATGTAAAAAGATTACACTTATTTTAATTATATTTTAATTGTTTTTAATATAAAATCATTTATAGGATTGATTTTAATACATTAGAGAATAAAACAATAATATTAGAAATCAATGACGCCAAGTAATTGTTTATTAAACCCAGTATGCAAATTAACCACACCATATATCATGTAAACCTTTATTTTTTAGTGATATATTACACACATTGCAGAATTTTAAACACACTAATAACATGGGCTGTTTTGAGGCAAATCTAACACAGATTTTTATAGCATTAATAAATAAGATTTATTCTATATATTAATGATCTTGACAATAAATACTCGGGCAATTCCTGAGGGTATTGTGACATAAGCAATGACATAGTTTTGGTTAGAGACAGATAGACACTGAATCTCCATTATGATAAGATTGATTTAAGTATATTTGCTAGCAGTTGAAAAAGAAAGACTTTAGAAATTATTATTTGCAAAGTGCAAGGCCATTTTGATATGTGTCAGGTGAATCGGTTATATTTAACATTGAGAATAGTCAAAACAATGAAGCTGACAGTTAATAGTAATAATAATAATAATAATAATAATACCATAAGGACTAATCATATCAAAGTAAAAATTGATAATATGCAAAAGAATAGCAAGTGTAGGTTATGATCATCTAGAACACTTAGAAGAGTTCTGGAGACCTGAGGTGACTTGCTGTCACTCAAACTTCAGTTAAAACTGGTGGGAAAATTTCACAAATAGTATGATAATAATAATAATAATTATGGTGACGATGATAATATTATCATGGAATCATAGGGAAAATACTAATAGACAGAGGGACACCTCATCTAAGTTGGTGTAATTAAATATTAATTAAAAAAATAGAAAAAGTTAGTTGAATTGCAAAAAGAATTTAGTTTAGCAGATTGATAGTGAATAAGATGGATGTTGGAGAGCAGTCTAAGAATGATCTCCCTTTTGGGAGGGATTATGTACAATAGTCCAATTCATTAATTTTGAAGATAAAGTATGATAAATTGATTTAGTTTGGATTCTCTCTCTATCTCTGTGTGTGTGTGTGTGTGTGTGTGTGTGTGTGGAACTACCATGTTTCCTACAGAATAAAACCTAGCATGATTTTTCAGGATGATTTTAAGCCCTAGTTGAGAGCGGCAGACAGACAAAAGAAATAAGCATTCTTCACAATCACATCATGTGAAAATAAGCCCTAGTGTTACGTTTTAGAGTGAAAATTAATATAAGCCCTGTCTTATTTTCAGAGAAACACAGTATTATCTGAAATGAATTTTGATATTAATAACCTTGTTTAAGATTAAATAGAAATTATGATTGATTGATTGATTTTAATGGCATGTCAACCTGTCTAGAGTTATTTCATGCCTAGAGGTTAAAAAATTACATTCATTGTACATTCATATTTATATCTTTTATATACATTTCTTAAGAGTTTTACTTTTTTTTTGCACATGGTCCTACTGAATATATTTAATTTTTAAACAGATCTATTTGACTCATAGATTGATCCCTAACAGATACTACCACTCTGGATCAGTGTGGACCTGGGAGTAATGGCAATAAAGGGGTACTTCATACTGCCCAGAGCCTCACAGTTTAATGTCATACCTAGGACACCCCTCTTCAAGAGATCCAGTCAGCATATTCTAATCCCTTGCCAACAGGGATAAAATAGAAATTGGATTGATTAGATAACTGCCTTGTGATTTTTTTTATTTCTTCCTTATTTTGTGCGATTATTTTCATCATTATTATAGCATCTTATACTGACTGGAAGATTTTGGGAACACGTCATCATTATCCAAAGCAACCAGCCCCCTACCCAACAAAAACAACAACATTATGTAAGAGCCATGAAAGGGAATTACGTTGTGTGGCACCTAATAGGTTATTTGAAACATCCATCCAAAAATAATTTGTATGATCAAAAGTATGTACAAATAAATAAGTTGTGTATTTATCCTTGATTCAAAATTGAGGAAGAGGAATTTTCCGAAAGACTTTAAAGAGAGAGAGAGAGAGAGAGAGAGAGAGAGAGAGAGAGAGAGTAGAGTCAGGGAGAAAATTCTGCCGACAGTTATGTTGGTAATTGTATATATGGAAAATGAAGAAAATGATTCTAGCAAAAATCATGTAAACATTAACAAATAAATTGTTTATTTACTCTGATACAAAAGACAAAAAAAAAAAGAAGATATGTAACAAAAAAAAAAAGATTGAAGAATTCAAGCCAAATGATGTGCACAAAAATGCCACTGATATTGCAGTTTGTAAACACTATTGATCACCTCTTATCAATAGATTATGTCATTGGGTGAAAACAAACAAGTACGAAGCAATGTTGGTGGGAGGGAGCAGAAGAAGAAAAGCAATGATAGATCTGAAAATATTCTTCATTTGAATATAAGTAATAATGTATATCTTTAAAAAAGAAAAGTCTTAAAAGCTGTATACAAAAACCATCAAGCTTGTTATTTGAGATGTACATAAATTGTCTATTCAAAGAATTCCTTCGAAATGGTGCATTTTTAATGGCATTCAGTCAAAGAGTTATTTACCAGAAACCTTTAAATGCCAAACTGGTTGGAGAGAAAATAATATATTGTGGACATAACATACATATCTAAAATATGTCATTTTTTGATAAGTGAATAAAGTGATCATAACAAATTCCTCTTAAAACAACCTTTTCCTCAAAGTTCCCCAAAATTGTCAGGTTCTTCAAGAGATAATATCTTATTATAATGGAGATTGTGGGTTTTTCTGTCTGTAACCAAAACAATTTTACTACTCAAGTCACAATTCCCTTTGTTATTTACATCACATTCTCCATGATTTTATTTTTATTTAAACCTCAATTATTAATAAAATTGTTTTACATCATTAAGACTGTTGACCATATCGACATACTAATAACATACAATTGTATTTATATATTCAACAAAGTAGCGGTTTACAGTGTGAATGGGAATGCTAATTTGCATATTGATATTAAAAATGTGAATTTAATAAATATATGCTTAGTATTATTGATTTCTAACTGTTTGGTTTTATTTTAATGAATATAAGCAAAAATCTCTTCAATGAATCTTAAATGAAATCCATTAACAAGAAAAAATAACTGTCATTTTATTCTTTACTTCCTCTTTTAACTAAATACTTAAATTAGAAAAAATAACAATGAAAGATGGGATGATGGAAGAGTAAGTTTCAGTTGTTCTATTTTTCGATTTATACTCCCTCTGTTTCAAATCTTTTTATCTGCATTCTTATTTAGTTTCATTAGTCTTTCTAATTTAATATAATATTTTATTAATTTAAAAACTTAAATACTTGCATATATTTGCTAGTAAGAATAAAAAATTAGATAAGATGGAGGTGCTTGTAGTGTAATGGTTACTGTCATAAGAAATGGACATGGCAAACCAAGTTCAACTCTTGGATAAGGCTGTTTGCATTTCATATAGTGCTAATACCCTAGGGAAAAGTATGAATCCAACTATTCACACTTCAGCTATGGGTAAATAGTAGGGCCGACTGGGCTCTTTAACCTTGGTATGGCAACCAGTCTAGGAGTATTTAAACCTATTAAACTCCACTTAAAAAATTGACCTTGTCTCACAACCTGCTTGTGCAGACAACTTGGTAAATACATGTAGAATTAGGTAAGATCTAGTCAGAAAACTATCCAACTATCTAATATTAATGAAGAAAAAAAAAAAAAAAACAACAAAAAAAAAAACACACAGAACACTCTGCAAAACTCCTCTTTTGGGATGACCATTAACTCTCTTGACATATTCTATTCTCTTTAATTTTGTCCACAGAATTTTAGTTTTTACTTTTGGGAAAAACCATTACTTGCAGATGGTCTGAATTTTAGATGGGCTAACAAATCTGTGTGATGCAATGATTTGTTAAAAACAAACAAACAAAAACCTTGCATGTCAAGTTATTGTGAAGACCACAGTAGCAAAGCTCAATTAATGGCATCTCAGAAAAGTCTTCAATTATCTGAACATAATTTGTTAAGTACTGATAACAATTTTATGATGTCTACCTCATGAGATTTTGACTTAATAAAAGAAAATAGATTAATTTAAGCTGATTAATATATTTTTTTTCGCCAAGAAACAGTTTGAACAAAGATAGCACAATGTTTGGATGTGGTTGAGAAGCCAAAACATCGACAGAATTGTTATGGTTTTTGTTGAAGGTTTTATCACATCTTGTTTATTAGCATGATATCCTTCATGTGTGGAACTGAAACCCAAACAAAAACATGGCTGAAAATACTTGTATGAAGTCCTTATATATCATTATCAATTATCAGTTGGAGGAGTGTGGTGTAATGGTTATTGTCATAGGGAAAATGGACACAGTGAGACAAGTTCAAATCCTGAACAAATCTGTTTGCATTTCACATAGCATTAATACCCTTGGGAAAAGGTATACAGCCAACTAATCTCCCTCTAGCTGTGGGTTAAAAGTAGGACAGACTGGGCTCTTTAACTATGGTTTAGCAACCAATCTAGGAGAAGGGAAAATTGACTGAGTTACATCCTACTCATGTGGAAGAGTTGGTACATATACTTATATATCATCATTATTTTGTCATCAGACTTGCAGTAAGACACAATGTTTACATTGCTATGATACAAGGTTGTGACTATTCTCCTCTATGGTTCAGTCAAAGATAAGATCTCTGTTAAATGACTGACTAAAAGAAAGAGATAAAACTTTTCCCTAGGATATTTCAGAGTTAGTCATGTGGTCAACATAGTCATACATTGTTAGATAGCGATGGAAAGAAAAAAGAAAAAAAAATGTACATGAGCATTTATTTTTAAAGATGAATGTCTTACATGTAACAAAACCCCAACAAATTTGAGGCTGAAACTTTGTGATAAAATAAAGCAAAAATTGTAAAAGTCTAAATAACTTATATACAATGATTGAAAAATAAAATTAGCCAAATAAGTTTGTCAGATTTAAACTTTAAAAAAAACAGAGAAGAAACCATGTAAAAATATACAAATTATTTGTAGTGTTTAATTACATGAAGCTACAATTTTGCAAAGTATTATTGCTAGTTACTTAAAACCTTATAATTGCTTGCAAATTATTAGTGTTAGATAGGAATACTTAAAACAATTAAATAGATCTGTTTGAAGATTATTATAATTGCTTGCAAAAAAAAGTGAATAATAATAACAAAGAAAGACAACCAACTTCTGCATTTGGTTTGGTTGTTTTATGGCATATCAACCCTTTTTGGGTCATTTAATACTAAAGTCATTTTGATATCAGGTTTCTTACAGTACCTTTTGGTTGCTTAAATGGTCACCCATCTGAGTATTGAACAGGCTCGTTGCTGCTTAACTTAAGTGATCTAGCAGGAACTGGTGTTTTCAACATGATTTGAGCATAAAGACTTCTGCATTAATAACCCAACAAAAGTTGACATGCCATAAAATCAACCAACTAACTTAAAATTGTAGATGCACTTGATGTTATTTTATTCTATGATGAATATCTGCACCATATTCTAGATTTCCACTTGAATACAGTACAATTTCTGCAAAACATCTTACATTCACTATTTCCCATTTTGTTCTTTAGAACTGCATCCTGATTAATATTTTTCAAGGAAAAAAAAAAAAAGATGGAAATTTTCAGTGCCAAATTCTGAGTTGATCATTTAACATGATTGGATCTTTGGAATTCCTCCAAAATTCATTCTTATAACAATTGCTTAAAAGCTACCTATGGCGGCCATTAAGTGGGATCTGAAATCAAATCCTATATATAGAATTTGTATCATTATTAGGAATAAGGGGAAGTATTATATCATTTAATGGTTATTTCCCTTGAGAAATCATAATGAGCAAGATAAGTGCAATCTCAGACTGCATATGATTATTAAATTTGAAAATTGGACTGGAAGTTGCTTTATTCAATTAAAACATTTTAATGCAATTGCACTAACAAATATCTATGCCATTTTTGGCTGTTATGATACTTACTAGAATTGGATTATAATCTTTTAGATTTTTGAAAAATCATGATCCAACACATAAAGTGATTGGTTTAGCTCAGTTGGTAGAGCACCCCACTAGGAATTGCAAGGTTCCGGGTTCGATACCAGTCCTCGACAACTCAGTGCATGAGTAGCACAGCTAGGTAATCTGATCTGTACATTAAAACACTGAGAGCTACTGGAATGTGTGGTGCTCCAACTCAGCAAAAAAAAAGAAAACAATCTGCTGGTTTGGCACTAATGAAAAGGGATAGATTCCTTCACTCTTCAGCTGATATTAGCAATAGATCACTGCACTGACAACACATAAAATAATTTCAACATTTAAAGCTTGTATATTAACATAATTGGAGATGCTTGATGTAATGGTTATGATCATAGAAAATGGACATGGTGAGAGGAGTTCAAATCCTGGACTAGGCTGTTTGAATACATAGAATTTGTATCATAATTGTAAACAAGAGGAAGTACTAAGGGACAGTTTAACTCAGTCAGTAGAGCATCCGCCACAAAACCCAAAGGGTCTGGGTTTGATACCAGCCCTCACTAACTCAGCGCATGAGTGGTAAAGTGGGGATCTGATGGTATATGTGGCACACCATCTCAGACCCAAAAACAATCTCCTTGGGCTAGCATTAATGAAAAGGAGATTGACTCCCTTGCTGTCGGGCTGATGCTGACACTAGGCCACTCTGCCAACTTTACTATTTACTACTAGTATCTAATAGTTATCTCCCTTGAGGAATCATAACGATCGAGATTAGTGGAATCTTGGAGCTGACATCATTATTAATTTTACAAATTGGATTGGAAATTGCTTTATTCAATAAGAGTTATTTCACATATCTCACTACTATGTGTCATTTTATGCCGTGTTAGGATAATATCTAAGCATATTAAAAATTGGATCATTATCTTTTAGATTTTTTTTTCATTTATATCCTCCACATAAGGAAATAATTTAACATTTAAGCTCATATTAACCTCATTAAAGAAAAAGATTTAGATGATTATTCTTAGGTTCTTATGATTTTAACAAGTTTCAGGTTTCTAGCATACAGTTTTTGTTGTTGTTTTTTGGGTTCTTACCAATTCTTATACACAAACACATTTGTTGCATGAACCATAAAATATTTATTGTTAGTCTTATATGTTGGAATTGGTGTTATAATGTATTTCCCTGAGGGAACTGTTTGTAGCTTTCCAAAGACTCCCAAACGACCTCTTTACATAAAATAAAAAATAAAAAATGAAAAAACATTGATTTAAAGTTTTTTTCTCAAAAGATTATAAAACACTCATAAAAACAAAAAAAACAACATATAATGGTTATATTCACCCAACCCCTCCACAATGAGCAGGATGCAAACAAGGTCAATTTTTAAGTGGAGCACAATGGTTTGAATTTAGAGTTTCCCTTCTCCTAGACTGGTTGCCATATCAAAGTTGAAGAGCCCAGTCTTCCCTGCTGTGGGGAGACTAGTTGGGTACTAGTGGTATACAAAATGCAAACAACCTTGTCCAGGATTTGAACTCAAGTATCCAAGTCCATTTTCAACAACAATAAACATTATGCCACAAGCTACTCCATACATATGGTAACATACATACAAAAATGAGATCATTATAATAGATTGATTTAAATGGCATGTCAACTTGTCTAGGATTATTTTATGCCTTGAAGTTAGGGAATCTCATTCATTGTTCCTATTAGCATTTTTTGTGTAGTTGTTCTAAAAGAGGGCTTTGTTATTGGCATACTATCAAATATGAATAATTTTAAAACAGATCTGACCCATAGATGCAATCCAATTACCACTCCCTGGTGAGAGTAGACCTGGAGTATAAAGGGGATCTCCACTACTGGAGGCCTGCGCATCAGAAGCAGTTTTAGTGTCATACCAGAACATCCCTTTTTTGTGGGATGTCTTTTCCTTCTGCATCCTTATAGTAATGATTACAGTAGATTTTAAGGGAGATAACTCCTTATAAAAATGTTGGAAATTGCAAAAACATTAGGTTCAAATCAGCCCCAATTTAGTTCTATAATATGAAAAAAAAAAAAAAAAAAAGGAAAAAGAAAGATTTTGCTGAATCTCAAGTTTCTATTGAGTTTTTATTTGAAAAAAGAATGCCAAAAGATTCAGCTCGCAAATAAAAGAAAACTTTGAGCACTAATTAATTCTCTCGGAAGGTTGCAATCTATCAAAACTATAAATAAATTAAATGAGGTTTTATGTTTCATAGATTATTTTTATCTAAAATAATTCACCTGATTAAATCAGGTCAGATTTGTAGGAGCATTTCAATTTTTCCCCACTCTTTTGACATTAAGAGGGAAAAAATTGACTTAAAGCATTCCTAGGGTACAATGGGTTACAATCAAAATTCAAGGACAATAACATCCATAAAGCAAATTTTTGGGTTTCAGTATTTTAATAATTGACTGATTTTAATGCCATGTCAAACTGTCTCAGGTTATTTTATGCTTAGAAGTTAGGGAATTGCATTGATTGGTTGCCCATATTTACATTTTTTTGTATATTTTTCTTCAAATTTCTTCTTTTTTTTTTTGCATTTGGTTATGTGATATAGATTATTCCTATCTAATACAAATACTTAGCATATAATAGTATGGTTTTAACTAACTTAATAATGATAATCCCTAGTAAATTATTGAGCAGTTTCTAATTGACCCATAGATGGGGATACCCTAACAGAGTGAACCTGGAAGTAATGACATACAATACACTTGTAGCCTTATGCCAAATAAAGTTAAGTTTTGTAAATATGAGGTGTCACTACTAAATAATTCTACTGAGCTTGTATTAGTTGAACCACAGGATTTTACATGAATTGTGTGTTCTACACTAACCAAGAGGCCTTGTATATGTTGAATCACACAATGTATCTATGAATTGTGTGTTCTACACTAACCAAGAGGCCTTGTATAAGTTGAACCACACAATGTATCTTTTGAACTGTGTGTTCTACACTGACCAAGAGGCAAATGTAAATCTGTGAAACCTTTAATCCACTTCTGTTATAAGTTTACTGTTACACATCGACTGAAGTAGAAGTAAAAATGTTTTAAAAAAGAAATATCAATTCTAGAATTGAGAAATGTACTAATTAGAATTTTTTTGTTGTTTGAAAAGAAAAAGAAAAGAAAAAGAAAAAAAAAGAAAAAAAAGAAAGAAATAAAAAAAGAAAGAAAAAAAAAAGGAAGAAAAAAAGAAAGAAAATGGCTAGCAATCACTTCCTATGCCAACTGATGTTTATGTGTAAGAACGCATGTCAAAAGCACATGTGTTCAAGTGGCACCACAGATTCTTGTCGAGGCTGAAAAAATCTCAAGATTAAACATTCTGGGATAACCATGCACATCAAGAAATGGCAAACAAAAAAAAAAAGTTTTAATAAATAATTGTTCAAAATGACCAACTCAAGTATCAGAATGATCGCAGAAATGGTTTTTCACCATAAAGAAACCATTAAACAAACTTTTTCCAATTGACGGGTTGCTTGATTTTTTAAATTGACCATTTTATGATATGTCATAAAAACATGTCTCTTGAACGAATGTGTAACACTGAACTTAAACCTGAGTAGAGTGAAACTTGCCAGGATTTGTTTATATTTGACATTGGTCAATATAGACTATGAGGTTAGCACATGCACACTATTATTGGACTTGTATTAGCCCGGTCTTATTCCCATCAACCCTTTTTATCATATATGTGCTAGAAGGCAGTGGCTGAGGGTTCTTAGTGTCCTGAGTATGATGTTAAACTGCATCTAGTGGTGAAGTTCCAATTGTGAAATTCTGGGGAATGTGAGTACCCTTTATCACCAATTACTACCAGGTCCAATCTGAACCAGATTAGTAGTTAGGGTTCCATCTATGAGATAAATAGATTAAAAAAAATGAGTATTAAAATGTGTTTTAAAAAAATTGAATACCCAACAAGAATGAATAAACAAAATGTCTTCAGCATCAAAATAACCCAACAAGGGTTGACATAGCTGGAAAATCCAACAAGCCAATTAACCCAGTTTTATTTTAATAGGTCCACACCTCATAACAATATGATAGTTGAAATATTGGTGCACTGAGAGCAGTAGGTAGGAACTTGTAAAAGAAAGAACCATAAATATCATTATGGATGAAATTATGAGTTTCAGACAAAAAGAGATTTTTATGGTGATGTTGGTGTAAAACAATGGTTCACAACCATTTTTTTTTATTTTTACCTATGACCCCCTTTTGAGTCCTATTTTACTTTGGTAGCCCACAAAGCCATTCAATGTTTAAATTCTATATAAAATTTATATTTACCACAACCCCTCCACATGTGCAGGATGTGACACAAGGTCAATTTCTTAATTAGAGTTTAACAGGTTTGAAATAAGAATTTACCTTTTCCTAGATTGATTGCCTAACCAATGTTAAAGGGCTCAGTCTGCCTACTTATTTACTCATAGCTGGAAGGAGAATAGCCTGATTCATACTTTTTCACAAGGTATTAGTGCTATGTGAAATGCAAACAGCCTCATCCAGGATTGAACTTGTCTCATGTTCATTTCCACAATGGTAATCATTACACAATGCACCTCTATTGTATTGTTTATATGTTTTCCTGGGGGTCCATATGACTCCGGTTGAAACCACTGGTGTAAAGGTTAGTAAGCTAGGTGAGTAGACCACTGGTTAGTGAGTTTGATTTCACTTGGTGTCCCATACTTCTCTTGGTCATGTGCCAATTTACTAATTTTAGCTTAGCTTTTGGGCATTCTCATATGGTGTAATGGTTAGCAGTCATACTAGCAGACTATTGGTTAGTGAGTTTTGTTTCTCACTGGGTGTCCTAAAGTTCCCTGTGCATGTGCCAATTTGCTCATCTTAGTAACTGTTTTGAGCTCTCCTGTGGTGTAATGGATAGCGAGCTAAGATAGCAGACCATTATTAGTGAATTCAATTCTCACTGGTTGCTCCCATACTTCTGGCTTGTGCCACAACTTAGTAATTAGTAAATAATGACTCAGGAGGTTCTGTTTTACAATGTAATCTATCATGGAAAAACAGCTGCAATTGACTTTGCAGCCCTTTTTGTTTTACATCAATCACAAATCCATAAAAAAAACCATATGTACTAAGGCTAATCATGTTAAAAACAGCAAAAAAAATGTCGATTCTAACATTAAAAACAGGAAAAACAAAAAAAAAAAAACAAAAGAGAACAGTTTTCTTTTTATATTCAACAATTTCCAGTGACTGCAATGGACTTAAGTCTGTCTGTTTTGCTCTTCTAAAAAAAATAAAAAAAAAGAATGTACCAGAATGCACTGATGTTTATTTAGTTTGTAAAATTTGTCCTAAGTTTTTTCAATTAAT
>CM042142.1:42818920-42901420 GCA_023376005.1 Doryteuthis pealeii
CGAAATAAAATATCATCATTGATGAGATGGATTACTAAGAAAGGAAAGAAAAAAATCATTAGATTTATTACTCAGCAGCTTTAGTTATGTTTCATCTCCATGTGAAAGATATTTTTAAATCTGCATGACTACATTTAGAATTTTATCTTCAGTGGATAAAACCCCAGCTTTATTTGTAATGTGTTGTTGTTTGGTGCTGTGCACATTTTCGTATGTGCATTACACACACACACACACCACACAGCATACACACACACACTTCTTATATTTCAATTGCATGCGTTTTTTCTTCCTGTATATAATATTTATTACATGTTCATAAATATATTCCTTTACTAATGTGTGTATTATTTGTGTATGTGTGAGTATGATTACGAATATTATAATTATTAATTACTATAATATATTAGTGAATGAAGTGACAATAAAAGTTTATATAAAATATATAAAATTATAATTTAATATATAATTACACATAATGTTATTCTGTACTTCGTATGTGCATTGAATGCTATATAAATATATAAATAGGAACATGAATTACATATACAATTGATATACAATAATGGTGATCTTAGTTTTCTTTTCTTTTTTTTATTAATTTCTTACTAATTAGTTTTTATGAATTCTCCGTACTTAGCTGTCTCTCTGTTTTAGACTCTTTATAGACTATTATTTCCTTCCCATATTCCAACATCTTGAATTACAACAGCTGATAATGCAGCGATTTGTTAATTCAAAATTTTCTTTTCCAGTTATTGACGTATTTGAATGATGAATTTTCTTAAACAGAGTTTTGAAAAGTTTTAGATTAAACTAGATAATATGTAACTAATCAAAAAAACCCCCTATTTGTTAGTTTGCTTACCACAACATATACTACACTGGACCTCATACAGTCACTAATAAATGTCAAGAAAAGATAGTCTTTATATACCTGTATGTAATTAACCAATAATTCTGTAGCCTAATAAAGAAGTAATTCATTCAACAAAAACAAGGTTCCTTTTTTTAAGCATTAAACCCTTCCTGTAATTGCACTTAATGGGGATGAATATAAATGCTGTTTTGGAAAATTATATTGCACAATTGTTTGAAAAGTTAACTGTAATAAATTACACAACACTCCAGTCAATTTTAACTACTGAGAGGAATATACCCAATTGCATTAATAATAAATAATAATAACCAGTACATATAATCCTTACACCAATCGTAGAACTATACTTCCTTTCTTAAAACTCAAAACCAAATACATTATTTTGTATAGATAATATAATATATAATTATATAATAATATTATATATAGGGTCATCACAGACACATGTCTCGACTAATCTTATCTCATCAGGTGGCTAGACATTTGTACTACCTACAGCCGAAGGAACTCCGATTCGTTGTTCAGTCAGCACCTTAATCAATTAGCTGTCTTCACTTTATCAGAAATGGAGGGAATTTAACGGTTTTAATACACACATCCTTGTGTAAATGGCCGTCACAGAGTCTCCATTCCTTATATAGAAGAGCGTTTGCATGTACCTCTCAATTATGCACAAACAAATTGACAGACAATTTATACGCCTAATATTAACCTGATGCTTGGGAAAATCTAGCATCGAAATTGAGAGAATGCGTAAGGACGATGTTGTCTAGATAAAGAGTTTTGAAGAAAAAGACTGAAGCATCAAGATCAGCTCGCCAAACTTTGAACAAAAACATTTAACTCCGCCTTTAGAACATTTCATTTGTCATGTGTTTCATAGCTCGCAGCAAGCTGGCTGCTATCACACTCGAGGAAACACCAAAATGTCTTCTTGATGCATGCAACAACGCATGGAGGAATTCAAACCATTCACTGCTGACCTCATCTATCACTTCACGATAGGAGAGTTCCCACCATTAATATTATTATATATATAAAATCTCAATTCAGCTAAGAGTTAATTAGTTTGACATAAAACCAAATAGTAGAAAGAGAGTAAAAAAAATTGCATACTCTTCAAAGTGGAGTGCACATATGAAGTCAGTATTCAAAATTCTGCTTCCTTATATGTATTTACCGAATCCCTCTCCACCATGAACAGATTTGACACAGATCAATTTCTTAAACGTTTAACAGGTGAATTCAGACTTTTTTTCAATTCTCCTAGACCAGTGGCATACCCAAGTTAATGAGTTCAGTCTGACCACAGCTTGAGAGATATTTGGATGCATACTTTCCCAAGGGTATTAGCACCATGTGAAATACAAATAGTTCATGTCCAGGATTGGCTGTGGACGTGTTCCTTTAGTATAACAATAACTAATACATCATGAATGCCTTCCCTTAGGTTCAAACAAAGCCATTATGCCAGCAGCAAACTTGCACCCATCTCAACCACTATGGCAAATTCCCAACCACCTCTTTTTCTTATATATATATGACATATATATAATATCTTATATATTATATACAGAGACAGGACAGAACAGAAATAACAATCTGAAATAAACATGTGTGTTGTGAATTAAACTTTGATAATTGATTACTTGTAAAAGTTCTCCCCCCCCCCCCCCCCCCCTGGCCATTTGATACAGCATTTATACACCAAGGAGCCTGCACTCTAGCCTGGAAATGTTAATAGAGCATTCTCAGTCACCATTAAACCATTTTATGCAATAACAAATGACACTTAGTAAAAAAATGACGTTTCGTCTCCTCTGTTATTCTCCACCATCCAAATTACTGGGCCACCTAAGGACATTAATAGCAAGCATACTTAGGAACTACACTATTTCAAATTAATGTCTTTCTAAATAAGTGAAAACAACTTGGTTGCCTATGACAATCCTGCTATCGAAGAATTATTGGTGATGGATAAATCAATCTTTTATGGCTAGTTATCTGAAGACAGAAAACTTGATAAATTTATTACATTTAATTTATTCAAATTCCTATTTTTATTAAGTATTTGCTAAACTTACTGATATTCCAAAAAATAAACAATTTAATCAGATTTTAATTACACACAAATTTACTGATGCAATGCATAGCACAGGATCGTGGGTTAGTGTGCACTCCACTTCAAGCACTCAAAACAATCTCCTTGGTCTATCACTAAGCTTGAAAAGGTTATAGGAGTCCCTCGTGTCTGCTGCATACTGACTAGGCCACCCTTTGACACTACTTTTAATATAATAGATATACTATATATAATATACTATAATATATATAGTTTGTTATGTCTGTACTCTATAAGATAATCCAAACAGTCTTGATGTTAAGCACCAAATTTTGGTATGCTACTTATGGACTCCAAGGGAAGATTTTAATGTTAAAAATATATTCTCGTGGGGAGGGATCACATTACATTCTGTAAACAATAATCCAATGAGAAAGCCATTTCACTTAATAATATAACAATTAATTTTTCAACTTTAAAAGAAATTATGACATTCTAATTAATATATACTTTAAGGTGTATAAAATAATTGCATAGCATCATTTGCTAAGATAGGATTGATTATTGATTGATTTAATAGATGTCAATCCAGTAGTTATTTCATACCTAAGTTAGGGAAGCATTATTTTATGTATATTTACATTTTTGCTTAGTTGTTTCTTAAGAATTATTTTTGTCACATGATCCTATTTGAAATATAAATAATTTTTTAAAAAAATATCAATTGACCAATAATGGATGCTAACAGCCAGAGTGGACCTGAGTATTGATAATTGAAGATCTCCACACTCTGTAGAATTGTAAACTGAACCCACTACAGATAGAGTTTAATTGCCACACCCAAACATCTCTTACCCTTCTGCTGAGGATATAGTCAACTATACTTTAAGCAGTGATGTGAGCAAATTCTTTTATAGAGTTGATTGCTGAAAGAATCTAAAAGAGAGAATAAAACAGAAAATATTTCGTTCATTCCTTAATTGGTTTTTGGGTTTTTGTGTTTTTTTCACATCCTGAAACTAATCATTTATATATTTAGGTAGAAATAGCAGGACAGAACAAGATTAAAATGGATAAGGAAAAAACAAGAAGATACAGCAATGAAGTAAGAAAAGATTCAGAGGTATGAGATAATAAATAATCTGGTTATCAAACACCCACAGATTTTCAAGGTCTGCTACTTTCTTTTGTTCATCAAAATGCGCTTGATAATATGAAGGGTACATATCAATTACTATTACTAAGCTGTCAGGTGGTGCTAAGTAGACCAAAAATAAAAAAAAAGTTAAGATTGCTTACCAGGCATTTATATGCTGTATCACGGCTAGACACGGGAGTCGTAGGCTCCCCTTTCACTAGCACTATGACCAAGCGAGATGTTTTTGCATCGAGGTGTGCACCCACATCTACTATCAACTCACTACTTGTGAGCTACACAGATCAGATTTCCCAAACGTACTAACAATCGCTGATTGCAACGGGGCAACATTTATTCAAATCCTAGTGAACCTTTTGGTTCCGAGGTGGCTATGCTCTACGACTGAGCGAACTCACATTTTTTTAATAAAAATACTAATCTCTTGAGCATCACTTAACAATATTTCTCACAAAACACGCATTCGCTGTTTTTCGCAGACGAATATTAACTTCTGAGATACTGCAATACCCTAAAATAACAAAAAAATTGAAATGATAAGAAAAACATTAAAATAGTAAATCTTTTTTCGATTATATGGATCTTATGCTTTCTGTAATAACCATCTCAAATAAATGTTTAATTATAATAAAGATCGCCAACCAATAAACACTTTCAGAAAAATGAAATATATGAGATATTGTATATGACATCTGTCTAAATAGTTATCATTCATGTTCAACATATTTAAGTCTTAAACTTTACTCTCGATTGTGACGGATACTTCTGTTAGGTATTATGACCATAAGAAAAACATTACCCTTAACTCTCAAAAATAGTCTTCATATCTGCCATATTACACACCAGGCCTCCCAAAGGGTACCGTTATCCACCAACTTAACAGCAATAATTCCACCAGAAGTTTTAGGAAGGTATTATTCTTTCATTAAGTGCATTAGGAATATACAAGATCTTGAGACAGAATAGCTGGAATCCATCCATTCTGACTATCTTGAAAAACAGTTTGTATGGTCTTGATGAGCTGGCCAATACTGACCAGAGCACCATACTTCACATTATGAAATGGATACTCATTATGTGGATTAACTTATTGCCATTGAGGGAGTTAATTATTTCAAGCACATCATCGTGACAAAATGTAGCTTCATTTTCATATAAAAAAATTAAATAAAGTCGTCGGCCGCCTAATGTCGGTAATGAGCCATACAGCGAGGAGAGTCGATCCCCTTTTCATAGGCTAGACAAGAGATATTTTTACGTCTGAGGGCGGAAAGCACCACACCTACCATCAGCCGTCCTTGACTTTACCCACATGTATGACTGTCATACTCATATGCTGAGTGTGAGGCTGCGGTAACAAAAACAGGAACATGTGGTTCCCATAGGTGACTAGCCTCTATCCGACTAAGCTAAACCGCCTTGCATAAATTGTTTGCAAACTATATTCCAGTATATTACCACCCCATCACTCCGATTCCTGTTTGTTTTTTTTGTTTTTACAAACTAAGATACTGTTTCGAAAATGAAATCTGAACGCAGTCGTATCTGTACAAGACAGATATAGTATCAAGTACGACTACTTTGCTTGCTTTGTCCTACCAATTCACGAGAAAGGTTAACTAGTGGAACTTAGTTTATGATATTCTTACACTCCCTAAAAAAGGAGCCGTGTTGCAAAACTGTTTGATAAATGCAGCGAAGACAGAGGCTGCCAAAAAAGACTGATGTTTAGAAGGTCTAAGTAGCTTTGGATGCTATGTATAGCTATTTCTTCATTAAACATAAATATGCTTTTCAAAAAACATTTTTTAATAGCCCTAATACAGTTCTCTATGAAAAAGAAAAGATATAGTGAAAAGAAGAAACTATTTAAATAAATGAATAGTACGGAAAGTTTTTCATGATATTAAGGCAATGCTTTAGTTTTATTTTCACCCAAAGCAGATAAAAAAAGAAAAGACCAATATTGTTGGAAACCTTCGTGGGTTTGAAAAAGCAATAAAAAAAAAAAGTCCAAAAATGAAGAAAAACCAAAAATGCGAGAAATTCTGATCTTTAATGGATGTCTACTAAAATGAAACACTATACAAACAAAAATTTATAATATAATTAAACTTAACAAGAGGACTTAACTCTGTAAAATAAAGTTTTAATTCGTGTCTATAAAACAAACCGTAAAGAGGAAAACAGAAGATGGTGTTAAAGTAAAGTATAATGGTAAAAATTTTTTTCTTTTTTGTTAATATTAATGGCTGCGGTGCTTTCCAACAGACTCCTGTCTTGTTTTTGTTTGTTGGTTTTTTTTTACTAAAAATTTATAACACTACTTAATGACTTTAAAAAAAAAATTCTACCAAAAAAAAAAAAAATCTTCTAAAACCAACAAAACAAAAAAAAAACCCCCCTTTTAATTGGGCACGCGGCTATTTTTAAAAATAAATATTTGTTGCTTTTTCTTTTTCATAAACAGAAAAATGTGGGGTAAACCATTTTTTTTTTTCTAATTTCATATTTCTTTGGAATCAAAACTGGTGTGCAAAACCCCCCAATATGGAAGAAATCTTCAAAAAAATCCCAAAAAAAAAATAAAAATTTCATGATTATTCATTTAGATGGAATCACTGCTAAAGTTACCAACTACCTGTAAAGTTATTTCCAAGGCGATAAATCTCTCAATTCATCGCAGCCAAGAAAAATTTATCTTCCATGTCAGAGAATATATCATCTGCTCAAATACTTTTTCAGTGTTCATTGTTACAAATACTTCATTCACCACTGCAAACAAAACAAACAATATTGTTCAAGCATGTATCTCTAAGTGTTTTATACACTCAAATTGTCTACTCTGAAAAAAAAAAAATTAAGTGAATTCAAATCTCTCAAGCAAATAGAAGAATTCACTCATACTCTCTGAGTAAAGAATCGCAAATAATTATTAAAATATATTTATGAATTTCATTAATCTTAAAAATGTTTTCTTTCTCCTTTCTGGCTTTCATCCATCAGAACTTTAGACAATACACTGAGCATTTATTTCTATTTTGCTATCATCCATTTTTATGCCAGATGCCACCACTGGTAATAATGTCACATTTCAGCCCAATGCCACATTAGTAAATCATATGGTCAGTATAAACCAAAGATGACCAAGTTTCTTAATGATATGAAACCTGATATTTAACTATAGCATTGTGTTATAATTACTAATCTAGTTTATAATTTTTTTTACAATCTTTCTTCAACTAGTTTTTTCTTGTTAAATTTAAAAACTGACCATTTAAATAAAGTAGGATGAAGTAAATAAATGAATTTTTGAATGATCCACTATAAAAGCTAGGAGTGAATAAAATTTTAGTAGGGTGTAATAAAAACCATAGCAGTCCACAGGGTGAATTTACTAGTTTGCATTATAGATCTTTATAACAGAACATATACATTGCTTGTTCATGTAGACTAGTTGCCAGAATATCATAAACACCCCTAGCAGAATGCCCTGATAGGATATGACAGCCACTATGTGTCATTTCACATAGATTCATTTCAAACACGCGTCATTAAAGAATATGTTGAAGTGAAAAATTAGGGACATCTTTTAAAAGAAGAATTTGTTAAAAACGACTTTTTGCTCTTGAAGCAAAGCTCTATGTACTCATTTAAAGCAAGAAAAAAAGATTGTAGGCCATATAGTCCTAAGCTGTTAAAACTGATGAGCTTATGTTTACTAGTTACCAAGTTTTTAATAGTGGAATCTGGGTTTAGCCATGTGCCATAAAGCAGAGAAGTACATCTGAACATAAAAACATGTTGATTTGTGGCTCAACTCACAAAACCTCCATCTAATATCAAGATACCTATCTATGTAGAAGGGGTTCGGCTTGTGTAATGTCATTGCCTAGAGAAGGACACGAAAACATTTGCCTCTATTGCAATTCGATATAGACAGATATGTGTGCTTTTAAAAAGAAAGGAACATCTCTTAACACTTGGCATAAGCCTCTTAAAGCTAGCATAGTAGACAATTTCAAGTACCCTAGGTAGTAATATATCATCTTCCCACAGAAAGCGAGGTTAATGCCACAACATAGGAACGCATGTGGCTATAAAGATTTGTTCATTATATTGAAAATCAGATCCTCACCGAAAGTTAAAGTGACAATTCTTCCAGGCCAGGTTGATATCAATGCTACTGTTGCTGCACTACTGGCGACCCTACAGGCGCTTGAATAGGCTAGATGGGAGCTGCACCAAGAAGCTGCGTCGATCTTGAACAAATCGTGAACAAACACCTCAGAGGAAACAAACGCCACTGCACTCTCCCCCCACATCACACAAAACCATCCTTGTTATTTAAAAAAAATTAATTTAAGACTCAAAGATGCATTTCTATTTAGTCTTAATTGATATTTCTCGATGTAAACACTGAAAATCTAGTTATGTTTGTAAATTGATATTCAATAATTCATTTGGGCGTTAATGGAAATTAAATTTCTTACAAGGAGTGCTATTCCATGTAAAAAAACGTTGAGAAAGCCCTAGTCAAGACTATTACAACTGAATTTTTTTAAACATTTTATCTTATAATTAAAAAATTTAAAAAATCTCGACCTTCTTATCAAACAATATTTTTGTTTGCTGTTGCTGTTTTGTTGTTTTTGTTTCTGTTCCCCATTTCTATTTCTCTTTACATAACTTGATCTAAATATTCATTCACACCTGCCCATGTTTTAGACAGATGTTATTTAAATAAGACTTTGATGCAGTTTAAATAATCAAGAGAAATGTCGCCTATTGATTATACCTTGTAGTAAATTCCAGGATCTTATCCGCTCACCCCCAAAACAATTGCAAATTAAAATCTGTTATCACCCAAACTGTTTTTCATTGATCACTTGGGAATTTTCATTGCAATCCAGTCAGCTAACAATAATTGCTTTTGTTGTTATGAATTCCCCAACACACAAAGAATTCAAAGCTGGAGACTGCAAATTGAGTAGGAAAGGTATTAAGTATCATTTATTGGGAATTTGGTACGCAAGTGGATTTAGGCTTATTTCTTCTATATGGTCAGGAAAATAAATCAGAGAAGAATAGCATCATGCTTAGATTTAATATCGTTGAGCTTAGTTTATTTTGTGTTAAGACTAGTAACCCTTATCCACATTTTTGTAGGTCAGTAATTTGAAAAACTGAAGATAGACATCTAGGATTGCTTTAGTTCCAGATTTTTTTATTATCTGAAGATTATCTTTCAATATGAATTGGAAAGAGGTGATAAAGTATTAGTAGCCTGTGAGACAATATTAAAAACAACCATTAGGACGGACAGAAAAAATAATAAAAATGGATAAAGCTAAATTACAAAATACCAAATTCAAACATTCAAAATTTAATCAAACATTTAGAAGTGAATATAATATATATATAATATATATTCCTTCCTAAATGTTTGATTAAATTTGATGTCTTGAATTTGTATTTTTGTAATTTAGCTTTATTCAATTTTTTATTTCATTTTTCTGTCAGTCCTCAAAGTTTGTTTTAATATTTGTCTCACAGCTACTAATACTTTATTCACCTCTTTCCAATTCATATTGAGATAATCTTCAGATAATAAAAAAAAATCTGAACTAAAGCAAATCCTAGATGTCTATCTTCAGTTTTATTCAAATATGACCCTACAAAAATGTGGATAAGGTTCTCAAGTCTTAACACCAAAAATAAAACTAAGCTTCACGATATTTAGAATCTAAGCATGATTGCCTATTCTTCTCTGATCTTATTTTCCTGACCATATAGAAAAGAAATAAGCCTAAATCCACTGAGTACCAAATTCCAATAAATGTACTTAAATACCTTTCTACTCATCTCTGCATCTCCACTTGATATCTTTGTGTTGAAATTCATAAACAAACTAAAGCCAATTATTATTAGCTGACTGATTGCAATGAAAAAATCCCAAGTGATCAATGAAAACAGTTGGGTGATAAAAGCTTTTATAAATTTGCCAATTGTTTGGTGAGGATAAGATCCCTGGAATACTACCAAATAATCAATAGGCAGAACATTTTCTTGATTATTTCAAACCATCACAACTCTTATTTAAATAACATCTGTCTAAAACATGCAGGTGTTAAATAATTTATCAAGTTATGTTAAAGAGAAATAGAAAATGGGAACAAAAAAAAAACAAAACAAAACAGCAACAGCAAAACAAAATATTGTGATAAGAAGGTGCGAGATTTTTTAAATTTTTTAATTAAAGATAAATGTTTAAAAAAATTCAGTTGTAATAGTCTTGACTAGGGCTTCTCAACGTTTTTACATGATTACACTCCTTGTAACGAAATTTAATTTCCATTAACCCCCAAATGAATTAATTGAATATCAATTTACAAAACATAACTAATTTTCAGTGTTACATGAGAAAATAATCAATAAACTACAAATAGAAATGCATCTTTAGTTCTTCAATTATTTTTTAATAACAAGGATGGTTTGTGTGATGGGGAGAGTGCCAGTGGCTGTTCCCTCTGGAGGTGTTGTTTCCACGATTTGTTCAAGATCGCACCCAGCATTCTTGTGCAGCTCCCATCTAGCCTATTCTCTAAGCGCCCTGTTAAGGTCCAAGTAGTGCAGCCATACAGTAGCATTGATATCACCATGCCTGGAAAAATTGTCACTTTAACTTGTCGGTGAGATCTGATTTTCATATAATGAACAATATCTTATAGCCAACCATGCTTTCCCTATGTGTGCATTAACATCGCTTCTGTGGAAGAGATATTACTACCTAGGTACTTGAATTGTTCTACTAGCTTTAGAGCTTATCGCCCAAGTGTAGAGATGTCTCCTTTCTTTTTAAGCACACATACTCTGTTTTATCGGAATTCACATAGAGGCCAATTTTCGTGCTGCCTTCTCTAGGCAATGACACTTACACAAGCCGAACCCCTTCTACATAGATCAGGCGTATCTTGAATATTAGATGCAGGTTTGTGAGTTTGAGCCACAAATCAACATGTTTTATGTTCAAATGTACTTCTCTGCTTATGCACATGGCTAAACCCAGATTCCACTATATACAAACTTGGTAAAACTAGTAAAATAAGCTCATCAGTTTAACAAAGCTTAGGATATATTGCTACAATTCTTTTTTTCATTCATTTAAATGAGTACATAGACTTTGCTTCAAGAGCAAAAGTCATTTCAACAAATTCTTCTTTAAGAAAGATGTCTAATTTTTCACTTCAACATCATTCATTTAAATGACCCGTATGTTTTGAAATGAGTCCTATGTGAATGACACTAGTGGCTGTCATATCCTATCAGGCATTCTGCTAGGTGTTATGATATCTGGCAACTAGTCTACATGAAACAGCAATGTATATGTTCTGTTATAAAGATCTATAAATGCAAACTAGTAAATTCACCCCGTGGACTGCTATGCTTTTATTCACCCTACCAAAATTTTATTCACTCCTAGGCTTTTATATGGATCATCAAAAATTATTTTATCTCTACTTCATCCTACTTTATTTAAAATGGTCAGTTTTTATTTTAACAAAAAAAAACTAGTTGAAGAAAGACTTGTAAAAAAAATTATAAAACTAGAATATATAATTATAACACAATGCTATAGTTAAATATCAGGTTTCAATTCATTAAAAAAACTTGGTCATCTGGTTGTATCTGACCATATGATTTTACTAATGATGGCATTGGCTGAATGGTGACAATTATACCAGTGGTGGCATGGCCATAAAAATGATGATAGCAAAATAGAAATAACATGTCAGTTATTGTCTAAGTTCTGATGGATGAAAAAGCAAGAAAGGAGAAGAAAACAATTTTAAATTAATGAATTAAATAAATATATTTTAAATAATTATTGCATTCCATTTACTCAGAGAGTTGAGTGAATTCTTCTATTGCTTGAGAGATTATCACTTAATTTTTTTTTTCAAGACAATTTGAGTGTATAACACACTTAGAGAACTGCTTGAACAATATTGTTTGTTTGTTTTGCCAGTGGTGAAAAGTATTTGTAAACAATGACACTGAAAAAAGTATTGAAGCAGAATGATAATTCTCTGACCTGGAAATAAATTTTCTGCTGATGATTGAGAAGATTTATGACTTGGAAATAACTTTACAGGTAGTTGGTAAACTTTACAGTGATTCCATCTAAATGAATAATCATGAATTGATTTCTTCCATAATTGGGAGGTTTGCACACCAGTTATTCCAAAGAATATGAAAATTAGAAATTACAATTATGAAGCATTGAGCAGGGTTTTTTGTTTTTGTTTTTTTAGAAAGATTTTTTTTTTTGTAAATTTTTTTTTAAAAGTCATTAAGTAGTGTTTAAATTTTTAGTAAAAAAAAAACCCAACAAAAAACAAAAAACAAGACACAAAGTCTGTCTGGAAAGCACCCAGCCATTTAATATTAACAAAAAAAGAAAAAAATTTACCCTATTTAATTACTTTAACACCATCTTCTGTTTTCCTCTTTTGTTCTTAGACACAGACATTAAAATTTATTTTAAAGAGTTAAGTCTCTTGTTAGTTTTATTATTATCAAATTTTGTTTGTATGTTTTCTTTTAGAGACATTAAGATAAATTTCTCCATTTTTTTTCTCCATTTTATGGACTTTTTTTTTTATTGCTTTTCAAACCCCGAAGGTTTCCAACAAATTGGTCTTTATTTTTTTTTATCTGCTTTGGGTGAAATAAAACTTAAAAGCATTGCCCTTAACTATCTTGAAAAAACTTTCCTACTATTCATTTATTTAATAGTTTCTTCTTTCACCTATACTCTTTATACATTTTTCATAGAGAACACTGTATTAGGGCTATCTAAAAATGTTTTTAAAAAGCCATTTTTATTTAATGAAGAAATAGCCTATACATAAGCCAAAGGCTACTTAGACCCTTCTAACATACTCTTTTTGGCACCTCCTGCACTTACCCTCCCATTTATCAAACAGTTTGCAAACTCCTTTTTAGGGAGTGTAGAATAATCATACTAGTTCCAATTACCGTTGAATTGGTAAGACAAAGCAGCAAGTAGTCGTAACTTGATACAAATCTGTCTTGCTACAGATACGACTGGTTTCAAATTTCATTTTCGACAGTAATCTTAGTTCTGTAAAAACAAAAAACAAAACAAACAGGAATCGGATGTAGATGGGGTGGTTAATATAACTGAATATAGTTTTGCCAAACAATTTCTGCAAGGCCGGTTTAGCTTAGTCGGTAGAGTGTCCACCTGGGAACCACAATGTTCCTGGTTCGTTACCAGCCCTCACCAACTCAGCATATGAGTAGCACAGTCATCTGTGCGGTAAAGTAAGGAGCTGATGGTAGGTGTGGTGCTCCCCCTCAGACGCTAAAATAATCTCCTTGGTCTAGCCCTATTGAAAAGGGGATAGACTCCCTCGCTGTATGGCTCATACCGACATTAGGCCGCCCCGACGACTTTATTTACTTTTTTTATATGAAAAATAAGCTCACATTTTGTCACGATGAATGTGCTTGATATTAACTCCCCCAATGGCAAATAAGTAATCCCACATATGAGTATCCATTCATACATGTGAAGTATGGTCCCCTCTGGTCAGTTGCCAAGTTCCATCAAGACCATACAACTGGTTTTCAAGATAGTCAAAATGGCTGGATACTTTCTGCTCAGATCTTGTATATTCTAATGCACTTATGAAGATAAGTACTTCCTAAAACTTTGGGGAATTTTGCTGTTAACTTTGATGAACGGTACCCTTTGGGAGCCTGTGTGTAATATGGCAGACAGAAGACTACTTGAGAGTAAGTAATGTTTTTCATGGTCAAATACCTAACAGAAGTATCCGTCAACATCAGATAAAATTTAAGACTTAAATTGTTGACATGACAAGATAAACAGACAGATGTCAAAAATCTCTCATATATTTCATTTTTCTGAATAGTGTTTATTTTGCGATCTTTATTATCAATTAAACATTTATATTGAATGGTTATTACAAAAGATAAGTCCATATAATGGAAAAAAGATTTACTAATAATGTTTTCTTTTCTTTTCATTTTTTTTTTTTTGGTATTATCTCATGAAGTTAATATTGTTCTGCGAAAAACAGCGAATGGTGTTTTGTTGAGAAATATTAAGTGATGCTCAAGAGATTTTTTTTATTAAAAAAAATGTGTTCGCTCAGTCAGTAGAGCATCCACCTCGGAACCAAAAGGTTCCTGGTTTGATAATGGCCCTTGCCAACTCAGCGCATGTGTAGTACAGTTTGGGAAATCTGATCTGTGTAGTAAAAGTAGTAGTTGATAGTAGATGTGGTGCACCACCTCAGATGCAAAAACAATCTCCTTGGTCTAGTGCTAGTGAAAAGGGGATAGACTCCCTCGCTGTCTGCCTGATACAGACAATATGCCATGGTACAGATTTAACTTTTTTTTTATTTATTGGTCCTAACTTAGCACCACCCTGACAGCTTAGAATATATTGACTATGTACCCTTCATATTTCAACCAATTTTGATGAACAAACAGAAATTAGCAAGACCCTTGAAAATTCTGTGGGTGTTGATAACCAAGATTATTTATTATCTCATACCTCTGCTCTTTTCTTACTCATTGCCTGTATCTTCTTGTTTTTTTCCCTTATCCATTTCAATCTTTGTTCCTTGTCCTCTATTTCTACCTAAATATTATACATGGATTAGTTTCAGATGTGAAAAAAACAACAAAAAAACCCCCAAAAAACAAATAAGGAATGAACAAATATTTTCTGTTTTATCCTCTCTTTTAGATTTCTTTCACAATCACTCTATAAAGAATTTGCTCCATCACTGGCTTAAAGTATGTTGACTATATCCTCAGCAGAAGGGTAAGAGAGATGTCTTGGGTGTGGCACTTAAACTCTATCTGATAGTGAGGTTCCAGTTCTACAAATCTAAGGAGTGTGGAGCACTCCTTCATTATCATTACTCCCAGGTCCACTCTGAGCTGTTAGCATCCCATCTATTGGTCCAATTGATCTTTTTAAAAATTATTTATATTCAATAGGATCATGTGACAAAAATAACTCTTAAGAAACAACTACACAAAAAATGTAAATATAAACATACAATAAATGCAATTCCCTAACCTCTAGGTATGAAATAACCCTACATGGATTGACATGCTATTAAAATCAATCAATAATCAATCCTATCTTAGCAAATGATGCTATGCAATTATTTTATACACCTTAAAGTAATATTTAATTAAATGTACATAATTCTTTTAAAGTTGACAAATTTAAATTGTATATTATTAGTGACATGGCTTCTCATTGATTATTGTTTACAGAATGTAATGTGAATTCCCCTCCCCCCACGAGAAATATATTTTTACATTAAAATCTTCCCTTGGGTCCAATAAGTACGCATACCAAATTTGGTAGCTTTACATCAAACTGTTTGATTATCTATAGAGAACAGACAAACAAACTCATATATATATATATATATATATATATATATATATATATATTAAAAGTAAAGTCGTCAGGGTGGCCTTAAGTCAGTATCAGCCAGACAACGAGGGACTCTATAACCTTTTCACTAGTGATAGACCAAGGAGATTGTTTTTGAGTCTGAAGTGGAGTGCCACACCTACCCACAGATCCCTGTGCTATGCATATGCTATCAGTAAATTTGTGTGTAATTAAAATCTGATTAAATTGTTATTTTTGGAATATAGTAGTTTAGCAAATAAATTAATTAAAAATAGGAATTTGATAAATAAATGTAATAAAATTTTCCAAGTTTTCTGTTTCAGCTAACTAGCCATAAAAAGATTGATTTTATCCGATCACCAAATAATTCTCGATAGCAGGTGTCATAAGGCAAAACCAATTGTTTAACTTAATTTAGAAAGACATTAACTTTGAAATAGTGTAGTTCTAAGTATGCTTGCCTATTAAATGTCCTGTAAGGTGGCCACAAGTAATTTGGATGGGTGGAGGAATAACAGAGGAGAGAAAAGTCATTTTTCTTACTAAGTGTCATTGTTAAATTGAAAATAAGTGGTTCTAATGGTGACTGAGAATGCTTAAAAGTTTCCAGGCAGAGGCAGGCCCTTTAGTGTCATTTAATGTGTATCTTAAGATTGTGCTCTTTGGAGAACTTTTACAAGTATCAAATTATCAAAGTTTATCATTCACAACACAATGTTATTTCAGATTTGTTATCTCTGTCTCTGTCTGTCTCATATATATATATATATATATATATATATATATATATATAAGAAAAAAAGAGGTGTTGGGATTTGCCATAGTGGTTGAGATGGGTGCAAGTTTCCTGCTGGCATCAATGGACATTGTTTGACCCCTAAGGGAAGCAATCATGATGTATTAGTTATTGTTATAGTAAAGGAACACGTCCACCCAAATCCTGGACATGACTATTTGTATTTCACATGGTGCTAATACCCTTGGGAAAGGTATGCATCCAAATATTCTCCCTCAAGCTGTGGTCAGACTGAACTCCTTAACCTTGGTATGCCAACTGGTCTAGGAGAAAAAAAAAACTCTGAATTCAAACCTGTTAAACCGTTTAAGAAATTGATCTTGTGTCACAATCTGTTCATGTGGAGAGGTTCGGTAAATACATATAAGGAAAGCAAGAATTTTGAATACTGACTTTCAATGTAGGCACTCCCCACTTTGAAGATATGCAATTTTTTTTACTCTCTTTCTACTATTTGGTTTTATGTCAAACTAAATTAAACTTAGCTGAAATTGAGATTTTATATATATATATATATATATGGTGGACTCTCCTATCGTGAATGATAGATGAGGGTCAGCAGTGAATGATTTGATTCCTCCCATGTTGTGCATGCTATCAAGAAGACATTTTGTGTTTCCTCGAGTGTGATAGCAGCCCAGCCTTGCTGCGAGCTATGAAACCACACTGACAAATGAAATGTTCTAAGGCGGGAGTTAAATGTTTTTGTTTCAAAGTTAGGCGGAGCTGATCTTGATGCTTCAGTCTATTTTCTTCAAAACTCTTTAGTCTAGCAAAACATGCCTTACGCCATTCTCTCCAATTTGATGCTAGATTTTCCCAAGCACTCAGGTTAATATTGAGGCGTTTCAAATTGTCCTTCAATTTGTCTTTGTAGCATAAGAGAGGACATCCAAACGCTCTTCTATATAAGGAATGGAGCACTCTGTGACGGCCTTTACACACAAAGCGATGTGTGTATTAAAACCGTTAAAATTCCCTTCCCATTCTGTAAGTGAAGACAGCCTAATTGTTAAGGTGCTGGACTGACACCAACCGATC
Source organism: Doryteuthis pealeii (assembly GCA_023376005.1). NCBI lineage: Eukaryota > Metazoa > Mollusca > Cephalopoda > Myopsida > Loliginidae > Doryteuthis > Doryteuthis pealeii. The sequence continues at coordinate 42,836,356 of CM042142.1, forward strand.
GGATTTCAATTCCGGCTGTAGGTAGCTTACAAAATGTCTAGCCACACTGAAGAGACTAGATAAGTCGAGACATGTGTCTGTGGATGACCCTATATATATATATATATATATATATATATATATATATATACAAAATAATGTAATTTGGTTCTTGAGTTTTAAGAAAGCAGAAGTATCAGTTCTACGATTGTGTAAGGAAATTATATGTACTGGTTATTATTATTATCATTACTTAATGCCAAATTGGTAGTATTCTCTCTCAGTAGTTAAAATCTGACTGGAGTGTTGTGTCAAATTTATTACAGTTACCTTTTCAAACAATTGTGACAATATAATTTTCCAAAACAGCATTTACTATTCATCCCCCAATTAAGTGCATTTACAAGGAAGGGCTTTATGCTTAAAAAAGGACTTGTTTTGTGAAATGAATACATTCTTATTAGGCTACAGAATTATTGGTTAATTTACATACAGGTATATAAAGATATCTTTTCTTGACTTTATTAGTGACTGTATGAGGTCAGTGTAGTATATGTTAGTGTATCAAGCAACTAACAAATAGGGGGTATTTTTGCATTATGTTAACCATATTATCTAGTTTAATCTAAAACATTTTCAAACTCTGTTTCAAGAAAATTCATCATTCAAATAGTCAATTAAAACTGGAAAAGGAAAAATTTTGAATTAACAAATCGACTCAAATTATCTAGCATTGTTGGAATCTCAAGATGTTGAAGACATATTGGGAAGGAAATACATAGTCTAAAAGAGTCTAAAACAGAGATACAGCCTAAGATACGGAGAAATTCACTAAAACACAAATTCAGTAAGAAATTAATTAAAAAAAAGAAAAGAAAAAACTAAGAACTATACCATTACTTGTATATACAATATGTATATGTATAATCTATGTTCCTATTTATATATTAATATACATTCATATGCACATACAGAAGTACAAATACATTATGTGTATATATATATATATATATATATATATATATATATATATATATTATATAAACTTTTATTTGTCACTTCATTCAACTATATATATATATATAATATATATATATATATATATCATACACACATACACAAATAAATACACACATTAAGTAAGAGGAATATATTTATGAACATGTACATAAATATGTATATACAGGAAGAAAAAACAAGCATGCAATTGAAAATAAGAGAAGTGTGTGTGTGTATGTGTGTGTGTGTGTGTGTGTATCCACATACCAAAATGTGCACAGCCACCAAACACACACACACATTAACCAAATTAAAGCTGGGTTTTTCCACATGAAGATAACAATTCTAAATGTAGTCATGCAGCATTTAAAAATATCTTTTCACCAATGGAGATGAAACATAATAAATAAAAAGCTGCTGAGTAATCAAATCTAATGGATTTTTCTTTCCTTCTCTTAGTAATCCAATCTCATCAATGATGATGATTTTAATTCACTTCAAAAATTGTCAATAACAAATATCATCTGTTGGTTTAGCCAAATTAGCCAAATATTCATTCAGATATTTCTTCTATCCAGTTGCTCTTTATTTCTGATAGTAACACTAAGATCAGTAACAGAGTATCCTTTCTTTTATTTTTCTTAATTCTTTTTTTTTTTTTAATGTTTATATCTTCCAGATATCTCTAAGAAAGTGTCCAATTGTTTATTGCAGACAGAGCTAAAGGCTAATGATCAGATTGTACAAAAAAAAAGAAAAAAAGAAAGAAAGAAAGAAAGAAACAGATCCATTTATCCCTGTTTTAAAGAGGATCTAAAAAAAAAAAGTTTTAAAAAAGGAGTGTGTCTAAAAATAAAACCGTGAAGGTTACTGGAAGTGTATATGTCTGGGATGCTTAAGGGTACAAAAACTGTCAATCATTTATTGACAAGGTGGATTTTTATTATTTTTAGTTAACTGATTTTGTCTGAAGTATTTACTGAGAGAATATAAAAATTTGATAGTAAAAATAGGTGGAGATAAACAGAATTACCACAGATGTAGAAAACCATACTTTTAAAATGTTAATTTTATACATGAACACACACACACGTTACAAGAAAGAAATTGATAAATAGGAGTTCAAGTCTCATTAAAAGCTATTATTGATTTAAACTATTCTAACAGCTGAAAAGTATTCAATCTCAAAAGCTAGCTGGGTGTCCTAGGTATGACATTAAGCACTATCTGATGGTGAGGCTCCAGCTCTGGAACTCAGGAGTGTGTTGCCATTACTTCCAGGTCCACTCTGACCTGGAGTGATAGTACCTGTCCAGGTCCTATCTATAAGTCAAATAGATGTGTTTAAAATTATTTTTAACTACATTACTATATTGGCTCTTAAAATATTGATATTGCAACAAGATATAATGTGCTTACTTAAAGTGTATGTGAAGATACATTTTTGCACTGTTAGTGTGCTTAGCGTAACACTTTGTGTCTTAGGAAATGGAATCAGTGATCTGAGTTCAAATCCCAGATGAGGTTGTTTGCATATCACTTTATGATAATACCCTTGAGAAAGGCATGAATCCATCTGTTCTCCCTCCAGCTATGAGTAATTAGTTGGTTTTTTTAGCCTTGATTAGACAACTTATCTAGAAGGAAAACTCTGAATTCAAACCAGCTTTACTCTGCTTAAAAATTGACCTTGTGTCACATCCTGCCTGTGATGGAGGGGTTGGGTAGATACATACATTTTTATACTCTATAATTGGGACTATAATTGTTAAACTGACTTTGGAATACAATAACCTAAAAAGATTGGATGTGCTGTAAAACCAACCAACCAACCAAAAGCTGTGATAAAAACAAGAAAGAAAGAAAAACAAAAATTAATAATTGTATGATTATCAAATTTGTTTACATGGCTCAGAAGTTCTTTGAGGTCAGACTTGAATAAAACCGGGAAAGATCTCAGAACATATCATTTTCAATGATGTGAAACAGACACTGCCTATAAATCAATTCTTAATTATTTAAAACTACACACTGCCAAGTAATTACAAATCAGTGGAAAATAACCTTCATCCAAACTATCCATAAAAATTAAAGATCCAAATGATAAAAAGTATAAAGATAGAATAAGAAATGAAACTTGGAATTATGATTTTGAAAAATATGCATCTCAAAATAGAGATAAAAATAAGGAAAGGACAGGACACATTGATATGCAAGTCAAAATGTCTCAGTGATAAGAGTAACAGTTTGGATAGATAATCAACTGTGAATTATTTAAAAGATCCTAATGAAATTATATGGAATAATTAAATTGCTGTGTGAATTTGCATTACACCCAAAATTCTATTCCAACAACTTTATAACAATTACAGTCAAGATGTTTGGAGGAGTCAACTAATCAAAATAGAAAAAAAACCCTCATGTAACTGATAATTCTCAGCAATGATTTGCCTGATAAAATCACTTTGAAATAATCAAATTAGGATAGACAGCTAAATTATTCCTTAGGATTAAAATGTTAAGGTATATTTCTAGAAGAATTTTAATTCTGAATGATCTTGTAGATTTTTAAGGGGGAAAATCTACACCAAATTTTAAATAAGTCAATAAAGTTATTTCAAACTAAATTGACATGAAATTTCATATTTGCAAGTAAAATGACCAATTTGAAAAAAATCTATTTATTTACTTAGAAATAAACAAATTGTATACTTAGTTGTTGAAGTACACCATCTACAAAAGATAAGTGGTAAAGATAATGTCTACATTCAAATCTTTGTAGTAAATTTATTTTGCACTCACAAACAGTTACAAATGGTAATTGTTACTATAGACAAAAAAACAAATCCACATAACAGAAGAGATTTTCCACTTATAATTTCTTATAAAGTTAATATTTCTTGTGAAATGTTTTAATTCAAATGAGTGACATTTCAGAAATTTATTTATTGTTTTCTCTTGTGATGTTTGATTTTGGTGGCTTGGATTTATCCAGTGCCTTTCTCACTTTCTATCTCAACTCATCAAGCTGTATCTTAAAGATTTTCAAGGCTGTCTCCTCAGTTTAAAGATATTACCTCCATCTTGATGGTAGACCATGTTATATCTCAAACTTCCATCTTCAATATATTAAGTTTCTATATTTGCCCAAACTAAAATTCTCACAAAACAATCTTTCCCCTTTAAATTAAATAAAAAGTTTAGTTCAAAATTACCAGAAGGTAACAACAGCCAAAATGTGAATATAATCACTAACCAAGACGAGGACAGTAGTCAGAGTACATTAGTAAATAATCATGGAAGTTCCTCAGCCCAGAAATTCAAACAGAAATTTTTTGTTACATCTTTATTTTGTAGTTTGAAAATTTTAATTCTGAATGATAAATTTTGTAATAACCAGAATTCCTGCTGATTGATTCCTCCCATCAATTTTTCCATGAAAAACTATGTTGTTTTTTTTTTTTTTCATTCATATCATCTGAGCTTTCTGTAAATGACAAACAAACTCTTTCCAATTATCAATATAAATAAAAATTTAAACAAAATTTAAATTTAAATTTTGCAGGGTAATTTAAATATTGCAGGTACATTCAATATCTTCTAGGGATAACTTTAAAAAAGAAAAAAGAATCATAGTTTCTTTTTAATGTTAGTTAAGCAAACGTGTTTTCCATAAAATAAAAATAAATATTTTCAAAATTATCTATTCAAGTTTGTATTTAGAGATACAGATATATTATTGATTTTTCCCTTAAAAATAGTTGAGGTACGTGGTAGGGTAATGCTAGTTAATGAAAAATAAGACCTGTCAAAAGATAAACCCACCTGTAGGGTTAGCAGCCATCTAACATATATGTGCTGTGAGGCATGAGAAAGTCATCCCTTGCATCTAAGCTTGGTCTGGTCATTCATTGCCAACTGATCCTCCATCAGCTGTCTTGGACACACTCCACCTGACCACTGGATCGAGGAGGAGATGTCAAGAGGGTTGGTCTGGATGGGGACAAAACCTTATTCACCTAAATCCACTTACACACACTGTTCTTTCTGAGAAATCATCATCATCCTCCTTCTTCAGGATGAATAGCGAACAATAACATGTTTAGTTAAGGAAAAGAAAAAGAAGCAAGTTGAGGAATATTTCGAGCAAGAAGAGGATGAGCAAAAGTGAATGCTAGAGAGGCACCATTGGAATCAACGTTTAAAGTGATACAGAGAATAATGAGGTTGGACAAGATTATAGAGTAGTGTACTGGTGTTTGGTTGGGGTAGGGGTTCAATCGTAAATTGTTGGTCAAGATGAGGATCAATATCAGAGCTGTGTGAATCAATATGAGAGAAGAGAGAGAGAGAGAGAGAGAGAGAGAGAGAGAGAGAGAGAGCAAAGCCAGAAGTTAGGATCAATGCTTCAGTCAAAGTGTTATAATCTGAGCAAGGTTCAGGAAATGAAGCCATGGAAATTGTCCAGCCTTGATATCCATGTTAGGCAAATGCTTTGTAAATAGTCTTGGGTATTAATAACCAAGGCAGACACTGAAAGAATTGTTGACTTTGAAACGCTAAGAGCAATAAATAAGTGATTATGGGATGAATATAGGTGTAGAGGGTGGGGGATGCTGGTGGTGTGGGGGAGTCCAGAGAGATGTGGGGTGAGACAAAGAAATATTTTTAAAAAGAAAGAGAAAAAAAAATTATTTTATAACTAATTGTTGATGTAACCTGTAATAATATATGATTTATTAAACAAAGATTCTAAAACTTTTATTCGCTGTAGTGATTGCATATAGAGTGGCACATAAAAAATTTTGTTGTACACAGAAAGAAATAACAATCATTATTATATTTTAGCAGAGACTGCTATTCAAATTGGTATACATAGGCAAGGTTTCAGCATATATATTTTTTTATTTCTACCCACTGACTTTACCATAATATTATCTCCCAATTTTGGCTATCAATCTTTTTGTATTAAGATTGTAGAGAGAAATTTTAGCTTTAGTTATTTTCTGTACTAACAAAGTATAGATTTCTTATGGTAAGGAAAAAAATATTAAACAAGCAATTTAATTTTTTTTACTTTAATTTGAGTAAATTTTAGTTTTCAATGTGTTTGTTATTCCTTATAAAATCAAGAAAAATTACTCCCAGAATGGGACCATATATGTATAATGTAAATGCATTGCTAATTATTCTGTTATGGAAAGAATTGTAAACCAGGAAGAAAGGATTGTCAGTATTACTGATAGAGATGTATTATTATGTATATAATACAAATGAGATTCCATTGTAGTATTTAAAATATATTTAACTTGTATATATGTATGCATGCATGAGTGTCTGTGGATGATAAAAATTGAAAATTCTCAGGGACCTGATTTTTTGTATGGATATTGAGTTTGCCTCAAATTCCAACATAGACTAAATAACATTGATTTATGAGGTCATTTAAGATCAATGGAAATTATCAGATGGTAAAATATGCCATTTCTGGCTCAACAGTGAGAAACAGACTTTGATCTGAAGTATAAACATATTTTTGACCTCATAAATAGTGAAACAGATGAGGTCAAATTCATGTTTTTCACATGGACAGCTATATGTTGGATATCTATGAGTTAGTGAATAAAAAAAAACAAACAAAAAAAACTCAACAAATTTGCAAAAGATGGAAAAAATAAGAAATAGTGTGTACTTGGAAAAAGCTATAAAAAAGTAATAAGATTTTTCTTTTCATTTAAAAACTTGTTTTTGTGTGATCATATTTCTGTGTCTATAGAATCTGGTTAAAATATATACAAGAATTTTTTGACAAAAATATAATTTATCGGTTTTCTTTTTTACAAAACAAAGCCAAGTACCCATGCTTGCAAAGAGCACTTGTGGTGTCATGAAAATAGATCCTGGGGATCTGAGTTCAAATTTTGTATGAAGCTGTTTGCATTTCACATGTTAATACCCTTGAGAAAGGTATGAATCCAACTATCCTCCCCTCCATCTATGGGTAAATAGTAAAGCAGATTGAGCTCTTTAACCTTGGTATAGCAACCAGTCTAGAAAAAGAAAAAACGAATTCAAACCAGTTATCTCAGCTTAAAGATTGACCTTGTGTCACATTCTGCTTGTGGTGGATCAGTTAGGTAAATACAACAGCTACTAGTACAACTACTGCTCACAAAGTATACCAGCAAAGTCCATACTATATTTGGTTCATGCACTGTTAGAATTCCCTCAATTCTGAGTAGCACATTATATTTGTCTGTTGATATATCAGCTTTGTAAGCTGTGAAAATCCCCCAAACAAACATGGAATGAAAGTTAGAAAAAGCAATAACCAACTCTATCCCAACATACACGGTGATTGAACAATTTACTTGTCAAATTTTTTCGAGGCCAAAGGAGAAAAACAATTGAGGATTTTGCCAATTCAACAGATGTGTAATGTTCAAGGAAAGGTTGACACTATTATTGGTCAGTTCCATTGAACTGGGAGACCAACAAGACGAGCACCTGCGTGGCTGGCTCAGGAATTAATCAAGCAGTAAGAGAAGAAGGTAAATGTATTAAGTGTATTGATTGGTTGGTGCTGAAGAAATATCTTGGCTTGATAAGAGGTTTCTGCGATTGGCAACTGGGCTCTTCATAAAACAGCAGGAATTCTAAAGGGCAAGACATTGTAAGCAGTGGTGTAAATGTTCATGCTACATTAGGAGATGTTAACACTGCATCGTAGCTGGAAAGGCTACAATTAAGTTTTGAATAAGAGGTTGTGATCGAAAGAAATGAAACTGGTTGAGAGGAAGATAAAGCCATCATAGAGGATTGGTAGGGAGGGAGAGGGGAAACATAGAAGATTAGTGGGAAGGGAGAGAGGAGTCATAGAGGATTAGTTAGAAGGGAGAGGGGAGTCATAGAGATTTGTAGAGAGGGGAGTTATGATTAATGGGAAGGGAGAGGGGAGTCATAGAGGATAGGTGGGTGGATAGAGGGGAGTCATAGAGAATTAGTAGGGAGGGAGAGGGGGTTATAGAAGATTAGTGGGAAGGAAGAGGGGGTAATAGAGAATCAGTAGGGAAGGAGAAGAAAGTCATAGAGGATAGGTGGGTGGATTGAGGGAAGTCATAGAGGATTAGTAGGGGTAGAGGAGGTCTGAGAGGATTAATGAAAAGGGAGAGGAGAGTCATAGAGGATTAGTGAGAATGGAGAAGGGAGTCAGAGAGAGAGAGAGAGAGAGAGAGAGAGAATTAGGAGAGGAGAGTCAGATGATTAGTGGGGAGGAAGAGAAGTATCATAGAGGATTAGTGGAAAGGTAGGAGGGAGTCATACAGGGTTAGTAGGAAGGGAGATGAGTTATAGAGGATTAGGGGGAGGTATAGGTGAGTCATAGAGGATTTGTAGGTAGGTAGAGAATAGTCATATAGATTGGTAGGAAGGGAAAGAAGTCAGTTGGACAATTGGATGTCAGAGGAGATAATGGAACCAGACAGATCAAAGGCAGGTAGGGCAGTAATTGCACAAACATTCATGAATGAAGTTTGGTATGGAGAATTAAATATTTATTATTGGAATAAATTAGTTTTGGCTCAGGGTCACATATAGATGGACTTCCCACTGAGAAATGAACTAGCTATGGCTTGTGAGACGAGCCTAATAAGCATCCTTCTGTGGCAGCAAAGTGATATAAATAGTAGCTACTACCACTTGGGTATTATAGATTTGATAAAACAATTATACTGAATGCTGGAAATAAGCAAGATTGTAAGAATAATCCCTAAGGTGAAATGACCTGTTTTGATAAGAAGTTGAAATTCTGCCTTTCAATTCAAACATCTACTTGAGTTAAGAGAAGTAAACTTGGAACTACCATTTTATCATCTGATAGGTGGAAAGATAACTATCTATAGGAGTTTAGTTTCAGATTTTACATATTTATAAATATTCTGATTACCAGGAGGTAAGAACATTGCGCAGTATTGGTTTCAGGTAGGACAAGAGTAGTTTACCTATTTCAAATGTCTACGATTGAAACACTTAGCACAAACATTAAAAAGAAAAGTTATTTCATAATAATCAACCTGATCTTATCAAGAAGACATGGGAGAATCACATCAATAATTTTACTGTCCCAGATGATTGCCAGGTGACAATGAAAGAAATTAAGTATGCTGAACTAAAAGTTTCACTTTTACAAATGTGGGGGATCAGTACTGATGTTATTCTGATCATCATTGATGATCTGGACACCATACCAAAGAGATTCAATTATTGATTGATTTTAATGGCATGTCAACCCATCTGGGGTTATTTTATACCAAGAGTTTAAGGAATTGCATCCATTGTACATCTATATTTAGATTTTTTTCTGTTTCTTAAATTGTCTGCACATGGTTATATGATATATCAAGTATTCCTATCTAATGCAAATCTGAACAGATCTATTTGACCATAGATGTGACCCCTAATAGGATACTATCACTCTGTGCCAGTGAACCTGAGAGCAATGGAAATAAAGAAGTACTCCACACTCCCCAGAGCTCCAAAACTGGGGCCTCACCACTAGATGCTGTTTAGCGTCATACCCAAGACAACCCATTTTAGGGAAGGGTTTTACTCTTCTGCAAAGGATACAGTCAGCTTATTCTAAGCCCTGACGGCAAAAGAGATTTAAGATGTTCCTATGTCAGATAAGTATTTCATATGACATAATGCCATTGGAAATCCATTCATCTTCCCTCTTGTCTCTTAGTTAGACAACCAGTCCAGAAGAAGGAAAACTTTGAATTCAAACCAGGTTAATTCTGCTTAAAAATTGAGTTACAAAAAACATCAGTAATTAAAATCAACATTCTGCTAAACAGTTATAATAATGATTCACTCTACACATGAAAATTCCATGGGATCTATATATTAATACATATGCTTGTAATACTGTACCTACTTAACTACCTCTTCATTGTTTATGTTACATTTTCAATTAAGAACTATGCATTGAAAGAGATATACAGAGAGTAATCTGAAGTATATTGCTAAGCGAGGAAGTTATAGATTAACTAAGCTAAAGGAAATCCAATTCCTCCATGCGCACACACACACACACACATGCTTTTACTACACAGGTCAGCCTCTATATATTATTATGCTTGTACCTATAATCTCTGTGTGTCACACAAGCAAAGAAGAGAATGCTATAAAATCATAATAAATTAATTCTTTTATTTTCATACTTATTAAAAAATTAAATCCTATCTTTCTCAACCTTCTTCTTCTTCCTCTTTCCCAACTTTTTTTTTTCTCCATCCCAGCATATTTTGGATGTCTATCTTCTTGCTCTCGTAAATTTTGTTAAAGTGTTTACTTAAAAAACAAACAGCTGATACCACATGTACATTTATAATTGAAAGTGTGACAAACAAACAATAGATAGGTTGGTACATAAATATAAATAAGCCTATTAACACATACATATATGGTACCCCATAAAATATATACACACTTTGATTTATTATAAATACAAAGTTTATTAAGATATACTTGAGTTTTATAATCCAAGTTAAGAATGAGAAGTATAGAATGTTTTGAGGTATCACAGACATTTATACTGATCCAGGCACTTCTGGTAATGGGAACAGATGGAATTGCAAACTTCAATGATTAACTGTTGCAGGTTTTATGCCGTAAAGTTAAATGGCTAAATTAAATGCCACAACTGCAACTCCTGTGCACCCCAGAACTCTCATGTTTTGATTAAACATCATGTAAAATTACTATGGGTTCCAGTTCTGATATTTTTGAGGGGGCACCCTGTATATATATATATATACACATAAGTATATCAAGAAGTTCAGAACCTGATAACAAAAGAGCATTTATTTTTATATAATTTTAAAAATTCTCCTTTGTTTTATTAATTTTAATGATATTTCAACTCATCTAGGGTTATTTTATGCCTAAAGGTTAGAGAATTCTATTCATTGTACATTCATATTTACATTTTCTGTGTAGTTATTTCTTAAGAATCTTTTGTTTGTTTTTTGAAAAAATTGAATACAAATACAAATAATTTTTTAACAGATCTATTTACCTATAATTGGGATCTTATCAGGTACTACCACACCTGGCCAGAGTGGACCTGAGAGTAATGGCATGAAGGGGTACACTACACTCTCTAGATCTCCAGAATGGAGCCTCACCATCAGTGTTATATCCAAGACAGCTAATTTGGAAGGTTGGGTCTTACCCTTCAGCAGGGTATACAGTCAGCATATTCTAACCTCTGCCAACAAAACATTTAATTTAGTGGTGAATTTTGATTTAAAAAAAACGAAACTTTATACCTAGAAAATTTCAGATCAAAATTCAATTAATAACTATATATTAAAGTATTGACTTATCAATTCACTCGTATATATATATAGGTGTGAATGTAGACATAGAATAATTCAGAGATGGCTAAATGGTGATAAATTATATATAATTTAAGTGAGGAAGAAAAGGCTTGAATAGATTCATTGATTGCCCAATTGACAAAGTTTAGAAAGCAGTTAGCATTGCCTGATTTCTATTTCTTAACTATCCACTTCTTGACAGATGACAACACAAGAAAATACAATTTATTTGGTAAGAAATCAGTGAAATTGTTTGTAAAGAGACTTGATCCAGTGTTGTGTGTTCTTTATCAATATTTATCCACAATAGCCATCCTTTTCTACTTTCTTTTTTTGTTTTGTTAGAAAAATCTGCCACATTAAGCAAGCACGTGGATAACCTAAAACGAAAACAAGTGGGTTCTTTTGAAAGAGCACAAAGCAATCAAAGCATTTAGTCAAGAAATAACAATTCAGTCTGATGAAATCAGTTGAAATCAATTGGTAACATTGGAAAGTCTCGGAGATTTGCTGTAACAACATTTTTTTTTCTTTTCTTTTACAAATCAGTTTGTTACAAATTGCAGTTTGAGATTTTCAATACTTGAATCGGGGATTTGCTCTAATTTTCACTGGGCCACTTGAATAGAATAAACAGAGAAAGAGAATACATGTGTGTGTGTGTGCGTGTTTACACATTTCTGGGACACAATGAAAATATAAAGAGGAGACACGTATATATATATATATATATATATATATAGATAGATAGATAGATAGTGAAATACTTTGGTGTTAAATGATTTGGTGTGTATATGTGTAAATACAGGGTGCGACAGAAATGCCTCCCACATTTTAAACTGTCACCTGGGTAGTGCAAGGGAACTTAAGCAAGTAATAATGGTAGCTCTCTCTATTTAATGTCTTACCTTTTTTCTTCCCGCCCACCCCCCGATGTAATGAATTACGATCTTCGTTTTGACTGGTGAAACACGTGCATTTGCTGTTGAAATATTTTAAAAACTGGTTAATCTATAATTGCTTCAAAGAGGGCTTTTCATGCTCATTTCATGTTACGTTGGAATGAAGCTGATTCAGATTTAAAATTGATACTTCTATGGGTTGAAAATTCTATCCAGAACAGCATCATTCCAACATAACATGAAATAAGCTCTCTGTATAGAAATTACAGATTTAATTACAGATTCAATAGTATTAAAAAATGTTTCAACAACAAACATACAGTGTGCACTGATCCAAGCCAGGATCACATCTGATTAAAATAGATTAAATATATATAAATGAACATAAAATATATCAAACATAATTGAGCACCTCTTTCTTTCTCTGACTGACAAGTCCATGTAAATATACATGTAGTTTTTTACAAACCTGTGAGTATGTGTTTGTGTTTTTCTCTCTCACTCACTATATATATATATATATATATATATATATATATATATATATGTGTGTGTGTGTGTGTGTGTATATATATATATATATGTGTGTGTGTGTGGTGTGCGTGTATATATATATATATATGTGTGTGTGTGTGTGTATATATATATATATATATATATATGCGTGTGTGTGTGTATGTGTCAAAGGGTATGTGAGTATATATATATATATATATATATATATATAATGCATATCTGTATATGCACATGTTATGTCTTCAAGTTTGTATTTAATTGAGCCTGAATTTGTCTGTCATAAGACGCACACAGCAAACATAAAAAAATCATTAGTTTGATAAATTTATCTGCAAGATGACGTTGCAGATTCTTATACCATTCAGCATCCTTTTAGTTTTAGTCTGCCATGAGGCCACAGTAGTGAAGCACCCAGAGAAGATTGAGTTCTCTTCAATATTAAAACACTGTAGAACTAGTTTACTAATAATTACACTATGGTAAAGCTCAGACCTTAAAAAAAATTAATTGATAACATTGATAAAAAATGTTTTTTTTGGCACCACATTTTATAGTTGGTTGAAAAATTCAATTTTTAGAAAACCTGTTTATTTTCAGAGCAGCATTAAAATATTGATATTTACTAAGTTTAGAATAGTCTGACCAAAATTCACAGGTGTTTGTTTGACACTTGATGAATGTCAAACTTTGTTCTACAACAACAATGATGGCCTTTAAGACTAGCTTATTAAGCTACAGTCTGGCTTAAGGTTACTGGTATAGAGCACTCAATGAGAATGTCTGTGACAATAGTTTGCTGACCCTTGCTCAGTAAAAAGGTATCCAACAGGTATTTACAAGTAGATTAGTATGGCTCTAAGGTAGCAAGTGTAGACATCTGAGGAAAATGTAGTTCATGACTGTAGTAATAGTCTATAAGACTAGATTGGTAAATATTTCTTTATGGTAGTGAAAGTTTGTTTGTGGTATAACAGTTATCATCTTAGTAAATGGAATTGGTGAGCCAAGTTCAAATCCTAGATAAGATTCCCTCCCGTCTCTTACTATATTACTTTCTTCTTTTCATTTCTCACTATTATTTGCAAAGTTCTTTTTCTCTTTCATTTTCTTCTTCTACCTATGTATTTTTTTCTTTATTTCAGTAATTCCTTGTATTATTATAACAATGGAAATCCGCATTACCCTATAGTGAGACCAGGTTGTGTGACAGGTAAATATATAGTTTCATGAATTTTTTCATTTTCAATAAGTTAAACTTAAGTTTAAAAAGTGCAAAATGAGTTATGTGGCTTTAAAGTCGGTAGTCAATTTACAATGAACATATAATTCCAAACTGAACCCTGACTTTATTTCTTTATGACAGCTGCTGTTCAATTTACAATTGTAAGTAGTAAATACCATGGAATATACATTGTTAAACTAGTCCCTAATGCACAGAAATTAAATTAAACAATTTTGTTTAAAAATAGTTTCTATTTAGATTAATGGATTTGGGGAGAATTTTAAGAATTGGAAATTGATTTTTTTCAATGGTTATTAAAAATTTTAATTGGGATTAATTTTATTTGAGATTGAAGATGTTTTTTGTTTTGTTTTATTTTATTTTTTTTTAATGAAAGAAATAGTTATAGTTAACATGCTAAGCTAGAAGACCATTATTAGTGAGTTTTATTCTCACTAAGTACCCCCATATTTCTGGCCTTATGCCACAACTAAGCTAATCTGACTGAATAACTAAATACAATAATAACATTGTATTTTATATCTAAATAGATGAATAACTCAGTTTTCCAATGGCTTTAGTCATGTTAAAATCTATTTTGGACAAACGTATCCTTGAAACTTTGAGGTTAAATGAAACAAACGAGTAACAATTTTTAAATTGGGGAAATGAAGCTAAAACAAACTTCTCCCACTTTTGAATGGGCCACAACCCAAGGCTATATATATATATATATATATATATATATATATATATATATAAGCTTAGAAGGCTTACATTACATCCTCAGCTGCCTGATTAACCTTATTCTCTGGGGAACTCCTTTCTCACCAACCAGTACCCACAATTCCCCATCACCAAACAGCTTATCATTACTACTAATACAATGACCATGACAAACTCTTACCCAGCCTCCCTTGATCCCTCCCTTTTTTTTTTTTTGCTTTTGCTTGTATCAACCTCTTTAAAGTTTTGGCTTCTTTTACAATCCATATTTTTAGCTGAATACATTATTAGATTACAATTTATTTTCAGTGAAGTGTTGTTTTGACAAACATTTCCAGGTTTTACTGACCTGCTTCCACCCCCCCCCTGTTTTTACAAATTAAGAAAAAGAATTCAAAACCAATAAAAGTGAACATAATTAGTTACAGATGACATAGTTATAAATAATTTTGGCCAAAGTCAGTAAATTTAATGGCTTATAAAACCCTCTTCCCCATTTACACTTAATATCATATACTAGCATAATTCCCATCAGAAATTATAGGATTATTTACTTATAGATTAGAATTTATATCTAAGATCAGAGTGTAATATCTGTAACCATGTTATTTCTCAGAGTTATTTTAAAGATTATAAAAGTAGAAAATACAAAAGTGAGAAATAATAAATCTACTGAATAATAATTGTTTTAATATGCTTAAACTTAGATGTGTGTGTGGTAATGGTTATGACTGCAGGAAATATACTCAGTAACCAGAGTTCAAATCCTGGATGAGGCTGTTTCACTTTGTGTTAATGCCCTTGGGAATGAAATAAATCTATCTTCCTCATCTAGGCATGAGTAGGGAAGAATGGATTATTTAGAGCTTTGATATGGCAACCAGTCTAGGAGAAAAGAAACTGAATAGAACCAACTGTATTTTGCTTTTAAAATTTTGAGTAAACAGAAGTGGAAGTTATTATATGCTATTAAATAAAGTCAATAAAAACAGAAAGAACACATATCTGGGTATTTGTTTTAAAATTAGGACATTCTAAAATTGAACTTTAAAACTGTTTCCAAATATACATATTGAACAAAATTGCACTTTCATTAGGTCAACAACAAAAGAATTTTCACTGGACTCTTGAAACAAACTGACCTCAAAATCTATAAACTGTTTTTATTTCCTATTTTCACTAAAAATATATAAATATCTATCAATATAAATAAATTCAAAACAAGATTCATCTATTTAAAAAAAAAAATCATTTCTTAAATATTCCATGAGATGAATGTTAATCATTTATGCCAAATAAGCATTTAATATATAGAGTTAATCACATTTTTTTCTTTTAAGTCCCGTAAGACAAAGCTTGAAGATTTCCTATATCTAACTTCCTAGACAAGGGCAGATAATCAATCTCAAATAATAGAAGAAGATAAATAAAACGTTTCTTTTATTTAGAGCAGGGTTTCTCAGACTTTTTACGTGATGCACCCCTTGTAATCAAATGTAATTTCCATTCAACCCTATATAAATCAACTAATTTAGTGTCTTTTTTTAATGATATATCAACCTTCATGGGCTAGATGCAGAAGAACAGTAGTGGTAGTATTTATTAGTCGGAAAGTGAATGTAATAGCAGGATTGGAGTTTGAACTCACTATGTCACTGTCCAGTATATTAGCCACTATGCCATGGGAATCCCCATCAATGAATATTAAATTATGAAACATTACTAATTAAATGTTTAATACAATTCACATGAGAAAAGAATCAGTAAATTACAAATGCAAACAACTTTTAATTTTTAACGGGAAAGAATAGTTTTGGTGGTTACTGAGGTTTATGAATGAAGCTGCAAATCACAATGTTCTAGGTTCAAAGTCCCTCTCTTTTTTTGCTTCATAAATAATGCACAAGGCTTTACAAGCAGATTCCACCATGTACAAACATTAAAAAAAACTAGTAAAATGGACTCAACATTTGCACAAAGCTCAGGATATTTTGCTACGGTTTTTGATATCTGGTAACTAGTCTGAATGATCCAGTAATTTTTGTTCTGTTATTTATGGGATTTATAAATGCAAAATATCAAATCCACCAACATTTCATTCACGCCCAGTAGTCTATATGGATACCTTTGAGAAGTCCTCATTTACAGGGTGAAATATTATAATGAATATTCCAATGTTTTGGTTTTCATGTTGTATATTTATATAACTTCTAACTGTAATAATATCATACTTTGAATACCTTGTTTTTATATATATATATATATATATATATATATATATATATAGAGAGAGAGAGAGAGAGAGAGAGAGAGAGATAACACAGACATTTATATGTGTATATTGAACAAAATTATCACTATAAATCAGATATATTAGAATAAAAATAAGATGACAATGATAATATTTTAAAAGAAAATTAAGCAATATTATTGGTGAACAGTAAAAGAAAATATGCAAATATTTAGATACATCTTGATGTAACAACTTTAAATAATTCTTTTATGCAGACTCTGTAGTGTAATGGTTAGTAAGCTAGTCTAGTCGATCATTGGTACTCAGTTCAATTTGCACTAGGTGCCTCATACTTCTTGACTTGAGCCCAACTAACCTAAGCTTAGTAAATAACTTTTTTACTGATATTTTAATTAATAAATTGAAACTGTTTTCTAACCAATTACATATCTATTTATTTGAAATTATAAACTGTTTATTTAGAAATAACTCAGTGCCATGATTGACAGAATATAGCAGAAACTAGGGTTGGTTTAGCTCAGTTGTTAGAGCAATTGCCTCGGGAACCACAAGGTTCCAATTTGATACTGGTACTTGCCAACTATGCATATGGGTAGACTAGCTTGGATCTGTGCAGTAAAGTGGTGACCTGATGGTAAGTGTGTGCTCCACTTCAGATGCAAAAATGATCTCCCTGATCTAGCACTAGTGAAAAGGGGATAGACTCCCTTGTTGCCGGCTGATACCAACAACAGACCACTCCACCTAATTTACTTAATATACACAATTAAACAAATATATATATATATATAAACTTATAATATATATATATAAATAAACTTATAATATATATATATATATAAATAAACTTATATATATATAAATAACTCTTGTTATATCATTAAACTATTTAAAATATATAAATGTCTAGTTAACAGTTCCTTAGTTTTAGATTTAAAAAAAATTATTATTTTATATTATATTATTATAATCCTTAGTAAACAAGCTTCAAGTAGTAAAGTCGGCGGAGTGGCTTATTGTTGGTATTAGCTGAACAGTGAGAAATCTATCCCCTTTTCACTTGCGCTAGACTGGGGAGATTGTTTTGCTGAGGTGGAACATCACACTTACCGTCAGATCCCGGGTGCTTTATTGCACAGATCAGATCATCCAAGCTGTGCTATTCATGCACCTAGTTGGCGAGAACCTGTATCAAACCCATAATCTTGTGATTCCTTGGCAAATACTCTACTGACCGAGCTAAACCTGTCGCTAAACAATTTTCAAACAGACCTAAATGGGACCCTAATAAGTACTACCATTCCAATTCAGAGTAGACCTGGGAATAATAGCAATGAAGAGGTATTCCACACTCACCAGAATCCCAGAACTGAAGCCTCACCATCAGATGCAGTTTAGTGTTATACCTAGGCCACTATGAGGTAAAATAAGGAATGAAAGAACAAAACTCAGACAAAAATGTGTAGTATATTTTGCTGGAGTTTGAACTCAGCTTCTTCTGCTTAGAAGAAGCTGAGTTCAACACTCCAGCAAAATATACTACACATTTTGTCTGAGTTTTGTTCTTTCATTCCTTATTTTACCTCATTCTGTCAGATTCATTCCAACCCCCTTCACCTAGGCCACTATGTATGCATATGAAAGTATAGTGTGTATGTGTATTTACACATATATACCAATAGCATAATCTTTACAGATCACTGCCATCCCTCACAATCCTATAACCCCACCACCAGAACCTTTCCTCTCATGAGCCCTCAAATCAAACCTGCTGCAGATCTACAAATTTTGATGCAAGTATGACATAGGCAGGATATCCTTCCCGTTGTATCAGATGATAAAATTTTATGCTTATGCACCACCATATATCTCTTAAGACCAGAAGCTGACTTATAGACTTTGTTATAGATTGCACAAGACACATTGTTTGTTCCTGGAGTTTGCATGAATTGTCCCTGATGAATTATACATACATAATATATATATATATATATATATATATATATATATATACATACATAAATGCACATCTACTCTATTTAAAGTTCTACTTTGAACAAAAATAAGTTACCAGTACAGTTGTAATAAAAAGTCGCTATCAGCCAATCAATGAGGGAGTCCCCTTTTTACTAGCGCTAGACAAGGGAGATTGTTTTTGCGACTGAGGTGGAGTGCCACACCTACCATCAGATCTTCACTTTACCACACAGATCCCTGTGATACTCATATGCTGAGTTGGCAGGGGACGGTATCGAACTAGGAACCTTGTCGTTTCTAGCCGAACGCTCTACCGACTGAGCTAACCCGGCCCTAGTACAGTTGTAAGTGATTATAAATGTTACTAAAATTTATTAAATACTAATACTACAATTAATAATAGTTTTTACATTTGAATATTTATATTTTATGCACTAAATTCAACAAATGTTTTGTGGTAGAGTTTGTATTTTTTGTTAGAACATTGTTGACAGCTGATTACTACTTAGTTATTAACTAAGTTTTCAATATCTCTTTTTGCTTAGGAGAATAGAATAGAATCCTCTAATATAAAATAAAGTACCTATTTTTAAACCTGGACATTTTAGTTTTGGGGAACTTATATTGTGATTGTGGAGGTAGTGGTTGGGGGAGTTGCCAAAGTTATATTAAAAATGTACTAAATCAAGTGTTTCTCTGTCTATATAAGACAGTAGCAACTGGTCTGGCATCAGTTCAGTGATTAGACCTTCATGTGAGCAGTGAAGTAGAAAAACCTTGAAGGAGAGAAAAAGGGGAGAGAAAAAAAATAGATGTATAGGGTAGGGGTGGCAAACAAAGAAAGAAAGGAGATGCTTTTGAGATCATTTGGCAATATCAAGACCAGGGATGATAAATTCACTTGATCATTTGCAGAGTTTCATAAATCAACAGAGAAACTGCGATGTAGATAGATAAATGGTTATTTATTCTGCATCTCCGTTAAATGCAAAAATCTGACATAAAAGGTCATTTTTTATCCTAAGCTTCCATAAAAGATACCTGAGCTCCTCCCAAGAGTCGTCTGGACTAGTCATCTCTTTTCTTTCTTTCTTTTTTTTTTTTTTTTTTTCCTTTTTGTTGAAAAGTGGTAGAGTGTGTCTCGTTTTTGTTTTTTGTTATCTTTTTTTTGGTTAGTGCAAAAAAAAAAAAAACGTTTGCTGTATGATACACATTGCTCTCGGGCTTGGCATAACAAGTTGATTCGATCAGCATATTTGCTGCCATTTCCTGCTTTACAATGTTGATGGAGGTGCACTTAGTGTTATGGTTATTGTTATAGAAAATGGAATTCGGGAAACAAGTTCAAATTCTAGACAAGGCTGATTGTGTTTCACTTCGCACTAATGCTGTATGAAAAGGCATGCATGTACTCCCCAAAGCTATGGGTAAATAGTGCAGTTGGGTTCTTTAACCATGGTTAGGCAGCCAGTCTAGGAGAAGGAAAACTGAATTCAAACCAACTTTACTCTACTAAAAAAAAAAGTTCACCTTGTGTCATATCCTACCCATGGTGGAGGGGTTGTGTGAATACATACAATATTGGTGGATCTACACACTCTTTCTACACAGATTTTGCACCAAAGAAAATCCATAGAATTGATCAGCTAAAATATAATAGCAACAAAAAGAGTGTGGACCACAGCAAAAAAAAAAAAAAAAAAAAAAAAAAAAAACAATCCCAAAAACTCTTGGATAGAAATGACTCATCTTAAAATTACAAAAGATACCTGACCGTATCAATTTTTTCGACTAGTATTTTCTTACATCTTAGTTGCTTTTTTTATCCCAACTTTAATCAGGCCATCAATCTATGGATGGCAAAGATTAAGTTTCTCCAGAGAGACTCAAAATCACACCCTTTTTGCCTCAGGGAAGTCTGGTAGATGACCAGCTGCTCTTACTGACCGAGTTACAAGGACTTAATAGCTTTTCAAAAGATCAAATCAAACCATTAAACCCATCCCTCAATTTCTGATCTGCCATATTTGTCTTTGTTTTGTACACTAATAATATTAATAATACCAATATCATTTTTTGTATTATTTTAGATGAATTATTGTCAAATGATGGGTATTTTATCTTCATCAGTTTCTTTTTTTGTTTGTTTGTTTGTTTTTTCTTAATTTAAAAATCTGAAATTGTTCTGGTCTCTTATGTAAGAGAAATACAGCAACAGTTTGTTACTAAGAATAAGATTTATTTTAATCCTGTGAATGAATAATTAAATTTTCTAACTTCTGATTAGTTAAAAGTTTAGTTTCAATCTAGCATAGAAAGTAACAGTAAATGTTAAGATTGATTAGAAATAGAATAAATTAACAAGCTAGGC
The DNA here is from genome assembly GCA_023376005.1 of Doryteuthis pealeii. NCBI lineage: Eukaryota > Metazoa > Mollusca > Cephalopoda > Myopsida > Loliginidae > Doryteuthis > Doryteuthis pealeii. The sequence continues at coordinate 42,857,684 of CM042142.1, forward strand.
TCACTACTGAGTATTGTTATAGTAACATGGTTTTTGTACTTGTAGTATTATTATTAATCCTTGGTACAATATTTTTCAATTTCATGCTATATGTTTATATAAAGATTTTTTTATGTTATAGGTTATAGTTTTTTTTTTTTTTTTTTTTTAAATAACTGGGATTTGCGCAGATACTACACTGATATGAGGCAGAAGTTTTTATTCATAAGTAAATAACCGTTATTTCTGATAGTAACTATGCTAACGTTATAATAATCTGGTAAACTTGATTCAAGACTAAAATAGTGTGGGTTTTTTTTGGTGGGGGGGTAAGAAAAAAGTATATAATTTAGGTTAATTAGAGCAACAATTTAGTATGATTTAGCTCAGTTGGTAGAAGGTCTACCTAGGAACTACCAGGTTCCAGTTTCGATACCAGGCTTCACCAACTCAGTGTATGAGTAGCACAGCTTGGATCTGTGCAGTAAAGTGGGGAGATGGTGGTAGGTGTAGAGCTTCACCCCAGATACAAAAGCAATCTCCCTGGTCTTGTGCTAGTGAAAAGGGGATAGACTCCTTCACTGTCCAGCTGATACTAATAACAGGCCACTCTACTGACTTTACTAGGGCAGCAATTATTATAATATAGATATAAAGAAAAAGTAAACATTTTTTTATCTGTATTTTAGGTATATTTGAAATAAAAACATTGTTAGGGAAGAAAGATGATGCTAATTTGAGAAATTAAAGAAAAGAGAGAAAGAGATTTTAGAAAGAAAATGATGTTAATATTATGGAAATATTTAAGGAGACAGATTAACAATGACAATAAAGAGATAAAAGTAATAAAAAAAGAGAAGAGAAAAAGTTTTAGAGGAAGAAATAAACCAAAATACTAATAATAATACTAAAAATGATTGACATTATAAATGTAAAAAGAACAAAAATGAAAGGGAAGAATAAAACATGGAAGTAGGGGAAACAAATCAAAATAAAGGGGAGAAAGAGAGAGAGGAGGAAATGAGTAGAGGAAAGAGGAGTGAAAAGGAGAGGTGAATGAAATAGCAGGGAGTGTAGCAGAGAAAAGGAAATTAATGATAGGGAAATAAATGGGATAGGGAAAGGAAAATAGTAATAAAAGACAGGACCAGGAAAGAAAACAAGGTGGAAAAAGAAGAAAAGAAGGAAAAGTAGGGGAAGAAGGAAAAAAAAAGGAAGGAAAAGTAGACAGAAGGGAGGGAAAAATGAGATTGAAATATGAAGGGGAAAGAAAAGAAGGGGGAGATGAGAAAGAAAAGAAGGAAAAGAATATGAAGGATAGAAAGAAGTAAAGGGAATAGAAAGGAGGGAAAAGAAAAAGAGTCAGGAAAGGGGAAGGAAATGAAAGACAGTGAGAGGAAGGCAGGGTGGGAGGAAGATAAAGGGAGGAGAAAGAAAGAAAAAATAACAGTGAAAGAGAGTCAAAAAAATGAAAAAAAAAATGACTTTTAAATAAAGAAGAAGAAAAAAGAAATCAAAAGTGAAAATAAAACGTTATTACAATAAGAATAATAATGGGAGTAATAGAAAATGTAGAGAGAAATAAAAGTGAAAAGAAAATATAAGAAGAAAATTTAGAATTCAGTGAAGAAATCATGGAGGCTTTGTCCATGACATTAGAAATATCCAAGAGATGAATGTTGGCAAGAAAAGAAATTGTCAAATGGATATTAAAAAAAAAAATTGGTTTTATGAAATGTAAATGTATATAGTGCCAGAGGCAAGACTAGCTGTGTGAGATAGAACCCTTCAATCCCACTGGAGGTAAATGTCATCATTAATATATATATATATATATATATATATATATAATATATATATATAGAGAGAGAGAGAGAGAGAGAGAGAGAGGCTGTGATGTACACAAGATGCAAGAATAAAAGACAAGAGAAAGATCACCCAAGTATGTAGATGAAATTTATCAATTGTGATTATTTGGTTGCCACAAGGGGAGAAAAAGAAATAGGAAAACAATGTGGAGAAGAAAAAAATGTATTTTATGAGTCAATGGAATATTCAAATTTTTTTGTTCGGAAAAATTTGTTTATCACCAACCAGACTCCGAGAAGTCAATTGTCAATCTTATAGATCTTCTGCAGTCACTGCCAAAAAAATGTGCCAGTCCCATGTAAGTCTCACTAGCCATCAACAGACCTTCAATAAAACTTCATTAATAAAGCTATATATATATATATATATATATATATATACACACATACATACATATATATATAATGACCATTATGTGTCAGGAATACAATTTAATCATTTTATTATAATTAGATTTGCATGAAAAATGGTGAATTGGTAGCTTCTAAGTTTTTGCCATGAAAAAAAAAAGAAGAAAATCAAATACACACACACGTGTATGTGTGTGTGTGTGTGTGTAAATTCTGTTTGAGAGAGAGTCATAGGAACCTGTGCAGTCAGCATGACTTGATGATGATGATAATTTTTTTTAAATTGATTTTTTTTACTTACTTTTATATTGTGAAAAATATGGGCACCTCACATGGCATAATGGTTAGCAAACTATTGTTTGTGAGTCTGATTCTCACTGAGTGCACTATACTTCCTGCCTTTCACCAAAATTAAGCTAAGTTTAGTTAATAACTTTGGTGACTCACATGGTGATAATGGTTAGCAAACTAGATTAGCAGACTATTGTTAGTAATTTTGATTCTCACAGGATGTCCCATACATCTGTGTTTTTTCAATTGTTTTGAATGATTATCAAATTCCCTACCATCTTAAGAGATATCTTGTCAACCATTCTCAAATGTATAAAAAGGTTTCTGATAAAAATAAGAAATAGTATATTTCAACCATAAGCTGTAAAATACTATATGTTTTATATATGTTTGTACTGTTATTAATTCTTTTACGAGTTTTAAATTTTTATAGTTCTTCTCAAAGTGTTAATGACAATTTAGAAAGCAGCTTGGACTGTAAATAAATTTCAACTCACATTTCTTATTCTTAGAGGCCTATGACTGCCAATATTATGAAATAAAGACGAGTCAAAAATTAATAGCAATACTTCATCTAAGACATTCTTACATTATATGTTAATAAGTTTATGGTATATAATTTAAATTGGTGATCACTAGAAAAGTCAAATTGTATGTATTTACCCAACTCCCCTGCCACAGACAGGATGTGACACAAGGTCAATTTTTTTAAGCGGAGTAAAGCTGCTTTAAATTCAGAGTTTTCCTTCTCCTAGACTGATTGCCTAACTAAGGCCTTTAGCCAGTCTGTCCTACCATTTACCCATAGATGAGGGAAAACAGATGGATTCATGCCTTTCCCAACGGTATTAGTGGAAAGTGGAGCACATAGTCTTGTTCAGGATTTGAACTCCAACCATTAATTCCATTTCCTAAGATGATAACCATTACGCTGAAATCAAATTGTAATGGACTAACATTCTACCAAGAATTTGTCTATTTGTCTTTCCAATTTTAGATTCTAGATACATGGAAGTTAGTTGATTCCCATCTCTACTTTTAGTAACATGCAGCACATTGCATTGATACCTGACCTGACTTCCTGGTAGAAATACAACCAGTGATGGTTTGTAATTAGAGTTGTCTGTCTCCTAGATTGTTTACCAACCATGGCTACGGAATTAATTTCCTGATATTTACCTATAGCTGATAGAAAAAGTGGGTTCACACCATTCTCAAGGGTATTAGTATAGAGTGAATACAAACTAGAACCTGAACTCTATTCACCAATTCCATTTCCCATGCTTTTAAATGTTAGACCACCTGCATCTCACACTCTATTCATTTCATTCAACCAAGCACACATTTTCAGTGTAGAATACGAAACTAATAGATCAGTCGACTTAATCTACATGGCAAGAAAGAAAATGTTTTGCACTGACAAGATCCAATCAAGCCTAACCTGGTAATGCATATTGTATTGGGGCCCAAAGAAAAGGAAGCAATGTGGCTATGTAATTGCTTTTTCTGCACATCATTAGTCCAATACAGAAAAATAGAGGAAAAATATACACATTCAGGCGTTTCTGAGGTACAATGGATTAAGTGTACTATTACAAAGCTAGAGTCAATTCTTAATATTTCAATAGTGTCTAATTCAGAATATAATTTATATAAATACCTTTTTTTTTTCATTTAATTTTTAAGTGTAATTTTCTGTTGATAATGTAGATTTTTCAGTGGTTATATAGAATTTTGTGTTGGAAATTTACCTATAAACTGTTGGGTAAAAAGTAACCTTAACAACCATGACCATTGTTTAAAATGATGAAATCCAAGATCCCAATTTCAAATTCAGGTCAGGATATTTAATAAGATTTTTAGATTATCCTCAGTTTGTTTTCTTTCTATAATGCTTTAGCTGATCAATGTTTTTCTTGTATGACTTGAGAAACAATAGTTTAGACAGTAAATAGTGAGGTAGACAGGAGCCCTTGTTTGACATGTGCTATATAGAAAGTGTAGCATGGGCATTTTATGATTTGTATCACTTTGATTCTGACTTGAAGTTGTTGAAAGATGATCGTTCCTCTTTTGAAGTCTCTGAATCCAATTTAGTTTGTACAGTTTAGATTGTAAGGGACAAAATTAATAAATTTTATTTTTGTGTTCATTTTAAACATTGTGATATTGTTTCATACAATTCAAGTGTGTTTACTACATATTATGAAAGTTAATTGTAAATGTTTTATAAATTGGAGATGCCCAAAGCAGTAAAATAAACTTCTATAGACAAATTACATATCTAATTTTCTTTTCCCCCTTTATTATTATTTTTGTCAGTGCTATCTAAAAGAAAATCGGATGCCTGTGCAATCTGAAATACTCCCTTTGCCCATTAATAGTTGTTACAGCTGCATATAGATTTCATATACAAAATGTTACAGTTATTATGGGACAGAGGCATTTTCTATTATGATCAAAGAAAGGTTTAACAAGAGCATTAAAGATAAAGAATATTACCTGTGTCGTATAATAGTTGCTACATTTAGTGAATAAAAATTATATGCAAATGTAACAATTATCATGGGACAAAGGTAATTTATAAAAGGTTTAAGAAAGGTATTAGGGATAAAGAATACTACCTCTTTCCTATAATAGTTGTTACATTTAAGGTATAGAATGTATATATAAACTAGTTGAAATACCCATCAACACTAAGCAAAAGTAGACATGTTGATTTGGAGTTGTTGAAATACCATCTCTGTACTAGCTCAGTCGGTAAAGCGTTCGGCTAGGAACCACGAGGTTCTGGGTTCGATACTGGCCCTTGCCAACTCAGCATATGAGTAGCACAGGGATCTGTGCTGTAAAGTAAGGAGCTGGTGGTAGGTGTGACGCTCCACCTCATATGCCAAAACAATCTGCTTGGTCTAGTGCTAATGAAAAGGGGATAGACTCCCTCACTGTCTGGCTGATACTTACTTACAGTTTAAATTGTGATGCATTAAATAACTAAACTTTATTTTTGTCATCAAGTCAAAGACTATTGAATTGTTTTCTATAATTCAAGCGTGTTTGCTAATTTAAAAAAAAGTTGCTCATAAATATTTTATCAAATGTAGATGACTAAAGACATATAATAAATAATAAAACCTAGTTGATTTTCCAGTCAGCTTCAGAAGATGAGGCTAGTCTAAGAAAAAAAAATCATTGAATATTTATATTCCAAAGTCTCATTACCATAAGTCATACTATTTCTCTACTGTGTCAAAAGGAAACAAGATTAACCTCTTGACCTTTGGTTGAGGATTATCTATGGCTGACCTCAACTTGAAGGAAGAACGCTAGATTAATTCCTCAACTCTCCAGAAAAACTCAAGACTCGCAGCTTCATTTCTATTCCTTGAAATATTTTGAAGAACAAGCTTTCTTTCCTGGCACAATTCACAATTACTTATATTTTCTTATCAGTCCATATTCATAGCCATTAGAGGGTAATAAAGGAAAATTAACTGTAGCAGAAAATATCAGACAAAAGGCTAAAAAAGTTTGGAAGATAAGTAATTAATTTATTGAACTAATCAATAAAAGATAAGAAGTGATTACTAAATTGGCAAAAAATAAATTAATTAGTGACAATTAAGATGCTGATAGTTACTCACTAAAAATAACAAAATATGCAAAGAAGAATTTGAACTCAAATCAACTTGAAATTATGAATACAGAAACTAGATTCACACAGCAATTTTTTTTTTGGTCTCAGGTCTTCCTATATCTTTTAAAAGTTGAAGTATTTTTTGGAAGTTTAGGAAAAGAATGCACATGTGAAATACCAAATTAAGTTAATATAAAGCAAGCAACATCCTTCTCTCCCTGCCTTGACTACTTAAGATATTTTTGAATATTTATTCTCAATTACTAAGAACTTGTAGATTTTACCAGATATTTGTCCATTTAGTTATTTAAATAAGTTTCTATTTAATAAATACTTCAAAAGTGTTAATATGAAACTAATTTTCAAAGAAGTATTTCAGAATGTAAAATGAAGAAATAATTTAGCAAATATAATGTGTCTCAAATAACATTTGTGATTTTAAAGATTTGTAATTTGAGATATATAACTTTGCCACAATATAACTCCCATTAGGGTGTATTAAAAATGTTTTTGTTTATTTTACAAACTATTATACCAAAGCTTATTACATATACACATCTAAGGACTATAATTACACTATATTATTGCTATTATCATTATATTTATTAGGGTGTAGAAAAAATGATTTTTTTTTTCACAGAGTATTACTCCAAAGCTTATTTTACACACACACACACACTATATATATAACAACATACTCACCCCCTCTGACCTACCTATGCACTCCCCTACATCCACTCTACATCCTCCAAACTACCCTCACACCACCCGTCACCAAATCACATGTACGCACAAATCTTTGCTTTAATAAAATCATTTTGACTGAAGATGTCCGCGTAATACGGACAAAATCATTTCAACCCTTGACTTGTTTTGAGTTGTTCATTTCTTGCTCAGTTTTCCTTTTATCTACCTCATATATATATATATATATATATATATATATATATATATATTAAGACTGTGATTGCACTATACTATTACTATTATTATATATTTATTAGGGTGTATAAACATGTTTTTACAGACTAATACTCCAAAGCTTATTTTATATATACATCTAAAGTCTATGATTACCCTATATTATTTCTATTATCATTTTTATCAGGTATATAAAAACTGTTTTATTTTTGTTCTTTTAACAGACCTTTACTCCAAAGCTTATTTTATGTTTGCCTCTAAAGACGATCCATAACTTATCTATATTATTAACTAATATAATACAGTAAAGTTGGCAGGGTGGCCTATTATCAGTATCAGCCGGATGGTGAGGGAGTCTATCCCTTTTTCACTAGCACTAGACCATGGAGATTGTTTTTTTATCTGAAGTTGAGCACTACACTTACCATCAGCTCCACACTTTACTGCACAGATCCAGGCTGTGCTACTCATGTTCTGAGTTGGCAAGGATCAGTATCAAACCCAGAACCTTGTGGTTCCTAGGTGGAGGCTCTACTGACTGAGCTAAACTGGTCCTATACCATCCAGTTATGCCCTTTGTTTTTGATGACAGATACAAGTATTGAGATTCCGTTAATTTTGAGACTTTATTTTAAACAGAACCTCAAAATGGCTGAAGCTGCTTATGGAATTTAGGAAGTAGGAAAGAAAATGAAATAATATCTGACTATACTGCACAAAATTGGTTAAAGTTCATCTTTGACAACTGATAGGTCAAGGGACAAGTCACTTATGTTAATTATGATGCATTAAAATGCAACATTTGAAGAGAACCTAACCACCAACATTCTTTTCAAAATGGAGAGAAAGGTGTAAACTGCATTCATTGAGGTCACTTTATGGTCACTGGAAAACAAATAAAAATTTGTGCTTGAATAAAAAAATTTTTAAAAAGTTGACAGGATAAAAAAGAAAAATTAAAAAGATATTCAAATATAAAATTCCCTAACTCTTTTTTTTTTTTTTTTTTTTTAATCATAAAATGCTTATCTTTAACAAAAAACGCCATCTTCAAAATGTTTTCGAATGGCCTGAAGCAGAAATCTTTACAAAATCAATTAAGACATCATTGCTATGACAGAAATATGAGAATTTGACTAATGAAAATGTCTCTTATCAACCGAGCAATATCAAATTGCAAATCTATTAAATAAACGGCATTTAATATCTTCGACTCTAAAGTCTTTATTGGATTTTTGTTTGTTTCTTTGTTTCTTTTTGCTTCTTTGAACTTTTGCATTTTGGTCCCTTTAGAAAATGAATTAAAAAAAAAGAATAACCTAGAAAATCAGTGCTTTTTGAAAATAAACAACTTTATTTAAAATACATATGCAATGCCTGAATCAATCTGTTCTTTTTCTATCTATGGGTAAATAGTAGAGCAGATTGGACTCTTTAATACTCTTGGGAAAGCCATGAATCTATTTTCCCTCCCATCTATGGATAAATAGCAGGGCAGTTGAAGCCCTTTTAAGCAATCTATCTTGAGTGGGAAACTATCGATTTGATTAGGTATTATTCCTTTTTGCTTGTACCATGTAAACAAGTATAACCTGCTGCTTTACTTGGAAATGAGAGGAGCAGAATCAAGTCACTCCTACTGCCCTGAAAAATATCATGTTGGGGAATTACTTGGTATGGTATTAAAATGATCTAACAAGTTATGGTATATACCCTTACCAAAATAATTTGTTTATTTGTAATCCAAAGGAGCTAATATAAATCCATTTGTAAATTTCTATCTGTAATCTATGCTATTATGATTCAAATATCAATTGAACAAAATATGCATGATATATCTATATGAAGATACTATGAATTCAACAAATAACACATCAGCATGTTCAATTATCAGAAATTTTTCAGCTATATATATATATATATATATATATATATATATAGTATTTTTTTAAACCTTTAAACTTCTATAATGAATTTTTCAAACTTAGTGTTATTTCACCATGCACCATAAACTATATATTTTGGGATTGGGAAATCATATCACATACAAATAACAAAAGGAGTAATGTAATTAACATTCACAACTTTTCTTTTAATGGAATGACGGAATGGCTTTAAACAAAGATGTTTGCATTCTGGGATCAAGATCACATTAAATACTTATGATAAAAGGCTTAAGATAATTAGCATTCACAGCCTTTCTTTTAATGGAATGATGGGATAGCTTTAAACAAATATGGCTGCACCTTATAGTAAACTTTGAATGTGTTTTGCACTTGATTGTTTTTGTGAATTTTGTGGGTACAAGTACATGTGAGATTGAAGGCGCTAAAGCTTCAAAGAGTTAAAGACTAAGAAATGAGCCCAGTATACTTTTCCTTCTTGGCCTTGATATATTTGATATATTCTTTTCCCAAAGTTTTCTCTGTTCACAGATCTGATAAATTCAATGAAAACCTCTTCAATATGATCATGATTAGAGAAGTTTCTATCCTCTTAAGAAGTCGTTAAAATGCTAGAAAGAAAAAAGAATTTGAATGAAGGATATCAGAGAGAGTGCAATGAAGTCTCAGTCTTTAACTAATTCAATTTTAGTAGTCATTTACTAAGACTTAGCTTAGTTTGACACAAAACTAGAAGTATAGGGTACCCAATTAGAATCAAACTCACTAATAATGAACTGCTAACCTAACTTACTAGCCATTATATCATTCAAGGCATCCTTTAGTAATTTACTAAACTTAACTTAGTTTGACGCCAGGCCAGAAGTATGTGGCATTCAGTGAGAATTGAACTCACTAACAATAGTTTGCTAACTTTGCTTGTGAGCCATTATACCACTTAAGGTGTCTGATTCAATTTTAGCAATGTCCTTCTTATGACATTAGTGTGTGGTTGTAACTATAAAGTAAAATCATATATCTTTTATTCATAGAATTAGGGGTTCTTTTAAAATCATTACTTTAATCTGGGCCAGTTTAGCTCAGTCAGTAGAGCATTCGGCTAGGAATCACAAGATTCCTGGTTCGATACCGGCCCTCACCAACTCAGCGTATGAATAGCACAGGGATCTGTGTGATAAAGTGAGGAGCTGATGGTAGGTGTGGCGCTCCACCTCAGATGCTAAAATAATCTCCTTGGTCTAGCGCTAGTGAAAAGGGGATAGACTCCCTTGCTGTCAGGCCACCACTACAACTTTACTTTTTTTTATATATATCTACATATATTGTTTGGTTACTTTAATAAACATTCCTATGGCACAAAATGTTCACTACAATGAGGGATGATAATGCAGGTTTCCTCATCCTATCTGCATCCAACAATTGTGTTGATCTTCCCCAATTATTTTTCCATTTTTCTTCTATTTTTCTTTTTTTTCTTTTATATGATACTGAAATTGATCAGTTTAATAAAGATAAATATGATTCAAGCAGATTTTTATTGGTCAAAATGGTTTTTTTTCTTTATTCAGTTCAAATGGTGCCCATTGATTTAGCTTAAGGTTTGAAATAGTTCCTACCTATATATTAAAGTTTGCTTAGCATGCTGAGCATTTGGGGATCATTTTTCCAGCACACCCGTCAAATAATGGATTGATAATAAAATCAGGATGATTGATTTATGAAAATCAGGAAGTAAAAGCATAATAATCAGAATGAGGATCACCAAGCTTGTTTCACAGACTAATTCATGAGCATAATGAATTTGATCCTGACTGATTGTCTCACTACTGTTGCTTTTAATAAAGTATACAAAATTTTCTGGAAAAAAATGTAATAATTTAATTGAATGTCTAACTTTGAAACTACTCTGTTACTTAGAAAAATATTATGGTGAGTACATAATTAAAAAAACAAAACAAGGAGGTTATTTACTTTCATGTTATAATAAGTAAAGTCAACAGAGTGGCCTAATGTCGGTATCAGCCAGACAGCAAGGGAGTATATCCCCTTTTCACTAGTGCTAGACCAAGGAGATTGTTTTTGCATCTGAGGTGGAGTACCATACCTATCATCAGCTCCTCACTTTATGGCACAGATCCTTGTGCTAATCATATTGCTGAGTTGGCGAGGACCAGTATCAAACTAGGAACCTTGTGGTTCCTGGGCAAGTGCTCTATCAACTGAGCTAAACTGACAAACATTTAATTATAGAAATCATAATTGTTTTAAAATAATAAAGGATATTAAATTGTGAAAGAAAATATTAGTCAAAGATAATGGTTAACAATGCTTTATCTAAAAATAAAGATAAATAAAAAATACCACTATCATCCCCCCCCCCAACACACACACAAAAATGGTGCTGAAAAAGATTTTTAAAGATAATGTAATGGAGGAGTTTTAAAAGGTTATATTTGGGCTTTTGTCAACCATTATCTCTTCATAGCACAATTGGTGAGCCAGGGTTCTTTGAGGCAAAGAAGGGAATATGAGTTCAAATCTCACCAACAACTTATCCTTTATTATTTTAAATCTGTCCTATTTCCTTGTGGTAGATTTATGACTGAAATAAGTTGGAATAAAAAATAAATAAAAATCAAGACGAAAAACAAAATTCCAAGTAAAATTGATATTTAAAATCATAAATATTATAGACTGATTTATTTAACTGGTTTCTTCATTTTGCTTCTTATAGTCATAATGTTACTGTATTCACCTGCTTTTTTCACATGTTATCATATTCAATTCAGAAAACATAACTCTTTCTCTACTAATTGATCATTTTTTAAAATGAAACTTTTAAAACTTTCAAATATAAAAGTGTTGTTTCTTAAAAAGGGGTGATATAAAGATGAACAAAAATGAAAATATATTTAGAAGATAATTTTGGTCTCTTTCAGTAAATAAAGCAAAAAAAAAAAAGGTCAGAAGTAAAAGGAAATTGATCTTAGTTTTATATGACCCACGGTGTTATTGCTTTGTCAGAAAATGTTATTTACATTAAATCGTAAGGTCATATAGATTGCAGTTGGATCAATATCAACAGCATTTAGGTCAATGCCGACAAAAAAATTCAAGAAATAGTCCACCATCTCTAAAAGCTGGAATCACCAGAGTGTGATGTTTTTGTGTTTTGTTTTTATTCACCCCCACCTATTACAGATAAATTCCAGCCCAAGTTGGAAATTAACCATAGCCAAAGTGACATTATCTTTTCCGGCATCTGCTGCCATTTCCTTGCAAATAGGCAGACTGCATTAACGCCATTTGGAAAGAAAACACAGCTAAAATTAGTCTCTGCAGGACCAAGTTTCAGGATGTGGCAAAGACCTCACAAGGAAAAAATGACGAGTGTTTTGGGTTGACCATAGAATTGCTGACATTTTGTTAATGGTCAGTGATGGCATGGGGCCGGATTAAGCTGAGGTGAAAAGGTAACATTGTTTCACATTCAAGTATAATTCTTTTTGTTTATAAACTCAAGCATCTGTAAAAATTGGATTGTAACAAAAGGAAACAACTGTCATAGAACATGCTGCTTACAACGTCCGATTTTTTTTTCTATCTGTATAGAAAAAGCCTTTTCTTTGGGTTTATTTACATGTGTCTAAGATTGGTGACCCTCAATATATTTTCTCTCTAAAAGAAAACAAGTTGAGAAACTAAGCCGTCAATGAAACAAAGTTCTTTGTTCTTTTGTTAGTTTGTTATTGTTTACAAATATATCTGAAATCACTTGCCAACAGAAATTCTTGACCTTTGAATAATATTGACAAAAACCTTGCCTCCCAACAAAAACAGAAGGATCTACAAATGTGTGGGTAAATATTTACCCATCTCCTTCACAGTAGGCGACACAGGGTCAATTTTTAAGTGGAGCAAATCTAATTTGAATTCAGAATTTTCCTTCTAAACTGGTTGCCTAACCAAGGCTAAAGAACCCATTTTGCCCTACTACCTATCTATAGTTGAAGGGAGAACAGATGGATTCATGCTTTTTCTCAGGGAGTTAACGTAAAGTGAAATGTAAACAGTCTCATCTAGGACTTGAACTCGGGCTGCTGATTCCATTTCTTAAGACAATAACCGTTAAGATATATGCACCTCCAAACATGTATGGGTAGGAACAAAATCACTCAGCTGAATTATCATTGCTTTGGAATCCCTCAGAATCAGTGATTCATCTTGATTCTACCCCAGTAAGTGCAATGGGGAGGTAGAGACTGGGGGAAAGACCCTTATTCAAAAGTAGAACATCCTTTCAAAACCTTTCATAAGCCTAAATGCTATAAAATCAAAGAAGCAATTACCATTAATTTACACAGGGAAAAAGTTTGGAGTTTTTCCAGACTTCCAACAAATAACCTTCATATTTTCACTACTATTGTTGACAGTGCGGCAATGATTATAGAAAATAATCACTTTAATTTTTAAAAGCCCCATAGGCTTAAGGCAGGTTCACAGAATGGTTTTGGTACCTACAAAGAATTATTGGATAGAAAAATGTTCGAGGCTAAGAAGGAGAATATACTGTCATATATGAACATTATGGAGGCGCTCGTTGTGTAATGGTTATTGTTGTAGGAAATGGACTTGATGACTAGAGTTCAAATCCTGGATGAGGCTGTTTCACATATAAGTAATGCCCTGAAGAATGGTATGAATCTAACTATTCTACCTTCAGTTACAGGCAAATAGTAAGGCAGAATGGGCTCTTAATTACTTCTTTGTTTTCTGATACTTTCTTTTCCTTCAAATATTTAATTTAGATTAGATAGATGCTTTCAAATTTGCCTCAAATTTAAATTTGATTAAACTAATAAAATTTTACTTAGCTTAAACTAATAAGATTTTACCAGATTTGCTTCCATAAGTTTTCCCCCTTTATTTATGAGTAGAACATTCCTATGAAACATTTATTAGCCAAAATGGTGTAAAATGAAGAAGTGGTTACTATATATATACAAGAGAAAAACTTAAGAGAATTACCAGTCCTCCCAAAATAATCTTGCATGATGTTTTTGCTATAAGTGATACTGCTCCCCAGTTCTCTTCCTAGGATCAGTGTAGTAGCTGTGCACTTAACAATATATCATATTAACTTTAACCATGCTGTCCAAACAGTAAATGCTTGTCTAGTGGATATGTTTCTTATCTGCTTACCATCAAATTGGTTTGTTTTTGTTTTATGGCATATCAACCTCGGTGGGTTATTTAATACCAACAAAGTTGTGAAATAAATTCATTCTTAATGCATTATACAATTTTGTTTATAAACTCATGTTTTTCTATTCAATCCACAGATAGACCATAACGATTACTACCACTCCGGGTCAGAGTGGACCAGGGAGCAATGGTGATGAAGGGGTGCTCCACATTTCCCAAACCTCCAAAACTAGAACCTCACCATCAGATAGAGTTTAACGTTATTCCCAGGACATGTAGACCCTCAGCCACCACCTTCTAGCACCCATATGATAAGAAGGATTGGGGGTTGCCATAAGGGCAATAGGGTTGGGGGCAATCATATAGGTGCTAGGGCTTGACATGGCCAGCCGATTGATCGGAGGGGGCCTCTCTGACCTCCCGTCTAGCCCAATAAAGGGCCAAAGTGGAGTATTGCAAGTCATAGACTGCTCAGCCACATGGGTTCTATCCTTAAGCATCATGGGTTGCCACCTACAGCCAACAATTGGCCTCATTGGGGGAGCATCAAATTGGATATTTAAAGAATCATTTTCCCCTTGGATTTTATCTATTTGTTTTAGTATGACAAAAAGTTAGACAAAGAAATACAGGAAACAAATTTCATTGTTCATTATTAGTTTAATGTATTTGTTTAATGGCATATCAACTCCTTATGGGTTATCTAATGCCAAAATCTGATTCATTTGTAAATATCTGATTATGATAACTTTGTATTTTCAATGTTCATAGCATTTTTTTTTAATTGTACTTTGTCTATAATCAATAGTTTTCACTAATATTAATAATTTAAGTGACTATATGGTTTACAAGTAACAAATAGTTTTCATGCAATCATCCTTTATTTAAGTTTCCTACCTAATAATTTACAGTTATATGGTTTCAAGTAACTAATAATAATCCTTAGTAAACAATTATAGCTTCAAGTAACTATTCTTAATACAAATAATTTGCATACAGTTAAATGGTTTTAAATATTCCTATTTAACATCGATAATTTGATTTAATAATAATTTGTTTGCACACAGTAATATAGTTTCATGTATTTCTATCCAATATGAACAATTTTCAAACACATTTATTGGACCCATAAATGTAGTTTAGTGTCTTGACTCACTGATAGTATTTTGTTCATTATTAGACATTATGTATGAGTGGGGAATATCATGGTTGAGATAGTTCTATCCTTGCCATCAGTACTAAATGTTGGTCTCCAAGCCTATCTAGTTGAAAAAGCAAAATTGAGTTCAATTCTCACTGGGTATCTCATATTTTTGGGGCCTTGTGTCAAACTAAACTTTGTAAACAATTACCCTCATTTCTTCTCATCTGCATCTGGGACCATATGACCTTTAGGCACCCCTTTTTGATCGCGATTAAGAAAGGACATGTTTTTCATTTACACCGTCAATATCCGGTTGTTTTAACAGATGATTTTTAGATATTTTTTTAAAATGATAAAACTAACCCCTAACCCTAACCCCTAACAAATAACCAGAAATAACGGTGTAAATGAAAAACATGTCCTTTCTTAATTGAGATCAAAAAGGGGTGCCTAAAGGTAATATGGTCCTGCATCTGTATAAATCTATATATCATTATTGCTTTTTTTTTTTTAAGTCAAGGTTTACAATATGAGTGTGTTAAAAAAAAAAAATGAAACTGCTTTCAGTAAGGTTTGAACTCCAATATACACACTAAGTAATTAAAATCTAAAGATTTATTCGCACTGTCAGTGGTAGACACACAAGAAATTATCATAAATGTAGTACAATTCTTTTTTTAGGCTCAAATGTAAACATTGGCTACTTGATATAGAAATGATTGGATACAGATGATTTAGAAATGGGGGTTGGGTCTACCAAAGATACAGGGTGGGGTTATTTATGGCATGGAGGTGGGGGCGGGGATCAGGTGAGCCCTGAAACACATACTAAAAAATAAAGTCTAAAAACAAACCAAACCAAAGTAGGATGGTAGATATGCCATATGAAACATTAAGTTGTATGGAAATGTGTGATACTGATTGACTGCCCCCAAAATCAATCAATAAGTCAAGAAATAAATTCCTTAAAAAAAAAACAAAAAAAAAAATACAGTGATATCACAAAAAGGCTAATATATACAGAGGTGGATCAATAAAGGCTGACACATAGTATGTGGTTGAATTTTGATTTAATACATTCAATATATATATATATATATATATATATATATATATTCAATGTATGTGATTAATATCATTACTGAATGAAATGCATTGGGGGGTAGGGAAAGAGATGATGTTCAAAAATATTTGTTGTGTAAAATAAATGCTTTTTTGATTATTATGCTATGGACTCACTGATCTACTTTAAGTATACATAGCGGATCAATAAGTCTGTAGCTTGACATTTATTAATCAGCGGAATTTTTATCTTAAATTTTCACTGTACAATGTTTGATCAGTATGATTCATGTTCGTTTGTGAATTAAGTGCGCTGACAAAGAAGGAGATTATGTTGAAAATATTGTTGAAATATTTATCATGAAAATAAAGGCTTTTTTCAACATGGATGCTGGGTTAGCTCAGTCGGTAGAGCATTTGGCTAAAAATCACAAGGTTCCTAGTTCGGTACTGGCCCTCGCTAACTCAGCGTATGAGGAGCATAGGGATTTATGCGGTAAACTAAGGAGCTGATGGCAGGTGTGGTGCTCCACTTAGATGCCGAAAAACTATCTCCTTGGTCTAGCGCTAGTGAAAAGGGGATAGACTCCTTTGCTGATTGGCTGATACCGACTTTAGACCACCCCGACAACTTTACTTACTTTTAGATCTTTATCTATTAATATATAAAGTGCCCTTCATATATACACACACGTATATATATGATGAATTCTCCCAATGATCTTGATACAGGAGGACCCAAGAGTTCAGTTAAAGATGTCAACACTACCTACACAGATGGTTTGTTTATAGTGGTCAAGACTTTCATAGAACCAGCCAACCTTTTTTAACAGAAGAATGGGGCACCAATGTGCCATAGATGTTACCTTACATTACCAAAGCTAAAGAGCCCTGTCTGCCCTACTATTTACTCATAGCTGGAGGAAGAAGAAAAGTATTCATGCCAATCCCAAGGGTACTAACACAAAGTGAAACATAAACAACCTCATCCAGGACTTGTTGGGCCTTTTTTCTTTACGGTGATCAGAGTTATGCCACATGTGCTTTATATATATATATATATATATATATATATATGAGTGGAGGATTCAAACTGTGTGTGTGTGTGTGTGTGTATATATATATATATATATAAAATATATCAGTGGTCTGAAGAAGCTCGTGAGCATACTCGCGAGTGGAAATGGTCCATAACCACGATACCCATGGTTTTTAAGGCCTTTTATATATATATATATATATATATATATATATATATATACACACACAACACACACACACACATTGATTGATTGATTGGTTGGCTGGTTGGTTGATAGATAGATAGATTCATAAATCCATAGCCTGAAATATTTTTAGTATATATATTCAATCTATACGATCAATATTTACCATTGAATTAAGTGCAGTGACAAGAAAGGAGATTATGTGGAAAAATATTTATTATAGGGAATAAATATTTTTTTTTTTAATTTTTAGGTTATGGACTTGATGATGAATGTGTGTGTGTGTGTGTGTGTGTGTTATATATTTATATATATATATATAAATACTGCATATTTAGAGTATAGATTGATATAGACAAATATATAGATAGGTATTATACTGAGAAATAAATGTATGGGTCTAGACATAAACATATATATTAGGGAAGATATAAATAGATAAAAAAATCCCTTGCTGTTTATTTTTGAATATAAAATGAGATCTACTTCCTTGTGATTGCACCCACAACAAGTGTTGAATATTTCTTATCACGTTCTACATAAGTTTACAAATAATTTGATATACATAATAATTTGTGTCGACTAATCTCAGACTGCAGACTTGGAAAACATATGTCCATTGAGAAATATGCATTTCAGTGGAAATATGAGCAGTGAACAATTTGGGAACAAGTGCCCCTGATTGATTTGAGATCAATGGCATGTTCATCTCTTTCAGGATTCTTTCCTTTTCTTAGTACTCTAATCCTTACATTCTTTTTCATTCTTTCCTTTCCTCTACATCCTTTTTCATCTTTTTCTTTCTTTCTCTCCTCTACCATCTCTTACATCATTCCTTTTCCCATATTTTTCATTCTTTCTCTGTAATATCTACATCTTTCTTCAACAAATACTAAGGTAAATAAATAAAATTTTACTCTTTGAAATAATTCTAAAAAATTTACTCTGTAACTTTTTTTTTTTCTTTCTTTTCTTTTAAATTTTGCAAGTAAAAATTGAAGCCAGTGTCCTTGGCATTATGAATTATGGTAAATCTTGTGTTTGTGAAAATAAGAATATATTATCAACAAATAGCAAAGAACTCTTTCTTTACATAAGAATTTTCTCAGGTTAACAATAACATATATTCAGTATTGTAAATTATGCTGTGTTCACCTTTTTCTGTCATGACTGACAATACATAGAGGCAAGATTATCCATAAAGCTATTCTTTTTCCCTTTTCCTTGTCAATCATATTAATATCCAGATGACTGGCATTGGGACATATATCAAGTTAAATTCATAACTTTTTTACATATATGTAGTACACAACATGTGGAGAATATTTTTCAGTTTAAAAATATAATCAAGCCTTCAGAAGAAGTTAAGGAAACTGGCAGGTATCTTAAAAAATATAATACCTTTAGAAAGAGTAAAAGAAACAAGCAGGTATGAAAATCAAGTGTATTTTCAAATTATAAAACAAACACTGCATTACCAACAAAGCCTTTTTAAGCAGATTATGATTTACCTACATAAAAAGTAAATATAAATCTTAAATGTTATTAAAAAAAATAATAATTACAGTGATGCAAAACCTTTAAATTGTTCTGTTAAATAAAAGATGTATACTAACTTGAGGAAATAGTACTGGCTATAAATCTAATTCATCACAGATGTGTGTAGTGAGTTTAATCTTTCCTTAGTGCTCCATCATTGTGGCTGTGAGTCAGACTAAGATAATTTTAAATATTTAATAAACATGTCAAGAGTATACTCTCATAAAGCAACACCTAAAGGAAATTTGAAAAAAAAAACCCTTTTTCCACACAAGCCCAATGCAGATTCTGATCAAATTGTCATATTATAAACTGAGGTGAAAATAATTTTTGACTTTACATTAACAAACCTGAATTACAATCAATTTGAATGACATGCAAAAATTATGAATTTTGTGTATATACTTCAAATGACAAAATTTGGTCATTGCAAAAAGCAGCTTTCTTTTTAGTTGATTCACAACCCTAATTCAATTCAAAAGATTATATTAAGCTATCTGCTTGCCTTAAATACTGTTAGACTAGATACAAACAACAACCTGCCAATTTCTGGAATTCTACAAGATTTGCCTTCTGTTTTTTTTCCTCTCTGTTTACACTTGACTCATAATAGTGTAAGATTACAAATAATCTTCTATTGGAACATAACATCAATTTGTAACTATCATGTAATCACATACAAATATGCTATGCTTTTACTTGTTTCAGTTTTGGTTGTAATAAAGGATAATAGAAAGAATATAAAATGTTAAATTACTCTAGGAAAAGAGATTTTATTATTAATAGTATCTTAAATTCAGTTTTGGAGCAGTCATATATACAAGATGACTGTTTATGATAGGAGCTATATTGTGTGAGAACAATGTACATATTAGTTATTTTGCAGATAAAATTAAACAAAATTATCAAAATATTTCTCTTGTATTATTTGAAATCTTTATTTTTTTATCTGATTTCAATATGAAATTTCTTGCATCATATACCAAACAATAAAATAGGGTTCAAATATTTCTATGTTACATAACCATAATTCTATATTATATTGCAGTCAAAATGAATAAAAATCATTTGTAAGATAATAGTAATAACATTTTTAAAGGGGTAAAGCTGTTATATAAAGTTTCACACTTATATATTAAAAGAATAATTTAGTTTCCCCACAAGAAACAGTATAATCTATTTATATACTAGACACAGCTACCCGGCATTGCCTGGGTAGAGGGGGGATAAAAAATAAAGTTATTGTTGCAGATCTATTGATTGTTTTTGTCTTCCATTATTGATTTATGTTTTAATCATGAATACCAACAATGACTTTTCCTTCTCTGATTATTCAAATCCTAATTTTTAAATATCTTCATGAATATAAAAAAAACTCTTCATTATTATTATACAAAAAGTAAGCTCTGATGATAGTGGATGTGTATATGTATTTACTTTGTTGTTATTTGTTTTATTTTTATAGTTTCCTCCGGACATGCATATATACACACCAATTGTCCTTTATATATGTATAGATTATCAACATTTTTGTTATATATATGAATCATAACCCAACAAACATAGCACATAATAGGGATTTTTTTTATTAGAACAAGACATTTAGAGTTCTAATTTAGAGAATAAAGCAATTTACAATCCAATTTGTAACAAAATGATAGTTTTGTGGGGTTTGTATTTTTGCTGAATGTTTTTATTAATTCTTTTTGCAACAGATTATTTTAATAGAATGTTAACCTGCTAAGGGTTATTTATGCATAGAGGTTAGGGAATTGCAATCATTGTATGTTCACATTTACATTTTTGGTTATTTCTTTTTTGTTTTTGTTGCACATGATCCTGTTGAAAACAAATCATTTTTAAACAGATCTATTTAATCAATAGATGAAACCCTAACATGTACTACTACTCTGGGAGTAATGGCAATGAAGGGGTACTCCTGGCGGGGGGGGTCTTACCCCTATGCAGTATATATACTCGGTATATTCTAAGACCAATTGACAGGACAGATGATGCAACAGAAATAACTATGAAATGCTATTAAGAATTTTTCACTTCACCATGGATTGCTCTTATAATGAGATCACAATGGATTGTCATACCATATTACCTTAAGGCACCGCTTTTTGATTTTGTTAAATTAGGTCATTTTTTTCATTTACACTGTCAATATCCAGTTGTTTGTTAGGGGTTAGGGTTTCTAACGCTAACCCTAACCAACAAGCGGATATTGACGGTGTAAATGAAAAAAATGACCTAATGAAACGAATTCGAAAAGAGGTGCCTAGATTGTCTACTAATACTAATAAATACAAAAAATATGAATTAGATTTAGTCTACACTAAATTTATTACAGTAGAAATTCTTTAAAAAATTTATCAAGTGTAAAACTTGAGCAGAAGGAAAACTAATTCTAACTTTCAAGTGAATTGTTAACTTTATAGTCTTTTCTACTAATGTTGACTTTACTAGGAAGTGATTCCAGATCTTGATGGTTGGGTGTCCAATAAAATTTACCAAGAGATAAAGTGCAGATTACTATTCTATAGACTTAATTAGCAAGGGTACCCAACATTTGTTTGAGGAAAAAATATAAGAGATAAAATATTTTGATGAAATAATTCTGTTATATATTTTTAAAAATTCTTTGGATACAGAAATATAAACATGATATAAATGCACAAAAAAAAGTTTTAAAGATAAAAATTCTGATTAATTTCCAAGAATTTCCTTCTATACAATATTTTATGTACTTCCATCTTTTGTAAATATGAGGAATTATTTTTATTACTTGTGAATATCCAACTTATAGCTGGTCATGTAAAAAAAAAAAAAAATGGATCAGATCTCATCCCCACCATTGTCGAAAATTATGAACGAAAACAATGTTTATATTTTTGCACCATTAAATCAATTGAAATTAAATTTAATGTAGCCAAAAACAAGCTACGACTAGAGGCTTTTTAAAAAATTCTATGAAAAATCAATTAATGGTCTGATTTTTACGAAAATTTCCATAATTACTTACGTTTTGAGGAAAATATGTTTGAAATAGATTTTTCCTAAAATATATTAGGGGAAATTTTTTTTCTACGAGGTCTACTTCCCCCTATTTTATTTTTGTGTTTAATATCAAAGTTTGTCTCATTCCAGTTGACCAGAAATTATATATTTTATCATCTGTCTGTGTTTGGAGCCCAAGGTGAATGATTGATTGATATTAATGGTATGTCAACCCATCCAAGGTTATTTCATGCCTAGATGTTAGGGAATTGTGTAAATTGTATGTTCATACTTAAACTATTTCTGTAGTTATTTCTTAAGAGTTTTTTTTTTGTACACAGTCCTATAGAATAGACATTTTTAAACAGATCTATTTAACGCATAGATGGAATTCTAACAGGTACTACTACTCTGGGTTAGTGGAGCTGAGAGTAATTACAATGAAGGGGTACTCCACAATCCCCCAAATCTTCAGATACCCAGGACACCAGAAAATTAAGTCAATATCCATGTAAAAACTTAGATTAATGAACTTTTCTATTTGAGTGTGATCCTCACACACACACACACCACACACACACACACGTTTTGTATAAGGGTATAGATACATAAAAACTAAAGATTTGAATATTCAGAATGTTATGCGGATAACAAATATAGATCTGATCTTGTCTGTCCTACTATTTATGAGGTCAAAATTCATTTTATTCATCATATTGAAGTCTATATCTTACTTTCTTTGGCCAAATATGGCATATTTTGTCATTTGATGACTGCCACTGATCTGAAATAACCTCAGAGATTAACCTTTCAGGGTCAATTCTGGAGCCGAAGACCAAACCAATATCCATGCAAAAAAAAAAAAAAAAATGAAAAAATCAAGTCCCTAGGTTTTCCTTTAGCTGTGATCCCCCAGACACACACACACACACACACACACACACACACACACATCAATGCATAAACTACAGCAAAGTAGTATAGATATAAGTAGGGAAAATATTTTTATTGACATTCAAACTTCCAAATACAAATATGGAGAACCTTCAGCCTTCTGAACAAACAAAACCAGACAGACGAATTCAAATTTGACACCTTCACTTTTGAACCTGATATCCCAATACTTTCTCAAAAATTAATTAAAAAGGTTCATAAAATTATTTCTTTCTTTTAAGTTGTATATATCAATTAAATTTGGATCAAGTTATTAACTAAAAATTAATTGTTATAGACATACTAAAAATGTTATTGCGTGCAGCCTTATCAGTTATCATTTACATAGCTTAACCTTAGTTTGGCACAAGGCCAAATATATGAATCAACCTCATTAGCAATGGTCTGCTAATCTCACTCAATAAACTTTACATCATGCAAGGCACCCATGCAGCTTTATTAGCAGATGATATACTTCAGTTTAGTCTTTAAACATCAAAAGGTTCCCCCTTCAAAAATTGTTTTTGTGTGTGTGTCTGTATTGAAATAAAAAGTGAAGAGATTCACTTAATAAATTAAACATATTCTATTTAATTTACTCAAAATCTTTCAGAATAATTGTGAACGTCATTTCAAGAAAGATCGAGAAAAACGTCCTCCAGGCAAGGACATATGCAGTTTGGCACTTTATGACATCATGCTGGCCATAAACAGCACCAGTGAAGCGATAAACTAAAGATTAATCTCCCATGGGTTAAAAAGTACATGAATCCTCTGCACCAGAGATCCATGATTAAGATAGAATTCGCCTGCACCACAGATGCCCAACCCCAACTCCATTGACGCTACTCTAAAAGCAATAAAAGCTGAGATGAAGACAATCTGGGGCACTGACAAGAATATAACATTGATCATTAAAAGTCTGGGGGAAACAGGTGGCGCTGAAGAGAGTTGTAGAAATATGGAAACTGAAGAACCAAGTTTAAATTGAGGGTGGTGGTGGGGGGGCAAAGCAAGTGGGTTAGGATAGGCTGGGGTAGCTAGTTTAGATGTCTTTGCAGCATAGATGGAGTCGAATGTGGCCTTTGGAATAGCCAGAAATCATTGAGTTTCAAATAAGAGAGTTCATTCTTGATGTGTTGTCACAAACTGGCTTAATTGAGAAAAGCATCAATGAATGTAGAACTTATAAGAAAATCCAATAAGATAATCTCAAGATACTTCTTATCAAATTGAAAACAGCACTTTTATGAGGTGCCTTCAAATTGATTTAGTAGATGGGCGTACTAACTCTGTCCCATAATAGTTGTTACGCTTACATATACATTTCATACAATGAATGTAACAACTATTATAGCACAGAGGTAGCATAACATATATAAAATAATATTTAACTAATTTGCATAGCTATTGTGGTACAAGGTCCAAGACAGATAAGCTTCATACTTTGAAGTGTAAGATCAGTTAAAATTAAAGCTACCTGAGGTGACCCATAAAGAGTATGTAAATGGAACCTAAGTTATTCTTTTCTCAAATCACCCCAGGACAGGCTTGTTTCCTGCAGGACCCTCAATTTAAATTGACCTCAAGTCATATTCCAACACCATTGGGGGTTGCTTAAATACAGTTAACCTTATGCCTACCTGGCATCTATGCTGAGAGGCTTAAAGGGTTCAATATTAATAAGCTCAGATCCAGGGAGCCTTCAACTGCCTCCTTATTTAAAATTATGGTCAAGTCATACTGAAAGCACCGGTTCTGCTTGATCACCAAAGTTAAGCAGTGATGAGTCTGTTCAATACTTAATTGGGTGACAATTTAAGCAACAGCAGGTACTGTAAGCAACCCGAGTTCTTTGTTTATCAAAATAATTTGATTCAGAATTTTATTACCAAAAAAAGGTTGATATGCTGTAAAACAAACAAACGAACCAACCAACCTTGTTTAAAGGGATAAGGGTTGGGTTATTGCTCTGTACCTGAGGCACCTCTTACGTGGAATGCTGACAGAACTTGAACTATTTTTGAAACCACCATCCCCCAGGAGACTTGAGAGCTGTGGGACTCCTATTTTAAACTGACTTTGTGTCATATCCCAACACTGTGGAAATTTGGTTAGATACAGTTATTTTGAAATTGTGAAGATTCCGGAGTAGTACAGAATTCAAACAAAGAATATTAAAGAGATGAAGATTAGAACAATATTTACATATTGAAAACAGTTTATTTCCATATAAATGTTTCTTTTTTTCATATGTAATACTGTTCACAAAGTTCTACACTCTGAGCTTATATTTAATTTCTTCTTTACAGGGGCAGAATGTGGCATGAGTTTGGTTCAACACCAGGACCTCTGCACATACATGTGAACAAAAACAAAAATTATCTGGTCCCCACAGTGTTAATCTGGGCATCAGAATACATTGTTACATTTCCTTTATAGTACAATGTGAAAGTGATGCCTGAAGTTTAGAATCCCTAGAACCAGCAGGCCACCTTGTTTATGGTGCATCCCATCCAAAGATGCTAAAGATGAGAAAACAGATGCTATACTATCACCAGGTATGAGATGTGTGTGGCATAATGGTTATCATCATAGGAAATGAACTCAGCAACCAGAGTTCAAATTCTGGATAAGTTTATTTGTATTTCACATAGATTTGAACCTTTCCCAAGAGTATTAACACTATTCTCCCCCAGTTATGAGTAAATAGTAGGACACACAGGGCTCTTTAATTTTGGTATGACAACCGGTCTAGGAAGGGAAAATTCTGAATTCAAGCCAGTTGTACTCCACTTTAAAATTGACCTTGTGCCTGCGAATGACACTTTGATCCTTGGTAGAATGCATGGATAATCTAATCTGAGGGAAAAGTAATGATCCCAATGTAAATAATCCCTTTTTAAGGATACTATGCTAATATTTTAATATAAAAGTGATTATATTTCAATTGGGTAATATAAAAAGTAGGTTCAGTCTATTAAGTTAAAATACAAGAAACTTTCATTTATTTTTTACATTAACTTTTTCCCCTATTTTCAGCCATCTTTCAGGCAACTTCATAATTCCATTATATCATGATGAAAATTTCTATTGAAAAGGAGATGATTTCAGACCATGGACAAAATTATAAAGAAGAGGGTTTTGTAGAATGTTGTGAAAACTTAAAGGGGGATACTAGGATAAGTGAGCAATGTCCCAAGAGAAGCACTTTTCAAAAGGAGACTAAAATGACATTGCTCTAGGTAGCCTTTTTTGTTTTTTTTCATTAATATTAAATGACTACCTTGTTTCCAGACAGACATCTTACCATTGCTCTCTACATAAGCTATTTTTATAAAGTGTATAGGTGATACAAGAAGCTATTAAAGAAATAAATGGAAGGAAAAAAACATATCAGTGAAAAATTACAAATCAAAGTCTTTCAAGATAGTTAAGGGCAATGCTTTTAACTTTTATTTTACCCAAAGCAGATCAACAAAATAAAGACCAATTTGTTGGAAACCTTTGGGGTTTAAAAGTGATAAAAAGAGTCTGCAAAAAAGGAGAAAATATACAGCAAATTTATCTTACCGTCTTTGAAAAGAAAAAAAGAAAATGTTAAAAAATAGAAAAAAATAAATCTCTCAAGAAAAGTAAGGAAATAAAATTGGTAAAAATGCTAACAAGGGATTTAACTTTTTTTAAAATAGGTTTTAGCATCTGTCCACAACTAATACTAAAATTCAAGGCTAGTCTAACAAAACAGGAAAACAGACGAGAGTGACGAAGAGAAAGAAAGGACTTGTGTCAAAGTAAATAAACCATCTTTCAAATTGGTGGTGATGAGTTCTTAAGCCAGCCAGACAATAAATAGTCGACATGTCACGGATTTTTGTTGTGTACAAGCAAAGACAATAATCAAGCTCACCAGCCAACTTGACCAATCAATCAGAAGTTCTTTTCAATGAGACAATGCTTATAGAATACAGAGTAACAGAGAAGAAAGAAGCTGTAGAAAATAACTCCATTGCATATTACAAGCACAGATTCCAAAGGAGACAGTGATTGAATGCAGAAAGATAAACTAGCAAACAGTGTCATGGCGATATGGGTAGTGGGATGAGGAAAGAAAAGTATTTGATCGAACTTTGTCAATACAGTAACACTTTCTCTTTTTCCATCCCCCTTCCTCCTCCTTCCACTTGTGATGCCTGCACCTATCTCCTTGCCTTAATGTCTAGAGATCAGCACAAAATTACAAAGTAATTTGAAACCACTGCAATAATATATTTTGTTGCCTTCAAGGAAGTTTCAACTGTCAATAATTGAGGTTATGTTGAAAAACTAGCAATCTCTCCCTCACGAGTTATTGAACACTTTTGTACAATAATAAAACATGGTTAGAAAAAGAGAAAATAATTACATTGTAAATGTACTTGCAAGTGAACTGTAAGCAGAAATAATTTGATTATAGAGAATAAGAATTATATACAAAGGACTTATGGCCAGGCCATGCTGAAAGCACCAATTCCACACTAAATCACCAAAGTTAAGCAATGATGAGCCTGTTCATTACTTAGATGAGTGACCACTTCATAATTGCAGGTGCTGTAAGTAATCTAAGGACTGAGTGCAAAACTAGGCAAAGCTTAACAAATAACAAGAATCTAAACATGCTGAAACCATCAGGACTCTCTAGATCAAAGTTAAGCAATGATGAGCCTGTTGAGTACTTAGATGAGTGAAGATTTTATAAAAGCAAGTGCTGTAAGTAATCTAAGGACTGAGTTCCAAACTAGGCAAAGTTTAATAAATGAGGTATCTAAAAAGGCTTGCAGTCTAGTCAGGAAAGCACTAGATCACCAAAGTTAAGCAATGATGAGCCTGTTGAGTACTTAGATGAGTGAAGATTTTATAAAAGCAAGTGCTGTAAGTAATCTAAGGACTGAGTTCCAAACTAGGCAAAGTTTAATAAATGAGATATTTAAAAAATCTTGCAGTCTAGTTAGGAAAGCACTAGATCACCAAAGTTAAGCAATGATGAGCCTGTTCAGTACTTAGATGAATGAACATTTTATAAAAGCAGGTGCTGTAAGTAATCTAAGGACTGAGTTCCAAACTAGGCAAAGTTTAATAAATGAGGTATCTAAAAAGGCTTGCAGTCTAGTCAGGAAAGCACTAGATCACCAAAGTTAAGCAATGATGAGCCTGTTGAGTACGTAGATGAGTGACCACTTTGTAATAGCAGGTAAGTAAGGTATAGTAAGGTAAAATAGGCAACCTTTGGGCCTGAGTGCTAGATAAAGCAAAACTTATTTCTTTTTCAAAAGAACTACAAACAGAGAAGGTAAAAAGCTTTTATAATTTAAAAGCCTCTCCATATTTCCAAATATCTCAGACTTATTTCACGGATCCAATTTTTTTAGACCTTAATTTATTCAGAGAGATCAACCATTATTATCAATGGTCAGAAGTTTTTGTAAAAGTTGAAAAACAATTCATTTTTGTTGTTTTCTTTTCTTTTTAAAAATAATTATTGATTGATTGATTGATTGATTGATAATACCACATTATCAGAAAAATTAAAATAAAATTTCTATTCTCACTATTGCTTTTAGCTTAACATTTTCTTTTCTGATTTTTCTATTTAAAATGTTAAGTCAAATTTTTCTATCATCATTTGATAATGATCAAACAACTTGTTATTAATTGTACTGAACATTTAAAGTAACTATCAGTGCCTTATTTTCTAATACCAAAAACAAAATTACTTTAAAATAAAATGTTACTTTAAAATTTTTGAATTGACATATTACAGAAATCATTGCTCAGATGATGGAATGTAGAGTACACCGATTAAATCCCCCTGTAGAGAGATAAAGACCCCCTAAAGCAAAAGGATGTTCTGGGTATAACACTAAACTGTATCTGATGGTGAGGCTCCAGTTCTTGGAGTATGGAGTCACGCCTTCATTGTCATTACTCCCAGAGTGATAGTACCTGTAAAGGTCTCATCTATGGGTCAAACAGATCTGTTTGAAAATTATTTGTATTTGATAGGAATACTTGAAACCATACAGCAGTAAATTATTTTTATTACTTCAAGCTATAATTGTTTACTAAGGATTATTATTATCAATTATTTGAAACCCTATAACTGTGTGCAAACACATGATTATCCTTAAATAAAAATAACTATCAAAAACCATATAGTTGTGTATAAATTATTAGTATTAGAAATGAATTTTGAAACTATAAGACTGTGTGCAAATTATTTGTATTAGATAGGAATACTTGATATCATATAACTGTATGCAAAAAGCTCTTAATAAACAATTACACAAATGCAAATATAAACATACAATAATCACAGTTCACTTACATCTAGGCATAAAATAACCCTAAACAGATTGACATGCTGTTAAAATCAATCAGTTATTCAATCAACTACTAAAATGAGATTCATAGATTCCTCAGTAGATAGAGTAGATTAGTATGAAATTCAACTATAGTTGTAGATGGTATAGCATGAGAGATTTGACTATTTACACACAGCATGGTCACAAGGAATTTGCTTATTGTCACACACAGCAGTGGAAGAGCTAAAAGGTTATTACAGATGAGAAAGCATATTGTTGGCTGTTGCCTAGGAGAAGACAAACTGTTAGATGTTGGTCTGAAGAAAATAGGTATTATTTTGAAGAATATAAACATTAATAGTTCTTCAAAAATATAAACAAGATAAGAAATATACGCTTATCATAGGAAATGGAATTGGCAACCCAAGTTCAAATCCTGGATGGGGATGTTTAAGGCATGAATTAATAGGTATTTTCCCCAGATATGGGTAAAGAGTAGAGCAGACTGGGTTCTTGACCCTTGGTAAGGCAACCAGTCTAAGAGAAGGAAAACTGAATTTTAACCAGCATTACTAAAATTAGAATTTTTCCTTGTGTCACATCTTGCCCATAGTGGAGGGGTTGGGTAAATATACACACTTATATATTCATTTTTTTTTTTTTAGATTTTTTTTTTTTTGTAATATATTTCGTTATCTTTCCATAGATACATATACTATAGTCTCATCCTATTTAGAAGTGCCTGAGAAATATATCGATCCAAAACATACTCAAATATACTACACTTTAATCCTAACAGATTATATAATTAGACAAAAACTATAAATAAACATATATATTGTGTATAAATTCATACCCACATTTTCAAAAACATAATGTAAACGTGCTTTTTTCTTTCATTAAAAAAAAAAGTTTTATATACATGTAATTACAAATATATATGACAATACAGACAGTTATAAAAATAGTTATACACACTGGAATGTAACCAAAAACAGGTACCTGTCTATGTATATATGTTTATAATTATCAATACAGAAATGTACATATATAGACTTATGTACTGAATAAAGTGCATTTCTCCCTCTCATGTAGTCCTACCAAAAACAGACATATCATCACTCTTTTATATAATTGTAGACAATGTTTCTCCAAGCCCAACCTAAACACATTCTTGATTTATTTCATGTTCAGATCAATTTTTCTCTATGGAGAAAAATGAGAAAGAAAAAAAAAATTCAAATTTCAATTATTTGAAATTTTGGAAGAATTTCTTGCTATTAGCACACAGATGGCAGACAATAACACCGAGTTATTTTCTGCTTGTCTACAAGCCAGACATTCTGCAATGCAGGGTCATATTTTCTCCTTCCTAAGAATTGGTGATAGGAAGAAGAAAAAAAGAAAAAAAAAAGAAGCTCAATGACTATATATAAATGTCTAATATACAGGAATATAAGTTTGTATAATATCTATATAAAGATATGTTTCTCTATATAGATACTACATACATAGGTGCATATTTATACTTGTGTGTGTAATAAAGTACATAAATATAGCCGTATACATATGTATTTCTATCCGTGTATATAACTGTACATATACGTCAGCCTTTCTTGTGTGTGTATGTATATATGATTCCACCAATGTTTTATAATATATCAGTTTCTCTTTCCATATATATGTGTATGTACTCTACACACATTTTATACAAATGTACCAATTTTTCTTTATATATATATATATATATATATATATATATATTGATAATATGGTGTGCTATATTTATAGATAAATAGTGCTCTGTATCTTGGATAGAACATGTATATCCAAGTTAGGGTAGCATGGTTTAAAAATTACACAGGTAAAAGACTGTCAGTAATGTAGTGCTGTTGACTTCATGTTTACACACCTAATATATATATATATATATATATATATATATATATATATATGGGGGTGTATATAAGTAAATTTGTACTTACCTCAATGTAATTTGTTTATTGATGCATACATACAATTAAGAATATGTACATGTGTGCAGAAAAAAAAATGTGGCAATTTAAGTAACCAAACTTAATCATTTAATGAGTGAAGATATTTTGAAGATTTTCATAAAAAAATTCAAAAAATAAAATAAATAGATCTAATATAATGATATATAAATAAATGTATTTTTTATAGGCATGAAAAGAAAATTCAGTTTGACAATTCTAGGAAGAACAGTCTGTAATTTTTTACACAGATCTTTATAAAGAAACAAAACCCAAACAAACAAGGAGAAAAAAAAACACTCTCTCCAAACAGACATACTTGACCAAATATAATTGAATTTGTGTCTGCATAGGATTGATCTAGAATCTAAATATATTTCAACCAATTTTGATCAATATACAGAAGCTAACAAGACTCATGGAAATTCCATGGGTGTTGATTACTAAGATTACTCATTATCTCATATACCTCTACTCTTTTCTTACTCATTGCCTGTATCTTCTTGTTTTTCTCCCTTATCCATTCCAATCTTTGCTCCTTGTCCTCTATTTCTACCTAAATATTATACATGGATTAGTTTCAGATGTGAAAAAAAAATGAATAAGGAATGTACAAATATTTCTATTGGATCCTTTTTTTTAGATTTCTTTCACAATCTCTCTATGACAAATTCTCTCTGTCAGAATTCTTAAATCATACTGACAGCAGAGTGATAATAACCCCCAGACCCACTGAAAGGGGTGTCCTGGGTATGACACTAAATTCCATATGATTATGAGGTTCCAGTTTTGGTGAGCATGGAGTACCTCTTCATCGGCATTACTCCCATGTTCACTCTGACCAGGAGTCTTATAAATAGGTCAAGTAGATCTGTTGAAAAATTATTTGTATTTCACAGAAATAATTGATGCTATTTGTATTTAGAATAGTTACTTGAAGCTATAAGTGTTTACTAAGGATTATTATTAGTTACTTGAAATCATATAATTGTTAATATAGATAGGATTATTTGATATCATATAACTGTGCAAAAAAAATCCTTTGATATCATATATATATTTACTAACCCTCTGCACAAGCAGGATGTGACACAAGGTAAATTTCTTAAGCAGAGTTCAACAGGTTTGAATTCAAAGTTTCCCTTCTCCTAGACTGTTTGCCTAACCAAGGTTAAAAAGCCCAGTCTGCCCTACTATTTACCCATAGCTGGTGGGAGAGTAGGATTCATACCTTTCCCAAAGGTATTAGTGCTAAGAGAAATGCTAATTACTATGTCCAGGATTTGAAACTCAGGGCGATGAGTCCATTTCCCATGACTTTAACCATTACACCACGCACTTCCTTTCCATTTGATATCATATAACTGTGTGTATAAGAAACAACTACACAAAAAATGTAAGTATAAACATACAATGAATGCAATTTCCTAACCTCTCGGCATAAGATAAGCTTAGATGAGTTGACATGCCGTTAAAAATCAATCAATCAATCTATAAAGAATTTTAATGTATTGCTATTTTTATATCTTTTCATTTCTCTCTATCGTTTCAATATGTTCCCTCAATGTCTCTTTGTATGAAACCAGCAAAATTTCTCTCTCTTTCATCTCTGTCCATTCCTGAGTGCACAGATACTTTGATGTTAAGCAAAAGTGCCAATCTATATAGAAATAATTCTGTCATTTCTTACAGGTGTTATTGCAAGCATGTTAATATTCATATGAATACTACATTTTTGTGAAATGTTCTAAACTGACTACAAAATTTATGGCAAGAAGGTATTTTAAAAAAATCATAATTCAAGACCTGAAAAAGCTATAAAAAAATTAAAAAAATAAAAATTAAAAATCATGCCCTGGAAATATCAGAACTTTATAAAGGCCATCTATTTCTCTGAATGTTTGAGATGAGGCTTGATGATTAGTATTATCTGCGTTATTTGGACTATTGTCCTCATCTTCATTGTTATCTGTACAATGTTTTGGCCGATGTGGCCTCCGAAAAAAATGTTACCGAGTCCGACAAGAAATACCTGAAGAAGGGCACATCAGCCAAAATGTTGTACAGAATTTTTTTAATACTCTCCCCTCTGCGACCCCCCCCCCCCCAATGAAAAAATAGTTTTCCAATATTACTTTATTGCTCATATGTGTGTGTGTGTGTGTGTGTGAGAAGAAAAAGCGAAAGTAAATCCAACAATATATAACGTTGTAAAAATTGAAAAAACTCAAGTTTCATTAACGAATGATGTTTATTAAGTCTACACTGCAGTGCTTTGGTCTGTTTTGATAGACCTTCATCAGGGCTTTCATTCGTTTAAGGAATTTGTTAGTTTAATTCATTAATAATTTATTTTTGTCCATAAACCAACAAAAGCCCTGATGAAGGTCTATCAAAACAGACCGAAACACTGCAGCATAGGCTTAATAAACATCATTCGTTCAGTTTCAAGGTATAAGTAAGTGTTACACAAAATCAACTATTTGAATGTGATAACTAAGCTAGTCTTGCAAATTGTTTGTCAGGATTATTCTATTTTGAATCTGACCTATGTGCCTATTTACACCTATGACAGTGAATGTATATATAGTGTAATGGTTAAAGTCATGGGAAATGGACTCGTCACCCCGAGTTCAAATCTGGATGTGGTAATTGAATTTTTACTTTGCGCTAATACCCTTGGGAAAGGTATGAATCCTACTTTCCCTCCAGCTATGGATAAATATTAGGGCAGACTGAGCTCTTTAACCTTGGTTAGGCAACCGGTCTAGGAGAAGGAAAACTCTGAATTCCAACCTGTTGAACTCCACTTAAGAAATTGACCTTGTGTCACATCCTGCTCATGCAGAGGGGTTGGTAAATATATATATAATACATTTTTCCCCCTAAAGTTGAAGTGATAAAGATATAGCTCCTATATATGAAGTGGTGTTGAAAAGAAGGAAATAACTTTTTTTTATTGAATTTCTTTTTTTAGAAGGGTTAAATAAACTTGAGAAATGAATAATGAATATACGTGAAATAGAATGAATATTTCATGGCTCTAGATTACTATTTTCTTAGTAAGGCCAATAACTTTGCAGCAACCCTCATATATCACTAATACAATATTTGCATGAATTCATAAGCCTTTGTTTTGTCATATTTTACTTATCTGTTTGTGATGTTCAGAAAAGATACATTTTGACCTTTTGTCAGTTTCTGCTCGAAAGTCAGGTTAAGGGTCAAAAGATCTTAAGACTACTACTACTACTACTACTACTGTAAAAAATATGTATATATGTATATATATATATATAGATACACATTTGTTTTTATTGATACCATTCTCATGTGTGAGTGAATGCATAGATCTTCCTATTGCAATGTATTTGTATTTTCCAGTCAATGTCGTTATTAGAACAAGTTCATTGGCTTTTTTTTGGGGGGGGGGGCGCATTCCATGTGGCAATAGGGTAGGGGATATATTTGAGATTCTGGTTTAATAATAGATAAAGCTTGCTAATATAAGCAATTACTTTATCAACAGGTAAAAAGTAAAAATAAGACTTATAAAATATAATGGTTTAGAAACACAATCTTTGTCTCTGTACAGAATCTGATGCTGATTTTAAATGGGTGAGAGCAAGGATTTAAAAATAAAATCCTATTCAATTATGATGGGCCGGATTAGCTCAGTTGGTAGAGCGTTCGGCTAGAAACCACAAGGTTCCTAGTTCGATAACGGCCCTCGCCAACTCAGCGTATGAATAGCACAGGGATCTGTGTGGTAAAGTAAGGAGCTGATGATAGGTGTGGCGCCAAAATAATCTCCTTGGTCTAGCACTAGTGAAAAGGGGATATACTCCCTTGTTGATTGGCTGATACCAACTTTAGGCCACCCTGTTGACTTTACTTTTATTCAATTATTAATTAATGTTCAAAGTTTACCTTCTCTTAGACAAGCTGTCATATTAAGTCTAAAAAACCCATTAAAAAAAAATTAAAGTTGGCAGAGTGGTCTATTGTCAGTATCAGCCAGCAGTAAGGGAGTCTATCCCCTTTTTGCTAACGCTAGACCAGTGAGATTGTTTTTGCTGAGGTATAGCGCCACACCTATTTTCAGCTCCCTACTTTATCACATATATCAGAATATCCAAGCTGTGCTACTCATACACTGAATTTGGTGGGAACTGGTATCAAACCTGGAACCTTATGATTCCTAGGCAGGTGATTTACTGACTGACCTAAACCGGCCCCTTAAGAACCCATAGAGTTTCACTTTTTTCTTAGAAAATAATAAGAATAATCAAGAAAGAATCCATGATGTACAGTGATGATTAGCATAATATAAATCCTATTCAGATAAAGTAAGTTGACATCGAAAGAGACCTTGGCATTTAAGACAGCATAGAAAAAATAAGAAAAGAAAAGTTGAGGTAATATCTTGCAAGTGTATTAGCCAAGGGCTCATATAAAATGTTAATTGCAAGACACTTCATCAAGATATATTAGTGCACCCGGCTAATACTATAGCTCTACTTAATTATAAAGAGTTCAGATCTTTCTTTTTCTTGCTTACAGTTGAACAAAGGTAATCAACATTGCTTTGTAATAAGAATGAAAAGGAAAAGACAAACATTGTGTCCATTGCAAAATGAAGACATATTTCATCTGGTAAGCTTTGTATCTTCAGCTTTGAGTGCACCATACAAGTTTAATGATTGTTCGAATAAGTAATCTTGTTGGAGAGTGAAACGTGCAAGGACAGACAAGAAAAACAGTGATAAAGTCAAGTGAATGTAAACACATTGACAATGAGGAAATAAATAAGAGAAAATTACTTCTTATTCTTCTTAGTGCTTGTTTTTTGTTTTTTTTCAAGAGGTAATTTTCATTTGTTTTTGTTTTTTTCTGTTGTTTTTTTAGTAAATGTAAAAGATGCTTCAAGTTTTGTATTTGTCTCTTGTTTAGGAATAAACTGTACTAGTGGATTAACAAAAAAAAAGATGTTACATTCACTGATGTGTGCAAAATAATGCTTATACATACTTGAGAAAAAGTCATGGAAATGGACTCGTTGCCCAGAGTTCAAATCCTGGACTTGGTAATTGCATTTCACTTAGTGCTAATACCTTTGGGAAAGGTATGGATCCTACTCTCCCTCCAGCTATGAATAAATAGTAGGGAAGACTGAGCTCTTTAACCTTGGTTAGGCAACCGGTTTAGGAGAAGGAAAACTGAATTCAAACCTGTTGAACTCTGCTTAAGAAATTGACCTTATGTCGCATTCTGCTCGTGCGGATGGGTTGGTATGTATGTATGTATATATATGTATATATATATATATATATACACACATACTTGAGAAATCAATAAATATATACGAAAAAAAATAATTTCACCATAGACTAAGGGTTAGAATGATAGTTTTAAAGACCAGTTCTAAAGAGTTTGATCCTCACTGTACATGTAGCCTTGTAATAGACTTAACTAGGTTTATTAAATACAAAAGATAAAGAGTCCAGTCTGACCAATTATTTACCCATAGCTAGAGGGAGAACAGATGGATTCATGCCTTCTCAATGACATCAGTGTAAAGTGAAAGAATTTAACTTTGGCTTACTGAGTCCATTTTCTATGATGATAACCATTATGTCATGTGCATGAAAGTAAAGGTGGAGCATCACACCAACCATCAGTTCCCCACTTTACCACACAGATCCAAGCTGTGCTATTCATGCACCAAGTTGGTGAGGGCTGATATCAACCAAGAACCTTGTAGTTCCTCGGTGGATGCTCTACTGACTTAGCTAAACCAGACCATTATATATTAATTATATACTAATTATATAGTTTGCTATATTTATAAATAAAGAGTGCTCTGTATCAGTGAGAGAACATATACATCTACATTTGGATAATGAAAATGTAGAATAATCAAGCTAAGATCCAATTACCGCCAAATTGGTAAGACACGGCAACAAGCAGTCGTAACTGAATACGATCCTATCTTGTTGCCGTGTCTTACCAATTCAATGGTAATTGGATCTTAGCTTGATTATTCTACAGAAAACACAGTCAATAATGCTTGGTGACTGTCAGTTTTTCACCTATATGATCATCAGGCAAATATTGTGTTTGTTATATATATTCACACAAATACATTTCACTGTATGAATGATCACAGGTGAGAAAATTAAAGTCATCAAGTGCTATTGACTCTATGCCTATTCTATCCTAAGTTTTTATATATATATATATATGATATTAGATAACCAAGCAAAGTTCTTTTGAAATTTAGTACATTTTTTCTTTTTATAGGTCATTCATTTATCAAATATATATCTTTAAGTGGGATGCAAACATCTCATTTCATCCCCTATGTTAATCTTTAAGCATTATCTGGAGTGGATTTTTTTTTTGAACAAGAGTCCATTGCTCTTTCATCACACATACTTAGCATCCGTCTGTTACAAGGTACGATTTTTGTGTAATTCAATCCCAATTGAAAATCTCCCTTTTCAACATAGTTCAGTCTTTAACATCACCAAATGCTCTACACATTCAACAGGTTGCTTCTGCATTTTTTGTTCAAGTTTCAATTCCTATGATAAACAACACTCACATTGTTGGTGGGGCATAGAATATATATTTACCAACCCCTCACACGAGCAGAATGCGACATAATGTCAATTTCTTAAACAGAGTTTAACAGGTTTGAATTCAAAGTTTTCCTTCTCCTAGACCGGTTGCCTAACCAAGGTTAAAGAGCCCAGTCTGCCCTACTATTTACCCATAGCTGGAGGGAGAGTAGGATTCATACGTTTCCTAAGGGTATTAGTGAAGAATGATTAATGTTCCAATTACCGTCGAACTGGGAAGACAAGGCAACAAACGATTGTAACTCAAATACAAACTCAAATGCTACAAAGTTCACGGCAAAATGACAAAGTATATATAAGACTCCACAATGTCATTCAAATCAAGCAGTCAAGCAGCCAATCAGAACTCAAGGAGTGGAATCACCCAAATCACCCAGATTCATGAATGGATCATTCTTGATTCCTATTTATACCAGCTGTTTTGGACACTGCTTGAGTTGGACTTAGTCTACTGTTGGTTTTAATAACAACAGCTTACTAAGTAGACTCACTAAGTGAAATGCAATTACCATGTCCAGGATTTGAACTCAGGGCGACGAGTCCATTTCCCATGACTTTAACCATTGCACCACGCGTTTCCTAAGTATGGGGCCTAGAACATGCCAATTGCATCCTCTACAAAAAGGATGTCCTGAGTAAGACACTAAATTGCATCTGGTAGTAAAGCTCCACCCCTGGAGAGTGCAGAGCCAACCATTTATTGCCATTACTCCCAGTTCCACTCTGACCTGAAGTGATAACACCTATTAGGGATCGAGCCCCATCTATGAGTCAAATAGATCTGTTTGAGATGTTTAGAATGATCTTGAACTACATTAGATCTTAAAATATTGATATTGCAACTTAGTATGAAGTGTTTACCTGTTTAATGATTGCAAAGATACATTTTTAGAGACCATAACTATTAAAATGACTTTGACATAAAATAACCCAACAAGAGTTGACATGCCATAAAATTAACAAAACACTTAAAATTAACTTTTGGGCTGTCATATTAATTTCTTCATTATTATTGTAGCTATACTATTTAAATGATGCATGTAGCTATCATCTTGCTGAACGTACTAATGGACTTATTATTTCAAAGGTTTAATCATATATTTAAAAAAACTGCACATACTTTTTGTTTCTATAATCTTCTAATTCCCTAGATGTATGTCTGTCAATCTGTCTCTGTATATTTAAGGCTCTGTCATTTGGGACCACTTTCAATCAAACTTTCAGGAGTCATGATTGGAAACATTTTAAACTTTACTAGATG
Source organism: Doryteuthis pealeii (assembly GCA_023376005.1). Classification (NCBI taxonomy): domain Eukaryota; kingdom Metazoa; phylum Mollusca; class Cephalopoda; order Myopsida; family Loliginidae; genus Doryteuthis; species Doryteuthis pealeii. The sequence continues at coordinate 42,896,987 of CM042142.1, forward strand.
TTCTTTTTATATAGAATCTGTCTTACTGTCCTCTTGTCTTTAAAAACGTGTCCATCTCAAAGTTATTACCCACTCTCTTGGTAATTGTTATAAGCGTCACATAGCTCTCTCCCTCTCTATATATTTATTTAGATCCTCTTTGTTGTAACCAGGTGCTGAGCTGATAAAAGGGAATTCATTAGATCTTAACAGTTGCCAACCTAGAAAATACTTTAAAATTTAATTTTTTTTTTAAAGTTAAAACTACCTCACCAGTCTGGAAAATAATAAAATTAGATACTTATTTGAATTATTATTATTTTTTTTTTTTTTTAGGTGTTTTCAAGGGTATCCAAGATCTCTGAACAAACTTGTCTTCTGCATACCACACAAGGCAGTAATTATTTGGATAAAAATGAATAGTATGAATAATTATCCCAAACTTGTGAGGAAGAATGAGAAAGGAAAAAGAGCAAGACATTGTCTTGCCTGCCGGGATCGAACTCGCGCCCTCCCGCATGCAAAAACAAATGCGTTTTGGGCACTGGACGGATGCGGGGTTTGACTGATGTGACCGGATGTTTGGCTAATATGCCCATAAAATACCAAGTGAGTCGAGCGCTGGGGAGTCAGCAGCAGCAGTCGACGACGAAGCGCTTTTCAGTAAAGAAATGGATTTTAGTCGAACAGAAACAAAACTAAATAGAAAATGTGATTTTGAACTGCTAAAGATTATTTCGACTACAATGACGGATTTTTCCAGCTGCTAGACGAAGAATGTGTTGACCAACAGAGGATCTGGCTTGTGAGAAGACGGAGAACTCGCTTGTTTTTGGTTCCCCCTCGGCGGGAGCTTGTTGATTCAAAGGTCTATTTCGCCCCATATATTTTCCCCCCTTCTATAAAATCAACAATGTCCTCTATTTTTAATCCTGACAATTTAATGAAGGTGTGGGTGTGTGGTGGTGTGTGGGTAATGTTAGTATACATAATATGCAAAAAGACCACTCTTAGAACATCCTTACATTCCCATGTAAATAAAAAAATGAGCCAATCAACAACCCTTTTTTCTGCTCATGCCAATATATCAGTGTCAGATATGGACACTGATAGAGGAAAAATCACTTGCTGTGAGATTAGATTCCTCAAATGAGCAGTAAATAAAGTAAAGAATGATCTGATAAGTAAGTAGAAAATACAAAGAATTGTCAGAGCAGCGCCAATGTACAAACATATCCATTACAAGAGAATTAGATAATCCAGATAGCTGAAAGGAATGGAAACTGACCAATCAGCTGAGTTCAGGTGTAGGAGGGGATAATTGCACATGGTCTGGATAAAGGATATATTAGAAACATTCAAATCCCATGAACTGTCACAGGGCAACCTATCAAGTTATTGACCATGGTCTTTACTTCCATTCAGCACCCCAAAATATAGGTGGACAAGAAAAATAAAATATATACAATAAGATATAAAATTCATATGGCAAAAAAGAAAGTTGTGTTTAAGTAAGCCCTTCAAAAGATAAAAAATGTGTGAATATACATGTTTCAATCTGTGCATAATGGCTCAAAATATATGGTGACCCAGATGTCATGAATTTTGTGCCACCCTGTATATGAAGAGATAGATAGGGATAGATTGATAGATATTAACAGGTTGGTTGGTTGGTTGGTTGGTTGGTTTTTAGGGCATGTCAACTCATATTTTGTTGGATTCATTCTTTATGGGTATTCAAAAATTTTTTCTAAACTCAACTTTTTTTAAAACTCTTTTTTACACTTTTTTTTCTATTTAACCTATATATGGGATCCTAACATGTACTACCACTCCGTGTCAGAGTGGACCTGGGAGTAATGGTGAGGTACTCCAAACTCCCCAGAGTTCCAGAATTGGAAATACACCATAGGTGGCAGTTTAACGTCATATCCAGATCTGAAGAGACTGAGATAGATAGATAGATAGATAGATAGAGCAGACAGAGATAGATAGATAGATATGAGCAGACAGAGATAGATATAGATATGAGCAGACAGATAGAGAGATAGATATGAGCAGACTGAGAGAGAGAAGAGAGATAGATATGAGCAGACTGAGATAGAGAGATAGATATGAGCAGACTGAGATAGAGAGATAGAGAGATAGATATGAACAGACTGAGATAGAGAGAAGATATGAACAGACTGAGATAGAGAGATAGAATGAACAGATAGATATAGAACAGACTGAGATAGAGAGATAGATAGATATGAGACTAGATAGAGAGATAGATAGATATGAACAGACTGAGATAGAGAGATAGATAGATATGAACAGACTGAGATAGAGAGATAGATAGATATGAACAGACTGAGATAGAGAGATAGATAGATATGAACAGACTGAGATAGAGAGAGATAGATATGAACAGATGAGATAGAGAGATAGATAGATATGAACAGACTGAGATAGAGAGATAGATATGAACAGACTGAGATAGAGAGAGATATGAGACTGAGATAGAGAGATTGATATGACAAACTGAGATAGAGAGATGAACAGACTGAGATAGAGAGAGATATAGACTGAGATAGAGAGATTGATATGAACAGACTGAGATAGAGAGATTGATATGAACAGACTGAGATAGAGAGATAGATAGATATGAACAGACTGAGATAGATAGATAGATAGATAGATATGAACAGACTGAGATAGATAGGTAGATAGATATGAACAGACTGAGATAGATAGATAGATAGATAGATAGATATGAACAGACTGAGATAGATAGATAGATAGATATGAACAGACTGAGATAGAGAGATGGATAAATTGATACCTTTCCTCAACACCTGTGGACCAGGGGAGAAAGTGGCTATTTTTAACACTGTTCATTAATTAAAAAATCTAATTTACCTAAAAATAAAGTTGCTTTATTAGTAGTTGGAAAAAAGAATTCAACAGTATTGGCTCTTTTATTTTTTCCTTTTAATATAAGTCCAAAGTTGAATATTTATTTTTGAACATATTCTTCTTCCTTGTCAAAATATATTCAATCATAAATATTCATCTCATAGATTAAATACGAACATTTCCTATCAAAAAATTCAGGTAATCACTAATTGACAGATTAAAGATTTATTGACTCGACCGCATCTATTCTGGTGAAAATCATTAACTTATGTGACTTAAATAAGTTTGCTAGTGTATTAGTGTAATGGCATATCAAAAACACTAGTGGTACTATTTAACACACACACACACAAACATTATTATTATTATCCAGAACATCCTTTAGGTGAAACCTAGGTAGGTAGTGTTCAATCCAATTTAGGTTTATTTATATATATATATATATATATACATACATGTGTGTGTCCAATTGCCGCTTTAACTTTTCAGTGGTGTCAGTAAATAATCCAAAAGTGCTGAATATATTAAAATTATAGAGCAGTAATAATACTAATAATATTATTGTTAGATGGAAAATAAAGGGTCTACCATGGTTTCAATCAAATTAAAGATTAAAATGATTTCCTCAGGACCCTACTAAGTCGATGTAATTCCATAGTTAAATAGAATTTAACTAAGGAATTACATCTACTTAGTTAATGTAGAGTAGGGTCCTGAGGAAATCATTTTAATTTGATTGAAACCATGGTAGACCCTTTATTTTCCATCTAACAATAATATTATTAGTATTTATATATATATATATATATATATATATATATATATATATACAGTGATACCTTGACTTATGAGTGCCTTAACTTCAAAATTTTCCCAGTTACAAGTTGTCATTTACCTAATTTTTTGCTTTGTTTTGAGAGCTAAAATTTGAAGTACGAGCGAGCTTCAGATACACTTATGTTAATAAGTTCACAAAAAACATTTAAGTTTCCAAATTTATTATTCCAAAGAAAAATATAATTAATATAAACCTAAGCATTAAAACATATTACAGCACATAATTCATTACATTCTTTTTAATTGTGTTTCTATACAATACAGTACTATTTTTCTTATTAAAAAAAAGTAATAAAAAAATAAGGGTGTTTGTGTGGGATGGGGATTGTAACAGATCAATATATATATATATATATATATATATATATATATTAAAGTAAGTAAAGTCGTCGGGGCGGCCTAATGTCGGTATCAGCCAATCAGCGAGGGAGTCTATCCCCTTTTTACTAGTGCTAGACCAAGGAGATTATCTTAGCATCTGAGGTGGAGCGCTACACCTACCATCAGCTCCTTACTTTACCGCACAGATCCCTGTGCTACTCATATGCTGAGTCAGTGAGCACCGGTATCGAACTAGGAACCTTGTGGCTTCTAGCCGAACACTCTACTGACTGAGCTAACCCGGCCCTTATATATATATAATTAAACATTTGTATCTTAAAGGCAGTGAGTGTGGGTATGAATGTCTATTATTTCTGTACACACACATTATCTAGATAC
>CM042142.1:42903920-42978920 GCA_023376005.1 Doryteuthis pealeii
ATAGTTGGATTCATACCTTTCCCAAGGGTATTGGTACTATGTGAAATGCAAACAGTCTCATGCAGAATTTGAACTTTCTCATCCTGTCTATTTCCTATGATAGTAACCATTACACCATGTGCCTTCCCATATATAGGAAAGAATGATATGAAAATATTCTTTAAGTTTTCTTTTTACTCATTGCATTTTCAAATATTTTCAAAATGCTCAGCAAAAACTTTCATCTCAAGTAACAAATAAATTCATAAAGATATAATTGTAAAAGACAAAAGAACATAAATAAATAAATAAAATATAATAATAAAGCACATTAAATATGAATAAAATAAATTAAAAAAGAATAGAAGGAACTACATAAAAACACACATAAATACATTAAAAATGCATAAATATAAATTCAATTAAATGACTAATAAATTTATGAATTAATGGACATATAGTGCGATTGTTTTAATCAGGATTTTTATTGCAAGGATTTTTGGTAGCCTCTATTATTTCTGACGATGATTTTGTTTATTCCAATAACAAATAAAAGATTCTATTTGAAAATTTTAGGTGACAGCACAATATGAAAATATACTCAATGTAAAATATTAATTTATTATCATTTTTTATTGTATGGTTTCTCACTTCATCAAAAGAATAAAATTTCATTAATTTAATTGATGACTCTGAGGCTTGCAATATTCTACTTTAAGATGTGATAGAAGAACATTAATTCATTTTCAAGTCTCAAATCTTAAGGGAATCAGAATTTAAACTAAAGATAAATATTGCCTGTTGGTAGGACCCTACAAAGGGGTAAGACCACTTGCAAAAATGGGTGTCCTGGATAGGACCTAAACTGTATTTGGTGGTGAGACTCCAGTTCTGAAGCCCTGAGTACAGGCCATCACCCCTTTCTTGCCATTACTCCCAGGTACACTAACCTCTAGTGGTAATATGTGTTAGGTCCATATATGGGTCAAATAGACCTGTTTGAGGTAATGAAATATTCAACTGTTTAAAATGACTATGAAGATACATTTCTGTATTGTATATAATTGAAGGCCATAAATATTAAAATGACTTTGGCATAAAATAACCCAAGAAGGATTAACATGCCATAAAAACCAACTAACCAATAACAATGAGCTAATTTTTTCTTAAATAAACATTATTTTTATCTTTTTTTTACCTAAAGCCTGTGGGCCACATGCAACCCTCAAGGCCCATCTGTGCAGCCCAACACCCAAATTTCAAAATTTTCTTTTTGCCTTTAGATGTTGACTGAAGTACCATTACAACTGCAGATGGAACTCACTGATCTTCAGCGTTCAGAATATCTGAAATCCAACTTTTTTGCTTGCCATATCCTTAATTTCTATAAGAATCATGTGCTTCCATATGAACTATTTCTTAACCTTATCACCCACACTCAGTAAGTAGTGAGCATGTTTAGCACTACAAACAGCTGTGAACAGTTGTTCTTCAAAATTAAGCATGCCAAGAGTATTTCCTATTCACTTGATATTTTAGAGTAAATGTAGTTCACAATCATTTTAAACATTATTTCAAACAAACCTATTTGACCCACAGATGGGACCCTAATAGGTATTATCACTTTGGGTCACAATGGACCTGTGAGTCATTGTCAATAAAGGGATGACTCTACACTCCCCAAAACTCCAAAATTGGAGCCTCTTAACAGGTTGTAGTTAAGTATTATACCCAGGACATCTGGGGGGTAGGGGGTGTTATGGTTGTCTTATCCCTCTGCAGGGGATACAGTTGATATATTCTATGTCCTGCGAACAGGGATGATCAAATTTGGTTATTTCCACTGAATGAAATCTAGTGTTAAGACCAGGAGATTTTTTTTTCTTTTTTGGTGGGGTAGACATGCAGTGAGCATATTCCAAACCCCACCAACAGGGCAAGTATTCAAACGGCTAATAACTCCCCTGACTTTTAGTGAGTAAAAAACACATTTAATTCAATACCTGTTAATGATTTTTCATCAAAGTGAAATTTAGCAGAACAAATCTATAAAATGATTTTAAACTACCAACAGCTGTTTCTGACTCCTTCTGTAGTTTGTTACTCTCAGGAGGTAACACAAAAGGTTCCTTTTAAGACAATTTGTTGATGATGATTTGAGAAATATATTTCAAGAAGATTTGATCTTGTGGATATTTTACTCAGCCAGGACAAAGAAAAAAAACAAAAATTAGAAAATGCACCCAGAAATAAAAATTAACACTAACTAGTGACTATATTACATTAATTACCATAAAAAAATATAGATTCAGTTAGAGGAATATAAATACACCCAAATGTATCTTTCTTTGTAATTGAAATATTTACTCCCAAGGTGTATATAAAAAAATGTATTAAAGGAGATAGAAATGAACAATAAATAAAAACATAAATTTTCTTCTAAATAGGTTTGAGTTATTTGTTTAACAGCATATCAACTCCTTATTCAATGCTGAAATTTGATTTAGTTGTAAATATCTAATTGTAATCATAACCATATTTTTAATGTTTGATTGAATTTTTAAAAATATTGCGCTTATTTGTCTATAATTATTTGTTTGCACACATTGATATGGTATCCAGCATTTCTATCTAATATGAATAATTTTTAAACAGATCTATTTGATATCTAGATGATACCTTAACAGATACTACCATGCCAGGTCAAAGTGGACATGGAAGTAATGACAATGAAAGGGTACTCCATACTCCCCAGAGTTCCTGAACTGGAGCTTCACCACAAGATTCTTAAAAATAGTCCCCTTGGCATTTAACACACTTATTCCACTGTGCTTTTCATTGGTCAAAGCACTTTTGAAACTTATCTTTTGATATCTTTTTGAACTAAAAAATTAACCCACAATCAACAGCTGGTTTGAATTTTATGGCACGTTAACCCTTGGGTTATTTTATGCCAAAGAAATTTTGTTTTATTCAACAACCATTGCTTTCTAGCACATATATGATAAAAAGGGTTGGGGATTTGCCATGAGCGCAATAAGCTTGGGACTATCATAGGTACTAGGGCTTGGTGTGACCAGTTGATTGATCGGAAGGGGGTTCTCAAACTGCCTGTCAAGCCTAACTGAGAGCCAAAGTGGAGTTTTGCATGTCATGGACAGCTCAGTCACCAGGATTTCCATCCTCAAGTATCACAAGCCACTACCCATGACCACATTGGGGGGATTTTACCCCTCTGCAGAGTGCAGTCATCGTATTCTACTGCTGCAGGGTGGATAGCTTGCAAGGATTGTAAGACAATCTAATGTGATTATAATTTAAATAAAGTCAATTATCCAGACTAACATGCTTATATATATATATATATATATATATATATATATATAATCATTAAAATGTACTGACCACATGGATTCTATTGAGTCTCTTGCCATCTATCCATGTTGGTCATCACTTTTGATGACCATCCATCTAGATGGCATCCAGTGTCGGCACAGAGTTGATGAATGTAAGTTTTAGCTGGTCAACCAACTTTGGTGTGTCCATGTGTAGCAGTCCATAGGAGAATGTTGCTTATCAGTTTATCCTTACTTCTCCAGGATTGCACAGCATGTCTTGCTCATCTTATTTGGATGGTTTGAGAGATGAGAAACAAGTACAGATGTTCTTTTGTGGAATACTGCTTTCAGGATTTGTTCAAAATAGTATGTATAGTTCCCATCTAGCTTTTTCTCTTGGCGTTTTTATTAAAGTCCAAGTGGTACAACCTTACAGTAGTGCTTACATGACTACAGCTTGGAAGAATACACATTTTATTTTATCAGAAAGATAAGATTTCAGTAATTTTCACCTTTAGTTGGCTAAATTCCTAGCATAAAATTGTGCGTGCACATTATCTGAAATGAACTTAATTGTTATTAAGAAGACATTTTATGATATTTTTGTGTTAAAGCATGCAGTTGTATTGTTTTTGAAAAAGTTTCTAAGATTTGTTTATTTTGCACGGAGACTTTCAAAATAGCTACCGGCTTATTTCAAAGTGAAAGTCAAGGGAGATTACTCTAATTGCCTTATTTGCTAGGAATTTTAACAACTAAAGGTGAAAATTACCAAGATTTCTATATGGTTGTTAATCTGTTAATGCCAGCAAATTTGTCAGATTATTTTTTTATCAACAGCCAATTCAAGTTAAAGAAACCTTGCTGCTGATCTTTGAAATGTATCAATCAAAACGTCAGATAAATAAAAAGGGTAGGCATAACGCTAAATAAATTAATTGCTTTTCAGCAATAGAAAGAATAAAATCTCACATGTGACTCAGAAAAAATAAATAGGAAAGAGGGAAAAAAAAAAATTGCAAAATTCATTTTTTTTTTTTTTTTTTCACCCCCTCTCAAGATTTTCTTGTTGTGTGTGTCAAAAGGACACATTTGTTCTGAAACAACTTTACGTAGCAAATTATGCATCAGTAGAGCAGGATTATACCAATTAACTAAGGATAAAGAACTAAGAGACACTTTATAATGTCATCATATGTATCATTTTACTTATATCTCCACCCCCACACCCCATCGTCTTGTGTGAGAGAGACAACTAAAATAGATAACAACTGAGTTATAGTTTTGTGTATTTTTCTTTTTTCTTTTCTTTTAATTTGAATACATTTCTGATTAGGCTTTCTATTTTTTGCAAGATATACAGATCTGAAAATGTCTACCTATTGGAAGCAAAAGAATAGAAATAGAAAAGAAAAGATAGAATTAAATAAAATAAAAATATAAGTAGCAGGATTACTTCTTTAAAACAAATAGAAAAAAAAAGGAAGGGATAACAAGTGTTTACCATAAAAAATGTTGTGGAATTAAAAAGAAAACCAGAAAGAAAGAGGAAAGAGAAGATAAAGTGATAGGAAAGAGGAAAGAGAAGATAAAGTGATAGAAAGAGGAAAGAGAAGAGAAAGAGAAAGTGAGAGAAAGAAAAAAAAAGAGAAAGTGACAGAAAGAAGAAAAGGAGAAAGAGAGAATGAGAAAGTGACAGAAAGAGGAAAGAGAAAAGAAAGAAAAAAAAAAAAAAAAAAAAGAAAAGGAGAAAGAGAGAATGAGAAAGTGATAGGAAGAAAAAAAGAGGAAAGAGAAAGTAAAAGAAAGAGAGAACAAGACAGATAAAGAATGAAAGAAAGAAATGAATAGAATGAGAGAAAGTAAGAAAAAAGTAAGAGATAATATGTCTTTACCTTAAAGAAAAAATATGAAGATTAAAAAAAAGAGAAAGTCAGAAAATTATAAATATTGTCAAGAACTATACAAAACTGATTAACAATAATAAAAACTCACCATGAAAATAAGTTTTTTCTTTGTTGAAAGGAGGTGTGAGTGACATTACATAGGATTAAATGCAACCAGCCTTGTCTAAGACTTATTCTGAAGTCTTGGACAAGGCTGGTTGTATTTCATATTCTGCTTATGCCACTTTTGAGGAAAGGCAGGAACCCATCTCTTCTTCCCTTAGCTATGGATAAAATAGTAAGACAGGTTGGGCTCTCTGGCCTTGTAGGCCAGCACACCAGTCTAGGAGTATTAAAAACTGAATTCAAAAGCAGGAAGTGTGGCACTAGCAAATCCTTCCATAAAAAACCCTACTTGTTACAGAAACCACAGCACCATCCCCAATATGGTGTAGTTGTGGTCAATACTCTACAAGGAGTTGACAGGATCAGCAGCATTCTTTGCTGAAAAAATCTGGGTAAGCTCTAAGATCTTGGTTGGTGGAATTGTTAGGTTTTATCTATTAAAGGGGACTCCTAGGGATTGTAATGGCTAATGTGATTTGCATCAGTGATCTCATTGTAAGCAAGTTCAAACTCCAGTCTCAATATTGCATTTACTTTTGGACAAATACCCTTGAGAAAGATATGAACCTCCTCATCCCTCCAGTCATAGGTTAAATTGTACCACAAATGTTCTTCTAGATGGATGGCTTTAGTATTAAATAACCCACAAAGATTGATATGCCATTAAAAAAAGAAATCCAGCCAAACCAAACGTTGTCTATAGAGAGCTTTTAAAGTGAGTCAAGACAGTCACAACAGATTTTTTTTTATTCAAGACATTGATAAGTAAAACAAAGTTTGTTATTCTAAAGAATAACAATGCAAGAGGACACTAAGTAAGAATAAACTCATAAGGAGAAATTAGGTTGAGATATTGTACAACTTTCTCCACACTTAACAAGCTTGGCACCTTAAGAATTCAATTGAACAAATTTTATAACAAAAACATAACATAAAGCACACTTTATAACAAACCCTTAAATCTATAGAAAAAGGGACAAAAGTGAAGTTTTCAACCATATTTGGTTTTACTTCAAATTATGGAAGCCCATGCACACAATATTTACTTACTGATTTCAAAATTCAAAAGAAGCTAAATTTTTTTTGTATCAAATTCTTTTTAATGAGGAACTTTAGAATTTTGACAAAATTAATGAAAAAAAAAAAAACTATATCAATAACTATTTTAGAATTGCAATCAAATTAATATTAGAAAAATGTGAACTGTATGTATTTACCCAACCTCTCCACCATGAATGAGGTTTTGTTTCATTACTAAACATAGATTAATAACTGAAACAAGTTCACATACAAATAAATTTGAAATGAATTAAAATTCTGATATCAATTAAGGGAAATAGTTTTTAACTGGAGTGAAGTCATTCTTTTTTCTTCTTTTTCTCATCTGACCACAAAAGCAAATTAAAAGTCATTCTATGAAACCAAATTTATTTTAGTTATTTTTAGAGTGATTATCTTTTTGGGAATATGAATACTGTTAATAATTTCTGGCATTTTAATAAGAAAACCTTTCAAGTTTGGCAAAGATCAATTCAGAATTCTTTTCAATTAAGAAATTATCTTTTTTATTCTCACTAATCTTAAATGAATTAATCATTTTAGGATGGCTTAATGGTTGAAATTTGGGACTGGAATCCAAAAGATAAAAAGTTCAATCCACCTTTTAGATTTATTAAATATCAATAGTTTCATGATATAACTCTTTGGACCAACAGTGAAAATATTATAAATGCATTCCCAAGCAAAGATCTAAAGTTTTATAATAAAAAGCTTTCAATCGGTTATCAAGGGAATTGGTGATCCAAATCTAGAATGAGAATGCTTGCATTCCCAAGCAAAGGCATGAGCTCTAAAGTTTTATAATAAAAAGCTTTCAATTTGTAAAATCTTAGTGTAATGGTTATTTATGGAATTGGTGACTCAAATTCAAATCCTGGATAAGAATGCTTGCATTTCCCTTTGTGCTAATGCCCTTGGGAAAGGCATAAATCTGTCTGTTCTCCGCCCAGCTATGAGTAAATAGTAGGGCAGACTGAGTTCTTTAGCCTTGGTCAGACAACCAGTCTAGGAGATGGAAAACCGATTTCAAACTAGCTTTATTTCACTTAAAAACTGACCTTGTGTCACATCCTGATTGTGCAGGAGGGGCTATGTAAATACATACTCATAAAATTTGTAATGAATATTAACAAAATAATTACTGGTCCAGTCTCAAGAGTTGTCTCCCCCCCCCCCCAGGTAACACCTGCCCCCATTCATCAGAAGGGGTAAGTGTGTGGCTTATTTCTTGATGCCTAGTGCCCACTTTAAGGGGGATGCCGACGGTGCTAGTACAGTTTTTTTCTATCAATTCATCTAAAATGTCACTTCCTGGTAAGGTTGCCACATTAAATTGACCTTGTGTTATATACTATCATCATAGTAGAGATAAGTAAATTAATGTTATATAAAAAAATATATTTACCGTATTTGATAGCATATAATACTTCCCCAAGTTACATTTAATATGAAGAATATTATAGAATTAGGCTATGTGCAAGTAATGGTAGTCTACAGCATCTTGGTAAACAAATTATTGTGATTGTTATTGCTTGACTGTAGTTAAGATTTTTTTCTTTCTTTCTTTCTTCTACTTTCATTTGGCCACAGAAGTCAATTCAAAGTCGTCATTCAATTAGACCATTTTTTTTTGTTTTTTTGGAGTTATTTTTGGAGTGAATACTTTTCCAGAAAAAGTAATGTTGTGATTAAAGACTAAAATGCAGGTAAAAATCAATAACACTCAAGTCCAACACCTGACGCTATTTGACAAGGTCAATGTATGCAAAATGGCGATAACGATTAATTCAATAACAACTTTTTAATCATAAACCAAATCATTTTTCATATTTGTTTTTTCTTCTCCAGTGAAAAAATTTAGATGCCTCATTTTGTGTTCTATTCTCTTATTTGCTCAAATCTTGACTAAGTAAAAATAGAAAAATAAACACAAATAAAACACAAATAAAAACAAAATATCAATCTACACTATAAGCTTCAATGTAGGTTCACCAAGGGTAGGATGTGACACAAGGTCGCTATTAGTTTCAATGTATGTACTTCAAAATGTCCCATATATATATATATATATATGTGTGTGTGTGTGTGTGTAAAATCAAATAAGTTTTATGAATTTGATTATTAGATAAAAGCAAATATACTCAATATGAAAAAGATAAATTTAATCACAATGTCATTTAAAAAAAAAATACTATAATTTTGTATACTCTTAGCTTGCTCATATGTATCATATATATTAGATAAATATATATATATATATATATATATATATATATATATATATATATATAGCTTTAATCTATCCTTTTCAGATTGTATTACTTCGTGATTTTCAATGCACGATATTCAGATTGACTGCTCAAGATTGTTGCTACAAAATCAAAATTTCAATAATTTGATACTTAAATCTTTAAATTCCAAAAACCAATGTATATTATTATTACTATTATTATTATTATTATAATATTCAAGTGAAAAACTGGGGTTATTGCACATGAGATGATGTGGATATGGTGAAGAAGGGGAAATCCCAATAGAGAAAATGAAATCTCTTAATAGTAGCACAAAATAATGCATAAGGACCAATTATATCAAGATGAATACTGATAATACACAACAGAATAGTAAGTGTAGATTGTGTGGAGACAGAGATGAAACGGTTAATCACATAAGTAAATGCTGCAAACTTACACAAAATCAGTACAATACTGGGTGAGAAAGAACATCCTCTGCAAGACTGACATTATTAACAAATGGTATATGCACAAACCAGTATCTGTTCTAGAAAATGTGACTCATAAAATTTTCTGGGATTTTGAGATACAGACGGATCACCCAATACCAGTTGAAAGACCAGACCTAGTTTAATTAACAAGAAAACATAATTTGTTATCTAGTGGATTTTGCTGTTCCAGTGGACCATAGAGTGAAAATGAAAAGACCAGGACCTTGCCAAAGAACTGAAAAAAAAAATGGATATTAGAGTGATGGTGTAGTTTGTTTCCTTGGAACAGTACCCAAAGACTTGGAAAGGAGATGTAGGAATTTGAAATCAGAGGAAAAGTCGAGAATATTCAGATAACAGCATTATTAAGATCGGTTAGAATATTCAGAAGAGTCGTGGAGACTTAAGGAGAATTGCTGTGACTCAGACTCTAGTGAAAGACCACCAGTTGAAGATGTTGTGAAAAATTTGCAAGGAATGAAATAATATCTTTTTCAACTGGATCTATTAGGTCTAAAGATCTGTCAGCAGATCATCATTGCTGTTACTTGTAGTGACAGTTGAATTTCTATTATTTAGGAATATCCCATACTTTATCTCACCTAGAATAGAGTGTTTAATGAGGGGGAATTTATTACTGTTGGTGATATTTTGTTCCAAGAATTATCCACCCTATTACAAAAATAAATATATAGTGATTTTTTATTTTATTTATTTAGTGTCTTGTTAATAATCATGATACATATTTACTAACAGTGAGCTATGACAAATCCTTCTGTGAGAGGGACCAAAATGTACACTTCAAGGCATTTCTCTTAAGGCAATGTCTATTTTTTAGGCTTATAGATAACTAATAAATAATCAACTTTTTTAATTAAATTAACAGGTAAAACTTTTAAAGCTGTTTACTCAATATTAATCCACTCTACTAAGCTTGAGATCAGAGATGGTTTGGATTTGCCAGATTTCTGGATACAAGCTAAACATTCTTAAAATATGAGACTGTATTTAATAGATACAAATTAATCTACTTCTTAAACAGATTCTGTTTGATCTTTATTAAATTTTTTAAAATTCTTAATATAATATAGTATAGAATACTTGTACTGTGTATGATATATAGAATGAAAATTAAAACAAAAAGTAAGAATGTAATTCTATTTAATAGATACAAATTAATACACCTAAGATTATTTAAATACCTGTCTAGAATGTCACATATAATATAAAGAATGAAAATTAAAGATATTTAAAAAAGATGATTTTATTTAACAGATACTCAATACACCTGTACCGAAAATTAAATATATTACATTATATTTCTTGTATTTAACAGATACAAATAACCTGTAAAACTTTTAAAGCAAAGTTTTGTTTACTCAATATTAATCCAGTAATCTTTATCTGAAGGTAATTCAACTTCTCAGATGACAGAAACTAACCAGTTCCAAAAACAAATGATTTATTGGATTTTCCAGATTTCTGGAAGCCAAATAAATTGATCTTCACTTGTATTCCATTTACTCTACCTGTTTGCACACAAACTGTACAACAGAAATTTCAATGTTTATCTCTGTCATTCATGTGAAATTAATCTTTCTATCGTCTAAATATTTCCTTAAGTTTGTAAATAACATAATTCACCTGTAATTTCTCTTCAATTTCAGCCGTTTGTGCTGCATCATCTTTCAAAAATTATTCTAGTTCATTAGTATTCTTTTTATTTGTAGAGTACTTCCAGAGTTTTCTTCATTTGAGCTGAAAAGTTTGTGTTTTAAAAAAAAATTCCCATATTGTATTCAAAACAAGCTTGCACCTATTACAACACTGTCATCAATTTCACTTACCTATTCCGTTGCTTTTACTACATTTTTTTCCCCCAGGTTAAAAATGAAACGTAAACAGCATCAACTGTGTATTTCATGTTCCACCCAATGATTTTCACCAAAATAAAGAAAAATCAATCTTCTGTAAACAATCTTAAAGAATATGCACATATAAGCAATAGAGATCTAAGAAACTTTAAAGACACTTCTAAGATTTCTTTAACAGTGTTCAAATGATGGTATTGGTGATTTTTGCTTTAACTTAATTGATATAATATCTATTTACCTACTATGAACATGAATGTGACACAAGGCCAATTTTGAAGTAGAGTAAAGCTGATTTGAATTCAGAGTTTTCCTTCTCCTAGATTAGTTACCTAACTAAGGTTAAAGAACCCAGTCTGCCCATAGCTGGAAAAAGAAATGGATTCATGTCTTTCCTAAGGGCACTAGAGCAAAGTGAAAGTGCAGTCTCATCAAGGATTTTAATGCAGGTTGCCAATTCCATCGTCTATGATGATAACTGTTACACATAGCATGAAACATAATTGATATAGATCTATATTCATATTTAAATGCATAGATTTCGTTACTAACCATTGTTCCATGGTAAGGTGGTCTCTCTCCAAAATTTTATTTTGTTTTATTTTTTTTGTTCAACCAAGTTTTTCCTTTGAGAATTTCTTTCAAAATATGAATGAAACTGACTTAACTGTTTGCTGCTTCTTTGATTTAAAGATTTTTTTTTTCCTTTCTTATTTGATGTGAAAAATTTTCCATCTAGACAATTAAATCTTCCAAATGAAAATTAAGGTCCATAATTAGTGGTGAAATCAACTGTTTGATGTTTGTTAAAAAAGAAAGATTTTCTTTTTCTTTATTCCTATTCATCTATTAAATCATCATTTCTGTTTTGGAAAATATGCATTTAGCTTTCTTCTCTTGTCTATTGATTTGTTATGGGAAATTTCTTGATTTTATTTTTATACTAAAATACTAATTCAATTCTTTTTATATGAACTTTCCTAAAAGCTGCTTTTGGCAACCATTAAGTTTGATAACAAATCACATTCTATCTTTATCATTTTATTTTATAATTAATTGCAAATGAATAAATAGAGGTAAGTACTCTAAAGGGCTGGGTTAGCTCAGTCGGTAGAGCGTTCGGCTAGAAACCACAAGGTTCTTAGTTTGATACCGGTCCTTGCGAACTCAGCGTACGAGTAGCACAGGGATCTGTGCGGTAAAGTAAGGAGCTGATGGTAGGTGTGGCGCTCCACCTCAGATGCTAAAACAATCTCCTTGGTCTAGCACTAGTGAAAAGGATAGACTCGCTTGCTGCATGGCTGATACCAACATTAGGCCGCCCCGACAACTTTAATTACTTACTCTATTATTAGCATTTAATAGTTTTCTCCCTTGAGAAATTATAAAGATTATAAAGAGGATTTGAACTCTGATTGCCAGGTCCATTTCATATGCAAATAATTGTTATACTATGTGCACCTCCATCGTTTTATTTAAAACTACTAAATTTAGTATGTATATCAACTGGACCCAGGAGAAGGTTTAATGTAAAAAAATTTAAAAATTTAAAAAAAGTTTTAGTAGTAACAAATTTTTTACCTTTCATTATAACCATTTGTTATCCAAGTCTTAACTCTTAACCAACAGATATATATATATATATATATATATATATATATAGCTGTATAAATGTAAAAGAGACAATTTCAAACACTTTGATCAGAGGCAGGCAACACAGATATTTTGATTCTATATTCAAGTGCTGATTATATGTAAATAAGATCATTTTTTATGGGCACTATTTTAATATAGATATAATTTTCCTTTCATTTGCTTTCTCAGATGTCAAAAAGTACTATCATGTTATTCATAACCATAAAGTGGCCTATTATTGGTATCAACCAAACAGCAAGGGAGTCTATCCCCTTTTCACTAGTGCTAGACCAGAGAGATTGTTTTTTGCTGAGGTGAAGTGCTCCTCTTTTTACTGCACATATCAGATCACTCTAGTTGTGCTACTCATACACTAAGTTGGTGGGGACTGACATCGAACCTGGAACCTTGTGATGCCTGGGTAGATGCTCTAGCAACTGAGTTATACTGGCCCCTTATAACAAGAAAATCAATGGAAAGTTTGATTTAATCTTATATTTTAGATCTGTTTTAGGCATGTTTGGACTTTCTTTTAAAAATCATTCTTATTACAAACATTCTGTGCATCTTTGATTCATACAATTAAACAAACCTTTAAATATATTATACGAATCGAATTCCTTTTAAATATGATGAGTAATTTATTCATAAATCCATTTGTTTTAAGATAATCTAGATCAGTGATTTCCAAACAAGAGTCACTTGCTCCAAGAGGAAGAATTTAAAATTTAAAAGAAGGAATTTTAACCAATGAAGAAACTGGGAGTGATATTTCAGTTATATGTAAAAAAACGTCATAAGCATAATGCTGAAAAAAATTAGATGATAATTTAAAATATAGGAAGGTTTAAGGAAACCTGGGATCACAAAGAGGGGTGGGTGAGAGGAATGTGACCCGGGACTCTGAGAATTAATGAGCCTTCTCTCAACAGAAGATTTATTCTCTCAATTAAACTACTACTGTAGGAGGTAACAACTTTGTTTCTAAATCAAATAATTAGTGCATAAAACAGTGATTTTCAACTGGGAGGCAGTTGGTTCCCAAGGGAGGAATTTTAAATCTAAGGGCAAGGATTTTAGCCAACAGAGGAATTAGGGAGATTTTCAGTCAAAAGTATAAGGGTGAAAATTCTGAATGGGTGGGGGAACTTAAAGAAACCTTGAATTGAAAAAGGGAATGGAATGTGATTTGAGACTATTAAAACCACTACTGTAGAAATTTTATAATACAATATTAAATTTTTGAAGCAAACTAAGTTTAATAATAAATGACAAGCACACAATAAAAGTCAGCATAAGACAAAACCATATTAATCATATGTTCTATCAATCTATATTAATAATCAGGAACAGCTTGTTATATATATATATATATATATATATATATATATATATATATATATATATATATATAGTTATGAAACTGGTAATATTAGCAACTGCTTTAAATAAATAGAACAATTCTTATTCTAAATCACATTTGCCTAGCACGTTACATACATTTAGAAATTATAATTCAAATCTTACAAAATAAACCGCTAGCATTATTTAGCATCATCTTAACGACAAAAAAAAACAAAACAATAATTTAGACAAATAACCTACTTTAACAGCTTTGCTAATGGTTAAAAAACAAACTGAAAGTACTTGGATTGCAAATGGAAAATCTTTCATACAGGTTATTAACTCTTTTCAAGATAACATTAAAAAAAATTGTTTGAAAGATTGAATTAAATTTTTTTTTTTAAATCCAAAACAATAAGGATTCTCTTATTTTCAACAAAATGTGTTTGAATATATATATATATATAATGGTTTGATATCAAGCTACCAAATTTGGTATACATACTCAATGGACTCAGGGGAAGGTTTTAATGTAAAATGAAAAAAATATAATTGTATTAGTAAAGAATTATTTTGCTTTTAACATTTAAAAAAAAATCAACTTTATTCCTCATAGTGAAGGTGTCTCTAACAATAACAAGCAGGAAACAATATTGCTGCTTATTCAACTAAACATATAGAATTTAAATTTCCAAACTTTAAAAGAAAAAAATAATTTATTGCCCTTACTAAAAAATAATCATGTACATTTAATTTAATATTAATTATTAGCTATAATTGAAGAGCAAAAATAATTAGCATTATTGCTTAGTTAGGACTAACACTAGAAACAAAAGCAAAAATGTTTAAATTGATAAATATCTTGAGTCTCACTAAAATCTATATCAATAATTGGAAAGAGTTTGTGTGTGTCATGTTTAAATAGTTGGTTCTGTAGCTGGATTTTACAGCATGTCAACTGTTGGGTTATTTTATGCTGAAAATGTTTTTGTTTTATTCATTCTTGTTATGTATTCAAATTTTTTTTAACTCATTTTTAAATCTATTTAACCCCTAGATGGGACCCTAACAGGTACTACACTCTGGTCAGTCAACTGGGAGTGATGGCAATGAAGGGGTACTCAACATTCCCCAAAGATCCAGAACTGGAACCTCACCCCTAGATGCAGTTTAACATCATACTCATGACATTGTTTAGATAATTAAATAGTTTGATGTATATATTTACCCAACCCCTACACGATGAGTAGGATGAAACACAAGGTTCATCTTTATTTTTTTAGATTGAGTATAGCTGGATTAAATTTAGAGTTTTTCTCATACTAGACTGGTTGCCACACCAAAGTTAAAAAGCCCAGTCTGCCCTACTGTTTACCATAGTTGAGGGTAAAATAATTTGATTCATACCCTTCCCAATGGTATGAATCATGATGTGAAATGCAAACAGCACCATGAAGGATTTGAACTCGGGTCACTAAGTTCCTTTCCTATGTTAATAACTGTTACACCAGGAATACCTCCATGGTTTGATGTAAGTAGAAGTCGTCAGCAGAGTGAACTATTGTTGGTATCAGCTGGACAGCGAGGGAGTCTATCCCCTTTTCACAGATGCTAGACCAGGGAGATAGTTTTCCATCTGAAATGGAGTGGCACACCTGCCATCAGTTCCCTACTATACTGCATAGATCCAAACTGTGCTACTCATGTACTGAGTTAGTGAGGGCCAGTATCAAACCCAGCACTTTGTTCCTAGGCAGATACTCTGCCAACTCAGCTAAGATGTAAAGCTATTAAATTTAATATGCATATGAACTGAACCTCAAGGAAGGTTTTAGTGTAAAAAATGAAATGGTTTCAGTAGTAAGAAATTTTGGACCATATGACCTTTAGGCACCCCTTTTGCGATCTCATTTCATAAGGACATGTTTTTCATTTACACCGTCAAAATCCGGTTGTTTGTTAACAGACGATTTTATGAGTTTTTTTTTTAATTATAAAACTAAACCCTAACCTAACCCCTAACAAACAACCGGATTTTGATGGTGCAAATGAAAAACATGTCCTTATGAATCAAGATCGCAAAAGGGGTGCTTAAAGATCATATGGTCTGAATTTTTTTTACATTTTATAATAACCAGCTTTTATCCAAGTCTTAACCAGCAGGGATGGGTACTTCTGATAGTATATATATATATATATATATATATATATATATATATATAGTTATTATAACAATGTGTAAAATATTTACGCATAAATAAGAATTGTCCAGAAGCAAGTCATTGAATTGTTAGTATCTGCTACATTTAATCTCTAGACATTTCTTTTTATTTAAATTCTTCTTTTTTTTTTCAAAAAGTAATATACACAATTCCAATGCTAGAATTGATTCAAGGCAGTTTGATCTTGTATTTCACATTAGATTAAATCAATAGTAAAAATAAACCATCTCACTAGAAGAGAGATTCCTGATAAAAGATGTCAAAATCTATGAGACAAGATTTATCTGTGATCAAGCATTTAGTTATTCATTAGTTGTTTTATTTTTTTTTATATATCTTCTATTTTTTTTTTTTTGAGTGGGGGTGTTTTGTTATGGGATGGGAGATTGGAAGACAAACCTATAGAGATTGGTAGCTGCTGAGGCAGCGTTTACAATTTTGAGAAGAGATTTATCCAATCAATAAAGGTTTTGAATTTTTTCTTTTCTTTTTTTTCTCTTTCTCTCTCGTTGTTTTTAAAGCTTTGCAAAGGAAGGCTGACATGCTTGCAATACTCTGTTTTAAAATGTTAAGCAGAAGAAAAAAAAAAAAAAAGAAAGTTTAATTCTCAAAGTTGTGCAGAGTGAGAACTTAGTTCAGAAATCAAAAAGAGACGCATAAGAATTAAGAGACTAAAATAAGCTACTTATTTACTTACCAGGTGGGGGTGGGTGTTGTACTAGTACTTTTGACAGGGAGGAAGAAGAAGAAGAAGAAGAAAAAAAAAAGGTGAGTCGGTTCTTAAGCTGTACACATACAAACATGGAGTACATTTGATCCTAAAGTCTTAAACAAATCTTTCAAATACCAAAAACAGTTCTATCAGAAATTTCATATGCTTCTAAAATCTGAAATATCTCTCTTTTATTAAATATCTATTCATCACAGGTTATGTCATACAAACAGAGACTCTTAAATAAATTGTCCTGAGTATGACACTAAAGTGAATCTGATGGTGAGGTTCTAGATAATCTTCATCGTATAACTTAACGTCTAGAAGTGTTCAAGTAATTAAGACACAGAATAACAATGAAACGTGGATAATATAAACTTGTCCAATGAGATGATTGTAAGAATCCTGAACGAGAAAATTTACAGTTATTTTTCCATATTTGGACTTTCTAGTTTTTGTTAGTGTCTACTCTAAAAAGGTTAAAACTAGTCGTGAAATTAGTATTATTTGCATTACTCGGACTATTGTCCTCATCTTCATTGCTATATAGACAATAGTCCGAGTAATACAAATAATACTAATTATCAAGCCCAATCTAAAAAATTCAGATAAATAGTTGTAAAATATACTCTTCTCTTCAACAGATATGAGCAAAAATTATAAATTGTAGATGGAGGCTTGGATACTAATCTTACATCCTAAAAGCTCCTACTTCTTGAGTATGATCAGTGTGCAAATTGGGATGTTGATAACTTACACAATATAGACACATATTATATATATCATATGGTTTAATTCGTGAACTATATATTGTATACAGAATAAGGGGAGTATGTGTATGCCCTTCATTATATATATTTACCAACCCCTCCGCACAAGCAGGATATAACACAAGGTCAATTTCTTAAGCGGAGTTCATCAAGTTTGAATTCAGAGTTTTCCCTCTCCTAGACCTTCATTACCATTACTCCCAGGTCAACTCTGACCCAGAGCATTAGTACCATCAATGGATCAAATAAGTCTGTTAAAACTCTTTCAAATACCAGTTATATCAGAAATTTCATATCTAGGTTGATATAGCTCTCTTTTTTTAAATACCTACTGATCATGGGTTATGTCATACACAGAGGCTCAAATAAATTATTCTATGTTTGATACTAAAGTCCATCTGATGGTGAGGCTAGAGTTCAAGAGATCTGGGAAGAGTGGGGTACCCCCTTCCTTGTCATTACTTTCAGGTCCGCCTGACCCAGAGTGGTAGTACCTGTAAGAGTCCCATCTATAGATCAATATGTTTAAATAGGAGGGAGGTGTAGCTATAGGGTTGGAATTCCAGGAATCTGGCTCTCTTTTATTTATTTGCCATTTTATGACTGAAGACAAGAGGTTAATTAGTTCTGGCCTGTCAGTCTTTCTCACTCACAGAGTGAAGAAGTAGAGCTAGATTGACGGTTTGGTTTGGTTTCTTTGTTTAATGGCAGGTCAACCTTTGTGGTTTATTTAATGCCAAATCCATCCATATATATACATATTTACCAACCCCTCCACATGAGCAGGATGTGACACAAGGTCAATTTCTTAAGCGGAGTTTAACAGGTTTGAATTCAGAGTTTTCCTTCTCCTAGACTGGTTACCTAGCCATGGTTAAAGGGCTCAGTTTGTCCTGCTATTTATCCATAGCTGGAGGGAGAATTGGATTCATACCTTTCCCAAGGGTATTAGTGCTATATGCAATACAAATATAAAAACAGTTGTGGTACTATTTAACCAATAGCTGGGAGATCTATATTGAAATACAAATGCAAAGAGTTCAAGATGATCATATTTGTCATATGGGCCAGTTGAGAACGCAGGAGCAATAGGTGACTGATATCCTTTCAAATCAAGTAAAGAGAAGAAAGAAAGGAAGCATGAGAATAAGTTAGAAGGAAAAGAGAAACTGAAAAATAGAAAACAGAGTGACTCAAAGAAGGAAGACTGAAGTATGGAAGGCTATGTGAAAGAGGAAAATAAAAAAACAGAGAGAGAGAGAGAGAGAGAGAGAGGAGAAAGGTACCAAACTTGGTATGCACACTTATTGAACCAATGTGAAGCATTTAACAAAAACAAACTATTCTTCATTTGTGAAGATGTCTTTATTATAACAAACAGGAAGCCATGTTGCTGCATTATGTAAGTTTTGGAGCTCTGGGGAGTATGGATTCACCCTTTCATTGCCATTACCCCCAAGTCCACTCTGGCCTAGAGTTAGGGTTCTATCTATGGCTTAAATAGATCTGTTAAAAAATTATTTGTATTAGATAAGAATATTTGATAGCCTATAACTGTATGCAAATTATTTGTATTAAGAATAGTTACTTGAATCTATAATTGTTTACTGAGGATTATTTATTTGAAACCATATAAATGCTTGCAAATTATTTGTTTTTAATTGGAATATTTGATATCATATAGCTGTGTGCAAACAAATAATTAGACAAATAAAAAAAGTGCAATTTAAAAAAGAAAGGTTATGGAACATTGAAAATATAGTTATAATTATAATAAAAAATAAGAGCAATCATATAGGTGCTAGGGCTTGACGTGACCAAGTGATTGAAAGGAGGGGCCTTTTATATATACATATTTACCAACCCCTCCACACGAGCAGGATGCAACACAAGGTCAATTTCTTAAGCGGAGTTTAACAGGTTTGAATTCAGAGTTTTCCTTTTCCTAGACCGGTTACCTAGCCATGGTTAAAGAGCCTAGTCTGCCCTGCTATTTAACCATAGCTGGAGGGAGAATTGGATTCATACCTTTCCCAAGGGTATTAGGGCTATGTGCAATACAAACAGCTTCATCAAGGAATTGAACTCGGGTTGACTAGTCCATGACTCTAACCATTAGACCACACCCCCCACCCTTATATAAAAAAAGTTGTGGTACTTTAGTTATTACACATGAAAGAAATAATATGCATTTGAATATCCTTGAGAATTCTTTTTTTGTTGAGAAAATAAATTAATATGCCTTATGTTATCCTAACAATAGGTTTTCTTTTACTCAGAATTGAGACAAGGTTGCATGATCATTAAATATAAAGTCACATTATGTTTTATATATAAGTAGGTGCTTTATGTTAAATAGATTTTAACAAGTTTAAGTAATGATTTTTTTTTTTTTCATGAAAGAAAATAAGTATATAGATAGAAAAACTAATAGATAATTTCATAAGCAACACATTCTTTATATTACTTTATTGATTTATTGTAATTTGGTACTGGCAAAATTTCCATACATTTTATTCAAAAGAAATATCTGAAATAAAAAAATAAGACTTCTCTTAATTGAATGACAAGTTTCATTTTTCTATTTCTACTGAAAGTTTTTTTTTTTTTTTTTTGGTTACTTATTGATATCTTTAACAAAATGGCCGACAACCATTCTTTAGAGGAGAGATGACCTCTGAGGAATTAATACTGCTTACGGCTACTAGGTTAGCTTTTGGAAAAAATATATCACTATAGATATTGGTATCTCAGCATTCTAGTCTTCATATCAGTAATATTCATTATTAAATCGATCTATAGACACCTGTGGCATTGGAAATGAAGTTACTTGATAAAATAAAAGCCTAAATGTTTATGTATGAAGACTGCCTTCAAGGAAAATGGATTTTTAAAAAAAATCTATGCTGCCAAAGAAAAAAAAAGTAGATCAAATGTAACGTTGCTGATATATGAGAAAAATGGTTTTAAGATAGAATGTTCCTCTTCATTCTGATAAAATGAATGGATATTTGCTTTTGCATTTGGTGAAAAATTTATCAATACTCCTTGGATATTTCTCATTTCTGGTCAAATACTCCTTTGGATATTTCTAATTTTACTCTTGGATTGCGTCCTTGGTGGATCAAATACTTGGATATTTCTAATTTGAAAGTATAAGAGGGATATTTCTAATTTGAAAGGTATAAGATGGTCAAATACTCCTTGGATATTTCTAATTTGAAAGGTATAAGATGGTCAAATACTCCTTGGATATTTTAATTTGTAAGATGGTCAGTACTCCTTGGATATTTTACACTCAAGTCAAATATTGTATGATTCATAAACACTTCATTGCTGTCAATAAATAGAATGGTCAGTAGGCCATTCAAAGTCACTGAATGCAGCTGATATAGGGAGGAGCAATCACTTGACAGGATTTAAGCCTTTTTTGGCCAATTGAAGGGCACCACAAACTGAAACTGTAGACACTCTCTTGATACCATCAAACATATAAATAACCCCCCACATTCAACAATGAGCCAGTTTCCTATTCTTTCAGTCCCACATGCATCTTTGACATGCAATAGTTCCCTTGCTCACTTCAATGGTGAGCAACAGATAACACTGAGAACATATCCTTTTGGAACCAAGCCTCTTTACCTTGGACATGCTTGAAAGACAGATGCAACATATTTATCCCTAAACACATACTAACAGCTCAACTATCATAGAACAGACTTTCAACAACTTGGCTTCTTTGTAACCACTGTCCTCATTAAAGTAAGTTAAAGACCCCTCTTGTACATTTCTTTATACAAATTTCACCTAATTCTATTGTTGTTCCTTAGCATTTCATCCACCCCTGCTATCCAACAGGTAGTACAATATTCCTGGTCAAGCCAGTCGCTCCTTTTCCATTCTCCATCCTTGCATTACCATATATGAATGTAACATATTTCTCATTTGAAAGATGCAAGATGGTCAATTCAGAAAAAAATGATTATTGATTGCTGATTTTCAGGAAGACAGTTAATCAACTTTTTTTTCTTATGGTAGTTGTAAAAATTTGAATTTATGGACATTTCTCAATGAATTGTCTTATAGAAGGTTGGATGAGGTCTAAGAGGTGGAAGTCTTGGTTTCTGACTTTTCATGACATAAAAACAAACAGAACTTTTCTTCTTTTTTTTTTTTTACACTTGATTACATGATACTGGAAATAGATTCGGTATTTGCCTGCCTGGTGGATGAGAAAGTTGTGTACATTTCTGATTTTTGGCTCATTTAAAAAAAAAATATTATTGCTACATTTTATCACAACTTCTTAGTTACTTTTATGGGCTCTAGCATAGTGTAATGGTTAGCAAGTCTATTATTAGTAAATTCGATTTTCACCGGATGCCCCATACATCTGACTTTTAGTGAGTTTAATTCTCACTGGGTGCCCCATACATCTGGCTTTGCGTTAAACTAATCTAAGGTTAGTAAATAACAATATGGCTATTATCAGTGAGCTTGATTCTCATGGGGTGCCCTATACTTTATGCTAAACTAAGCAGAGGTTAGTAAGTGTATATGTTATAAATAGTATAAAGTAGGAATAAAGAAGCACTTTTGGTAGTTTTCCAGACTAGTAATTCAGTAATATACTATGGACAATTTTGAACATTTTTTGATATATAAACTTTCTTAGTGGGCGATTCTGAACAAGTACAGTACTTTCTGATGAGGCCCAAATTGGCACCCTGTATCCTAAAAGATTATCTTTGTGGCTTATGCTTTAGTCAAATTAGCCACTAGAGAGAGAGAGATAATGTCAAATTTTCATATTCTTTCTTTTTACTAATGACAAACATCTCTTTGAGCATTTTAATGGTATTGTTCTAATAAAAATCTTAGACACAATCTGAAACAGACTGAATGTCAACCTTGAAATAGTACCCGGGTCATTGAAACTTGGGTTCTAATAACTATCTTCTGCTCCTACTATTAGAAATTTTCCTCCTCCTCCTAATAATAGAAATAAGAACAAGGGAAAGATAACTCATGTACATATATGGCAGAAAGTTTAAGATTGTTTCAAAATTGTATTTATATTACAAATAAGACCCTACTTCTAAAACCATAGAAAACCAATATTTTTCATATCTAATAAATTGTCTGAGTAGAGAAAGATCCTCTAGATACTAAGCAACAAAAAATGTTTTACTACTTTTTTTTTTTTTTTTTTTTTTTAGATGGGACCAATCTATTTCAGATGTGCCAAATCTTGCTACAATATGCCATTTTTTCTGTGTTACAGTAACATTCATCCAAAACTCAGATCATTATAATATAGATTCATTAATTTGATTGTTTGTTTCCTTTTTATAAAAATTCTGAAAAATCAACCAAACACTAAAAAAAATCACCTTTAAAATTTATCCTACATATTCAACTGTTGAATTTATCCTTTCAATTATGAGACATCAGCCCAAATCAAAATGAAAGTAACTAATGAATTTATAAAAGTTCACAGTTGATAAACAATGGTCGATAATCTTATTTGTCCAAATTTTCAGTGTTAAATATTGCCACACAGAAACTGATATTGTTTCCATTATTATAAATACAATATCTAAAAATACTTTGATTTGTTTGTTGATAAATTGGAATCTAAACCACTGTTGCTTTTCTTTTTATGATGTTTAAAGTGAATTTGAAAAACCCTAGTTTACCTATCCAAAAAACAGTAATGATATTAAAAGCTATTTGTGTCCCAGCATCAACCTGCAAACTTTACTTGTATGAAGTATGTCTGAGCATGTATTAACCTAAGTTGTATACGTGTATAAAATACTGATGGCTTCCGGAGGTCAATATATGTGATACATGATATCATTAAAATTCATGAAGCTTTATATATATACACATACATACACACGTATACATCCACCCACACACATGGCTATCTTTACATTTTTTGTTTACTTAGAGGGAGATATTTTCTCCAGACACATTCTTGATAGTTGTTTTTTTTTTTTTTTTTTTTTTTTCAGATCTGCAACTGATTTATCTAAGTTCTTAAATACATATGTACATCCATCTTTTTCAGAGCATGTATACACATATTCAATATATGCAAGCACACATACACATTCAACAATTGCACACACATGCACATACATTCAATATATGCACACTCACGCACATTCAGTATATGCACATGCATACAACACATTCACATATATTCAATGTGAATGTATATGCACACATTAAGTACATACAGGCACACATGATTTTCCACACACTCAATAGCACATACAATTTTCAATACAGCCACAAATACAAACGCAGTTTTCAAAACACAGGCATAGTCGCACACCCAATCTTCAACACACCCACCATATATACACACACTGAATATATGCACGCATATTCAACACATGCACACTTTCCAAACATGCACTGGCACACACCTAATTTTCCATACAGCTACAAACACAATTTTCAATACATGCACAATTGCACACACAATTTTCAACTCACCACAAACACAAAATTTTCAACACACCCATAAATACATACACACACATATAATTTTCAATATACCCACGGTCAGACACTTAGTTTTCAAAGACTCACAAACACATACAATTTTTAACACATCAATAGTCACGAACAGTTTTCAATATGCACAAACATATATATATATATATATATACAATCTTAAACACATTCAACACATACATACATGCAATTTTCAACTTAAACATGAATACACACATTTTTTGACAATATACACGCCTTAGTGTTTTATATAAATAGATTGCTGCAACTAATTCTTGGCTTTTCAATACACACACACACACTCTCTCTCTCATACCTCATATCCTCTATTCACTTTGATAGCTGCCAATTAATATTCCTGCAAAGTCTGCCTTCTGGATACCTGGGACAAAAATTGATACGTCACATATAAACTTAGTACATAAAAGCAAACAAACATCAAGTGAGTATTCTTAGCAAATCATTTTAAAAGAATTATTACCATTTCTCTTTTAATTGGACCCCTGGCTTCAGGCGAGTCTACTTTGGAAGATGGTTGCAGGGGGTAGGGAGTTGGGAGGGGGGGAGGTAAAACTATTTGAGGAGGATAGATAAAAGTCTTCAGCATTGAACTGAAATTAACAGACTGGCTATTTCAAAGAAATTCAGAAATGTTGTCATCATCATCCTTAATGGAAATCATCAGATTTTTTCTTTTTTTTCTCTTATTTTTTTTTTCTCTTTTTTTTGTACTATGTCTTTGGAAACAAAACAAATAGGTTAAAATAAGAGTAAACAGATACATTTAAGTAGCCCGTGGTATTTGTGCCTCGATTGTACCTCAGATTTTAAAAGTACAGGAATATGTTAGTGACTGATAGAGAAGTAAGACTGTGTAGAACATAGGAGGGGAAAAAAATCTTTTTTCACAACAAAAAATGCACGAATAGAAATATACATGTATATATATATAATATAATATATAAGAAAAGAAAGAAAGTAAAAAAAAACACGGTAGAATAATGTATACTTTGGAAGCATTGTGGGTTGAGAAAGCCATAAAAGCCTCATACAATGACAGTTGAATCAATAAAGATGATAGCCTGACACATTTTAAAGCAGTGGAAGATCAACAGAGGAGTTGATATCTAAAATTAGCCGATTAATAAATATAGACATAATTTTCAGTAACATCAACACATTTTTTAGCAATAAATTTTTCTTTCTTTTATAAAACTAAGATTCTTTTTTTAAGTTGATAATTTAGCAAACAAGACTGGCATTTTATCACTTACTGTAAACCTATGTTTCAGCACTTACTATAAATCTTCAGTCTTGCCTGCTTTCAATTAGTATATTGAATTAAAAGTAATCTATTAGAGTGTATCAAAAGTAGTTTCGTTTTTTGTTTTGTTTTTTACAGATCTTAACTTCAAAGTATTTCATGTATGCATCCAGAGACTAACTTATGACCCCATGCTATTATGATTACTAGCAGAACCTGTGGATATAACACAGTATGATCATTTGATTATTACGTTTGATATGTTTACTTAAGAGCTATTGCAAAATATTCAATATGTAAAAAGTATAATAATCTTAATTCTTTCTCACTCTTTTTTTTTCTTCCCTTCTTTTCATTATGTGTGATTAAAAAATATTAGCATTATTGCTTCAGCACACTCACCCCCTTCTCTCTCTATCTTTCGTCTACTCTTTTTTTCTTATTGTATTTTTCTATGTAAAAGTCGACGGGGCAGCCTAAAGTTGGTATCAGCTAGTCAGCGAGGGAGTCTATCCCCTTTTCAATAGTGCTAGACGAAGGAGATTGTTTTAGCATCTGAGGTAGCGCCACACCTACCATCAGCTCCTTACTTTACTGCATAGATCCCTGTGCTACTTACGCTGAGTTGGCGAGGACCGGTATTGAACTAGGAACCTTGTAGTTTCTAGCTGAACGCTCTACCGACTGAGCTAACCTGGCCCATTTTTCTATGTAGCATGTCCCTTTTCTTTCCTTTCTTTATAAAAAAAAACCGAATGGTCCATTATTTAGCTGAGGTGACAACACTCATAAAAAATAAGAATGTGCTAAAAGACTGATGAATTTCAGCCCCTAACACTCCTTCCAATCAGAGAAATCAGATCACTTCCTTGGTGCATACTGCTAGTGGAGTGGTCATGTTTACACTTTAAAGACAGCAAGCAAAATGGCGTGATCAAGCTCAAACTTTGATCACATGAACATAACTAGTGTCAACTATAAGCCCAGTTGCACAGAATGCAGTGTAACAATATGTTATGGCAAAAGTTCAGATAACTTTTGACACTACCTTATATTAGATATGAGATAGAAAGAATATCTAACTGTGCTGCCCATAACTGGTTTAAGCATTTTAAGGGTGATAACTTATTTCAAAAAATAAAGCTTAGAACTGGACAATCATCAGTTGTTAATTATGATGCTTTAAAAATTCAAAGCAGAGGAAAATTGACCACCAAGTCTCAAAAACTTTCAGAGGATCTAGATCACCAATAGAAACTTTTGTTTAATCTCTCCCGGTCAAGGGCAGAAAAACTTTCGGAGGATCTGGATCACCAAAATATAGCATATGTAGATAATTATTATTTAAGCTTAAAAAAAAACATACAGGAGCTTTAAGTAGGAATCTCTCAAGACTCCAGCTTAAATCTCAGCCAATTAACATCTGAAATATGTTTAATATTGCAGCTAATGGAATGGACTAAAATAAAGACCAAAGTTTTTATATACAAAATTAATCAGAATATATATAAAATAATACAAATTATTTTAAAGTAATGTTTTGAAATTATAACCAAAGTTCTCATTACTGAATGAAATATCATTAAAAAAAAAAAAACTTGATTTTCATAAACACAAAAGCTCACTTTTTCTCATTAAAATGCAGACACTGAATTAATTTATTAAAATTGACTCAAATTTACATCCCCAAATTATATACACAAATAAAAATTGAAACATTTTTTTCATCCATATTTACTATCAGATATAATTTGGTTAATATACGTTCATATTATAAAGAAAGAAAGGAAAGGAAAGAGACATGCAACACAGAAAAAATATAGTAAGAAAGAAAGAGTAGGAGGAAAATAGAGAGAAGCGGTTAGCGCATGGAAGTGATAAGTTCAATCAAGATTCTTATACTTTTTACATATTGAACTATTTAGCTCTTAAGTAAATATACCAAACATAATAATTAGATATCATACTGTGGTATATCCACAGGTCCTGCTAGTATAAAGATATATATTAGTGCTTGATATGAGAACAAATATTACCAAGTTTAAGCTTTCATTTTGAAGATGTTAAGATAAATATGACAACACAGATTAAGTTTTAAGGTCCTTAGACCAATGGAAAACTCATTGGAATGAATATTTGATTGCCACAGGGACAATTTGAAAAAAAAAAAAAAAAAAAAAAAAAAAAAATTTCCTTCATTATTCATTTCTTAGTAAATACAATTTCAGTCTCAATACTTTTTGAACACCCCCCACCCCCATATCCCAAACATTTCTATTGAACAACTTACGGTTGAATAAGCTGTACAGTTCTATTAAGGAGAAGTTGACTGTGTCCAGAATATCAAACATAGGATGGGCATATGAAAAAAAAGAAAAAAAAAAAAAGGCATAATGTTGCACTATTACATGCTGGAAAAAACAACAACTATTTTAATAGCCGTTAGAGACAAGATAGCATTTAGCCTATTGAAATATGTTCAGAAGACAAAACATTTAGGTCTCTTTGATGCCGTAAACAAAGTCAATATAAAGACACTAGAGAAATGGTGTCAAACAGTTTTCGGTATTCTTCGCAGAGAAAAACGCTAGCCGGTGGTTGCTGAAAAAATCCCACCAGCTATGATTAAAGTCCATAGCCGAAGCAGTGTCACCTAAAAAAAAAAAAAAAACTAGGGTTGGGGTTGGGGGTTAGTTTAATGGGAAAATAAATAAATAATTTGGGCTCTGTTTTTTCTGGGTCACCCTGTATACATGATGACCCAGAAAAAACAGAACCCACAAATTTTGTAATAAAACTGTTAATTTTAACTAGGGGGTTAGAGTTAGGGTTAGGGTTGGGTTTTCAGGAAAAACGCCCTAAGTTGTTTTTTTTTGCAAGTGACACCGCTTTGGCTACGGACTTCAATCGTAGCTAGTGTTTTTTTTAAAGCAGCCACCGGCAAGCGGTTTTTGAGGCAGGAGGCCTGGACGGTTCTCCGCAAAGAGTACCCAGTTTTCTTCTCCAGAAAGAAGAGTGGAGTAAATGACCTAGATGAACAAAGCTTCTCATCTCTCAGATTACACACTAATAGAGTCAGTATCATCATGCACAACAGATTTACTTATTGATTGACCTTATTTAGTTTCCGGTTTCTTTTCTTTAGTAGGTTTTTTCTTTTTCTTTTTTTTTTTCCAATTTTTCCCACAAAACAGAAATGTAGGTTACTAGTGGAGCTTAGAATACAGGCCAAGGTATACAAACACACACAGTCATAACACACTCATACGCACACACAGAGAATCACAAATGCGCATGCATACATACTGACATACAAAGAAGCGCGAATGCACGTGCACACAGACACAAAATACAAACGCACATGCCATCCACTAAACAAGGCCACGAATGATTTGGCCTTGACTAAAATGTAAACAAACATGAATCTGACAGAGAATGGTGAAAGGTAACTTAGAACAAGATCTCTCTCTCTCTCTCTCTCTCTCACACACATGCATGCACGTACACACATACAAATAAACAAAGCAAGTGCAAAGTCACACCATACTGTATGATCTGAACATCTAAGTGATCTATATAATAAAATTTCCTATCAGTCATCAAGTTCAAATCCTACAACTGGTTTGAAATCTCCAAATTGATTAATTGGTCTTAATGGCATGTCAACTCAACAGAGTTATTTTA
Source organism: Doryteuthis pealeii (assembly GCA_023376005.1). Lineage (NCBI taxonomy): Eukaryota > Metazoa > Mollusca > Cephalopoda > Myopsida > Loliginidae > Doryteuthis > Doryteuthis pealeii. The sequence continues at coordinate 42,933,067 of CM042142.1, forward strand.
TGCCTAGGTTTTGGTTTGGTTTGTTTTATGGCATATCAACCTTAGTGGGTCATTTAATGCCGATAAAGATTTAAAATAAATTCATTCTTAATAGATACTCAATGTTTTTTTATAAACACACCTTTCTATTCAACCCATAGATGGGACGCTAACAGGCACTACCACTCTTGGTCAGAGTGGACCAGGAGCAGTGGTGATGCAGGGTGCCTACACTCCCTATGCCTAGGTATTAGTGAATTGAATACACTGTAATTTTTTTTTACATGGTTTCTTAAGTGCTTTTTACACATGATTATATGATATCAAGTATTCCTATCCAATAATAACTAGCAGGACCTGTGGATATACCACAGTATGATAATTATTACAACATTTCATATGTTTACTTAAGAGCTATTGAAATTGTTCAATATGTAAAAAGTATGATAATCTAGATTTAACTCTTTCTCAGTCTTTTTTTCTTTCTTTTTATTATGTTCAATTGAAATAGATTCACATTATTGCTTTTGTGCACTCACCCCCTTCTCTGTCTTTCCCCTATTCTCTTACTTTTTTCTTATCATATTTTTTCTGTGTAGCATGTTCTTTTTATTCCCTTTCTTTCTTTAGAATAAAAACTGAATGGTCAATTATTTAGCTGAGGTAATGACACTCATAAGAAATAAGAATTCGACAGATACGCAACAGCAGATAATCAGGATTTACATTTTTGCATTTCATCTTGGAAGATTTGGACTGTTTCATTTTAATCAGAGGGTGTTGCAAGATGATAATGGCCATACTTTTAAGAAACAAAAGTATTAATATATAGATTATCAATCAGATGAGACCCTAACAGGTACTACCACTCTGGAACAGAGTGTAATGGCAATGAAGGATACTCCCAATTCCCCAGAACTAGAGCCTCACCACCAGATGCAGTTAAAGTGTTATACCAAGGACATCCCTTTTTAGGAGTGTCTTCCCTCTCAGAAAGGGATACAGTCATCATATTTTAAGCCCCACCAACAGGCTAGAGGTTGAGACTGGGTTTTTGGACTGTCATGTGACATCACTATTGGATATGCAAATTATTCAAGGGAGATAATTCTTTATTGCACCCGTACAAGTGTCATGATATGTATAATGTAAATGCTTTGATTATGATTTCACCATGAAAGTGCACTGGAAACAATTTCATTGCGGAATGCACTGACAATCAGAAAAAAAGGTATTGTCAATGGTCAGGAATTAATGAAAGCACAACTGACAAATAGAAAAGTGATATTATATATATAAAATATATATTTTAATGTAGAAAAATATTTTCCCATAATTTTTTTTTCTTTATCATCAGACATGATAAATGTTTGGCTCCTGACCAAATAGATTAAATTACCTCTAATTCTAAAAAAAAAAAAAAGGAAAAGGAAAAAAAAGTGAAATGAAACCAATTATTATTTTTTTCTACATATATTATTCAAAAGTTCTTAAGCATAACTGATAAGCAAACTTATACCTTAACTCCAGATTAAGACGACAGTCATTGTCGCAAATTCAAGATCACAGACTATATTAATTTCCAATCAACAGCTGGGTACATCTCATTAACAATAACTTAATTTCAAGACTAAAATCTGACACTGTCCCCCAAAAAACTATAAAAGACAAAATCTTTTCTTGAAACTGAATCAAATAGGCAGAAACAAATTAATGTAGTTTCACTCAAGTGGACCGAAAAAAATACAAGATGTGTAAATTTAACTGTGGTTTGGGCAGGTGATAATCACGTTTTTTTGGAATGAAAAATAAAAAAAAGAAATAATGAAGATAGCAGATTTCCTTGTACTTTTATCAAATATACTTAAAAGCCAAAATTCAATTCATAAATTTCTCTTCATATTTATAACAATTCTGCCTTGGTTCCGGGTTTGATATTGGTCCTCACCAATTCAGCACATGAGTAGCACAGCTTGGATCTGTGCAGTAAAGTGGGGAGCTGATAGTAGATGTGGCACTCCACCTCAGACATAAAACAATCTCCCCGGTCCAACACTAGTGAAATGGGGATTGCAGCGCTTAGTAACTGATAGTTTCTCACCAATTTTCAAACCAAATGTGTGCTATATATATATATATATATATATATATTTACCAACCCTCCGCATGAGCAGGATGCGACACAAGGTCAATTTCTTACACAGAGTTTAACAGGTTTGAATTCAGAGTTTTCCTTCTCCTAGACTGGTTACCTAGCCATGGTTAAAGAGTCCAGTCTGCTATTTCTCCATAGCTGGAGGGAGAATTGGATTCATACATACTAGCACCATGTGAAATGCCAACGGCTTTGTCCAAGAATTGAACTCGCGTTGAGTCCATTTCCTACGATTCTAACCATTAGACCACGCGCCTCCTATATATATATATATATATATATATATATATATATATGCACACATACCCATGCATTAATATACCAAAAGTGTGTGTGTGTGTGTGTGTATATATATATATATATATATATATACTCACAAGGGTTGTTCAGTAAGTCTATAGTGTAACTTGCATTTATTAGCTGAATTTAGATCTGCATAATATTCAGTCCATATGAGTATTTACCACTTAATTAGATACATTGAAGAGGAAAGAGATTATGTTGAAAAAAAAAGATATTTATTGTGTAAAGCAGATGCATTTTTTATCACTAAGCTATTGACTGATGTACCCATATATCAATATATAAAAGTCACAGCACCTTGTCACAGAAGAAAAAATAAATATATCGATACATTTTTATTTTCACTGGACATAATCAGTAGAAGTGGAAACTCTAATTGGTCAAGCAGAAGGAAGTACTTTTTGTTTTTTCGTTTTGTTTTTGTTTTTTGTAATACTTCAACGACTTAAGTTTGTTGGTCTGACTTTGTCTCACCTCATGTAATTCATCACTAAACTAAATTCTTCTTCACTTATCTCTGAAAACCTAAATTGCTTAACAGAATTATGGATGAAAAAGAAACTTTAAAAAGAGTATAAAGAGAAAAAAGCAAAAAAACAAAAAATGATGCAGTTTTGAGTGCAAAGAGCAACTATAAAGTGAAATGTGTTTTTTTTTTTTTTTTTTTTTTTTTTTACACAAAAAGCAAAATGTCTTCAGTCCATTTAACAAACTTGCAAAAGAATCAGCATCGACACAGGTGAGCGCTAGAACACAACTCAAGGGTTGGGGGAAGCCATTTTGAACATCTATCCTGAGGCCATAGACAGAAATACAAACAAATATTGATTCCCGGTTTATTGTAGATCCCAGCATTGTCTTTAGGCATGAGTTCCCTGTTGAATGATGGCTAAGCCAACAGATGGAGAAATATTAGCATTTAGATTATTATTATTATTATTGATGATGATAATGATGATGTTCTCTTCTTTGTTTCATTGTTAATGTTCAAATCATTATCTTTGGTTTTAGTGTCGGCATAAAGAGTGTTATCTGCTTCAAGAGTTAAACTTATAATTCACTTCATGCTCTGTTAAAAGCTTAAAAAAATGACTTGTGGCTGTCAACAATTTATATCTAGGAAAAATATTATTCATAATAATTCAAACTTTTATCAATAAATCTTTAAGGTGTATAAAGTTTGGTTTTATGATATCTCAACTCTCGTTGATTGATTGATTTTAATGACATATCAACCAATCTAGGGTTATTTTATGCCTTAGAGATTGTACATTTTTTGTGTAGTTGTTTCTTAAGAGGTTCTTTTGCACATGATCCTATTGAATATGAATAATTCTTAAACAGATCTATTTCACTTATAGATGGGACCTTAACAGGTACTATCAATCTGGTCAGAGTGGACATGGGAGTAATGTCAAGGAAGAGGCATTCCACATACCCCAAATTTCCAGAACTGGAACTTTACTATTTGGTGTCATAATCAGGACATGCCCTTGTTGTGTTAATTAATTCTGAAGTCAGTCTTTCTTTTTAAGCAAAAAAAAAACAAACAAAAAAAACAATAATAAAATAAACAAAATTATTCTGTTATTCTGATAACTCTATTGTAATCTATTAGATTTCCATATACCACAGTCGAATGAGCTGTCTATCTTTATATAATTCTAAAATGACTTGATTAGTTGAGTTAAAAGTTAAAGTTAAATAGAAAAAAATGACATGATGACATGCATTTTAAAACAATTGAAATAATTTATGATAAATCATTTTAATTTATTATCTCAATGTATAAATAAATTATTCATATTATGTCTACATTTAGATAATAAATGTTATGCTTAAGTAATAGGTACAAGGTACTTTTTACAATATCACAATTTTTCCTTAAGGGAACTCCCCTTTCAGTCCAGTACCTAAACTTTGACCTTAACAACTCTCCAATAACAAACCATCAAAGAAATACCAGACAATTGAAAAGAGCTCAAATGATATTAGCTTGCTTTTTTTTTCTATCTATTAAAAAAGTGTAATCAGACTTTTCTAAATAGAAATACTTGAAAAAATATTTTTTATTATTTTGAACTATGTCATGCAGTTAATTTCATCTTTAGCCAGTAGAGTGGCCTATTGACAGTATCAGCTAGACAGTGAAGGAGTCTATCTCCTTTTTGCTAGCACTGGATCAGAGAAATTATTTTGTAGAATATCATGCAGTTAATTTCATCTTTAGCCAGTAGAGTGGCCTATTGACAGTATCAAGTAGACAGTGAAGGGGTCTATTCCCTTTTTGCTAGCACTGGATCAGAGAAATTATTTTGTACAATATCATGCAGTCAATTTTATTTTTAGTTGGTGGAGTGGCCTGTTGACAGTATCAGCTAGACAGTGAAGGAGTCTATCCCCTTTTTGCTAGCACTGGACCAGGGAAATTATTTTGTACAATATCATGCAGTTAACTTCATCTTTAGTCAGTAGAGTGGCCTATTGACTGAATCAGATGGACAGTGAAAGAGCACTAGACCAGGGAGATTATTTTTGCTAAGGTGGACAGCTGCACCTACCATCAGCTCCCCACTTTACAACACAGATCAGATTATCCCAGTTTTGCTACTAATTTGCTTAGTTATTGAGGACCAGTATCAAACCTGGGACCTTGCAACTCTTAGGCTAATGCTCTACCAACTGAATTGAACTGGCCCTTTAATTGCTGTTATCTTTAACTCTGCCTGCAAGGTCATAACAGTGTCATTTGATTACACCAGAATATTGTTAATGACACACCATTGGGCGTAAGTAATAGAACAGTCAATAATAACATAATAGAAAGTAAAATGTCCTCTTACTTCTGCCCCACCCTGTTGGGGTATAAACATAAATTACCAAAGATTAAAATTATTTCATTGTCTTTAATTTCATTAAAAAAACAAAACATTCCTAACTTGTCTTATGGTTGTCATATTGGAATTACTAGTTTCTGCCAGATTAAAGTTAAGCATCAGTGAGTCTGCTCATTACTTAGATGGGTGACCACTTAAGTTACAGTAGGTGAGGCTTGTGTGACAGATTAGTCAAAACTTAGCAAATAATAACTCATTACTTTCTTCTTTTACACTTGGTAAAATGCTTTCCAAAGTTCCTGGGTAACGGCATCACTGGATATAGTCATGTTAGGTTAATACAAACAGTCATATAATCTGAATTAGTCAATTTACTTTCTGACCTATAAAAAGGATACTAAGTGGTTGTTGATTAAGACTAATATTTATAAAATGTTGACATTGCTATGCTTTTACTTTTTTTACGAGTTTAATTGATACCAAAGTCAGTCATTATTAGATAATTATATATAAATAATTATTATTATGATATATATATATATATATATATGAACAGTTGCTGAAAAATTCTTGACCTAATTAAGAAGGGAATAAATTAGAGCCATGATGCGTACATGCTATTCCACATTATTTATCCTTCAATTCAAAATAATTCTGACACATTTTTTCCCCCATGGCCCTTTTTTTTTTTTTTTTTTAACTTTGTCTTCTTGGTTGGGCGAATGACTTTTCAGCACCCTTTCATATATGTTTTTAGAAAAATGAAAATAAATCTGATGGTGTATAAGTATAAAAATATGAAAAATAAATATTCAAGGGATGTATCCCCTGCAGAAGTATAATACCCCTCAAAAAAAAAGAAAAAAAAAAAAAAAAGAAAGAAATGTGTATGGGGGAGGTGCCCTGGGTGTGACACTAAAATACATCACATGATGAGCTCCAGTTTTGGAGATCTGGGGAGTGTGGAGTACCTTTTCACTGCCATTACTCCTAGGTCCACTATGACCTGGAATGGTATTACTTATTAGGCTCCCATCTATGGGACAAATAGATGTTTAATTATTCATATTCAATAGGTCCATGTGCAAACTCCGACAACCACCAAAAAAACCCACCAAAATGTAAATATAAATGTACAATGAATGTAAATATAAATGTACAATGAATACAAATGTCTAACCTCTAAGCATAAAATAACCCTATATGGGTTGACATGGCATTAAAATAATTTAGTTAACTTAGGTGATCTGATGAGAACCAATGCTTCTAGTATAACTTGACCATAAGTCAACTTGATATAAACTGTTAATGTAAATTTCATTAAAAAATCATTCCAAAATAATTTCCTTAAACTTTTTAAAAAACCTGACACAATTCCACAGAACAGGTAAAAATTGATTTATTCTATTCCAAGAGTTATTCCAATTATTAAATTCATTTTTTGCTTTTATTGTTACACCATTTCAGCTGGTGTATTCTACAGCCTTCTTCAGGCATATTATTTATAAAGAAAGAAAGAGTCCTTTGTTCAGAAAATGGTTGCAAACAGAAAAGAACCAGTAGCAATTTTACTGACCAGCTCAGATCATTCTCAGCAATATGAACTGTACAGGTAATTGATACCTTAACATCCTGTGTAACACAACAAGTGATTTCATCTATAGAAGTCATTGTATCCAAAAGACGAAACTTCTCTTGGACTCTTATTACAAAATCATAAACAGAAACAATGCCATAATTCTACAGTTGTGACAAATATTGACCTCAAATAACAATGATCTGCCACAAACAAAAAAATCATTTTTTTTTCTTTTTTAAAAATATTAATCCTCTGAAATTTTTAAATAGAAATTATTTAATGGGTCAACTGATTGACAGGCAATTGTCACAGATGCTATATTGAGTGCCATTAGACTAACTGATCACAGAAATAAATTTCAATTTATTCCTGACCCCCACCTTGAACATTATTCCTATCCCCAACCTTGGTCATAAATATTTATTAGGGCCTAGATATTTATTAACTGGCCTAGATAAGAAGTGTTCTGTTTGACTGGAGACGTGGGGTGGGTGGGGGGGTGGCAGAAGACTATTATTAGTCTATCAACTTTTCAGTAGCAAGACAATAACTAAGAATGTGTGTGTGGTGGGGGCTCAAAATCAGTGGACACAGTTTGAAGATAAAATGACCTATTTTGTTATGGCCAGTCATACTCTGGCTATTTTGAGTCCCAGATTGGGGGAGACAAACAGACAGACTGACCTTACACCAAGACAATGATGTGGCTAATTGCCAAAAATTCCTGTGCAGAAACCAACTTCAAAACTATTCACTAAAGTGACACTAAGTACAAAAATGTAAACACTTCCATAACTTTTATTGTCCACTGAATTTGCTGAGATCTTTGAAGAGATGGAAAGCTCTTTTGCTTCCTTGTAAATTGAGGTCTGTCCGTAATAGGTTTCTTTTCAAACCAGCTGTGTTCACCAAGGATAATACAACTTGGTTGGTGCCAGATACAATCAGTTTTATTTGATATGCATAATTCAATGAATTTTGTCAATAAGATTAATTATTATTTTTAAATAATTTTGGCAAGTTAATTTTTTTAAAGATTAAAAGAATGCTATTATATAATATCATTAGAGTTAGAGTAAAAAAAAAACTGTTTTAAAAAATGGCTCAAAGAGAGATCAAGAAACAGAACAAGGGAGAAGTTCATAGGTTCAATTTGAACTTCTGCAAAACAATGGCATTTTATAGTTTTCCTATGGAGTATTATAGTTAAGGTGTCTCGTCATGGTTTAGTGGTTTGCAAATTTGTCTCACAGATCCATTACTACTGAATAGTGAGTTTGATCCTCACTGCATACCCCATACTTGTGACTGTATCAAATCTTACCCGTGGTTAACAGGTTGAGTAAATGATTTTTTTTTAAATAGTTCATAGTTTGTAGATTTAACAAGGGTCCTCCACCAGGTAAAGGGGATATGATTAAATGATTGATTTAAATGGCATATCAACCCATCTAGAGTTATATTATACCTTGAGTTTAGGGAAATATTCATTGTATATTCTTATTTACAATTTTTTGTACTTGTTTCTTAAAACTTTTTTTGCACATGATCCTATTAAATATGAATAATTTTAAGCAGATAAGATCCTAACAGGAGCAAACGATCTGAGTCAGAATGGACCTGACTAATGACAATGAAGGGATACTCCACACTACCCCAGAACTCAAAAACTGGAGCCTCATCATGAAATGCAGTTTAGTGTCATACCTGGGACACCCCTTTGGTGGTGGTAGTGTGTGTGTGAGGGGGTACCCCTTGCAGGGAATTCTTAAACTAATGGACTATTCAAGGACTTTGAAAAGTTAAGTTCAGACTCCAATAAGCTATCAGATTCCAAAAGTAAATTCTGAACATGTTCCAAAATAAGTAAGGATTTTGAAATAATACAATGAGTTTTCCATTATCTGAAGCATCTCTGAAACTCTTGATATAATGTGAATCTTCATTGTTATATTTATTCTAATGAGCAGAATGCGTGGGTATACCACAGTATGATAATTTAATTATTACAACCTTTGATATGTTCACACAAAAGCTATGGCAAAATAGTTCAATATGTAAAAAGTATAATAATCTTGATTTAACTCTCTCTTACTCTTTTTCTTTTCTTTCTTTCTTCTTTTCATTATGTTCAATTGAAACAGATTAGCATTATCACTTATGCGCACTCACCCCCTCTCTCTATCTTTCCCTATGCTCTTTCTTTCTTAATATATTTTTTCTGTGTAGTATGTCCCTTTTTTCCCTTTCTTTTTTTATAATAAAAACAGAATGGTCCATTGTTTAGCTGAGGTGACAACACTTATAAGAAATAAGAATTTAGCAGATAAGCAATACCAGATAATCCGGATTTACCTTTTTTGCATTTCATCTTGGAAGATTTGGGCAGTCTCATATTTAACTAGAGAGTGTTGCAAGATGTTAATGGTTGTACAACTAAGGAACATGAATATCAATATGTAGATACTGTCTACATCTTCAAATCTTATCCACAAGATGAATTTCCAGTTTAGGAAACAAATTGCACAAAGGTAGATCATTTTCTTAACATTTTCTTAAGACCAAACTAGATGGGAACTATGCAAGGATGCTGCATGCTGAAAGCAGGACACTACAAAACAGCAGCTGTATGATCATTTACTTCCAACCTCACAAACCATCCAAGAAAAGTGAGCAAGACATGCTGAACACTGCTAGAGAAACAAGGATGAAGTCATAAGTGATGTTCTCCTACGCATAGACACACCAGTGTTGGCTGACTAGCAAAAATTACATTCATCAGCTCCGTGTGGACACTGTGTGCCCTCTAGTGCAATGGCTGGTAGGGACAGATGGCAAGAGACAGTCAAATCAAATCTATGTTATTGGCATGCCTTGATGATGATGATGATGATGAAAATAAGACAGACTTAATAATTCTTTTCTTTTTTTTTTCAAATTAGCATTGACTTGTCTAGACTACTGTCTAGACATCTAGACATCATCCCTTTATTATCTAATCATATGTTCATTTAGATTTTAAAATTAGACATGTAGTCTTGATACTTTTTGATCACACCTCATATGTAGAATTCCTTGATCGAAGTTGTCTATAAGTATTTGCAGAGACAGACATATATGTGTATATATATATATGTAAAATGAAAATGGAAGTGAATCCGACGGTATGTTGAAAAGAGAAATAAAGGAAAGAAAGTATTGAATAGATAAAATAGGATATTTTAATTAATTTAACTTACACATGTTTCGGTCAGGAGTTTATCCATGTGTACATTGTTCTATCTATTATTATTTTTAAATAACAAAATGAAATGAAATAATAATAATAGAAAAAATGTAGAAATGTTCCGCACACAAAGAAATATCGACATATATATATATATATATATATATATATATAATTTTATACAAACATGTACTTTACTTTTTGATGGTATCAAACAAAGATACAATAGTGTTTGTGCAAGCAACGTGAAGCAAAGAGATACTTTTTTCTTTTAAATGAAATAGTCAAATATTTAAGAGGGATCAAACTAATGAACTTTAGTGTCGTGCTGAGAAAGGCAAAATTCAGTTGGAACCGAGCCAAGGGCTAAGCATTGAAATGATATATGACAACAAACAAAATGCTATACACAGACTTTTTGCTTCTTTTTACGTTCTTTCTTTTTTTTAATTTGCATCTTTTTCTATTCATATTTATTCATTTATTTGACTTTTGCATGGCAAGATCAACAGCGGAGGACAAAACAAACTTTACTTATATGCACCCTGCCAAATCTTATGTATGAGAGAGTGATAAAGAGAATGATAAAAAGAGAGAGAGAGAGTGATAAAAAGAGAGAGAGAGAGAGTGATAAAAAGAGAGAGAGAGAGAATGATAAAAAGAGAGAGAGAGAGAATGATAAAAAGTGAGAGAGAGAGAGAATGATAAAAAGAGAGAGAGAGAATGATAAAAAGAGAGAGAGAGAGAATGATAAAAAGTGAGAGAGAGAGAGAGAATGATAAAAAGAGAGAGATAGGTTAATAATGAAGTAACAAAGAAAAGATGTACAGAATGAGATCTTTTGACTTTTTTTATAAATATTGATGAGAAAATGAGGTCAATTTCAGAACTCAAATGTTTGGTTCATCAAAATATTTACTAGTGTTTCTGTGTTTTACTTTTGCTGTTTGTCTTAATTCATTCCAAAGAAAGCTGTTCAAAATTGTTTTCTATATGGTAGACCAGTATTGCAATTTAACACCTCTTTCAGTCTAGTCATCTAAAATATTTTTTTTGGGGGGGGGGAACATAACCAAAATGGAAAAAAAAAAGAAATAATTTCCATTTTTGCTTTGATCATTATATTTATTTTGTTTGACCAAGTCTGATAAAAAAAGATCTTAGATCTTTTTTTTTTTCTCCTTGAAAATTCAAGATTCTTTTAATATTTATAAAATCTACAATGAAGATTTGGGTAGAAGTAATAAGATAGTCAATAATAGTACTCAATACAAAACATCTTTATTTGTTGTTATTGACTGTCATATAATGTCTGTGTTCAACCCCAATGCTCTTTGATGATGAGTCACCAGTTCATGATTGGAAAAAATATTTTGGGGTAGATATTTCTATGGGTAATAAGATCTGAATGTGTGAGTGGGTGGGTATCAGTTATTGGCATGGAAAATTGATTCCATGAGCCATATTCAAATTCTTGCCAAAGTTATTTGCTTTTAGAAAGGCATGAATCCATCACTCCTTATTGCAGCCATGGGTAAAAATTGGAGGAGAGACATGGGCTCTTTAGCTTAAGTAGTCAACTAGTCTAGGAGAAGGACAACTTCAAAAGTAGGCATGAATCCATCGCTCTCTCTGCAGCCATAGGTAAAAAAATAGCAGGACACACTGGGCTCTTTAGCCTAGATGGTCAGCTAGTCTAGAAGGATGACTATAAATTAGTAGGAGCTATCATCCTTGAGGCTGTCTGATGTTGTCTTCAGCATCATTCTGGCATATTTCTGAGACTAGTGAGATTAGTGTCAAGCTGCAGCCAGCACTAGCTGTTTCCTGGAACAACAGGGGAAGGAAGATCAGCTGAGTAACTGCCGGTTTTTTACCATGCCCATGCCTCTGCTGAGATCCAATTATGGATCCACGGTCTCTTGGCATGAATGGATACTATTAAAACCTACAGGTTTGCTTGACTAATTTTCTTCTTCTTGTTTTTCTTTTTTTAAATAAAAGCTGCTAACTTGATAATTGTTTATGACAAGCATATTTCCATTAAAATAGTTTCCATGGTTATCATGGACTTTCCTTTGAACATTTTTATTTTGTCTGATTAACAAAATTATATCTTCATTCTTGCTAAAACCAAACAATTTAAATATATGCCCCAAAATGAATAGTGATTTTCTTTTTTTAATTGATAGCATCTATTAAAATATATTTTGTGGGTAACATTAATTTAACAAATTTAATATCGTCTCAGAAGGTAGGAGAAAAAAAAAAGATTGTGTAGTTTATGGAGAAGGTACTGAGAATAATGAAAAGTATCAAAAGTGGTTTGCAAAGTTTCTTGCCAAAGATTTATTATTGAAAAGTGCTTCACTGTCAAGTAGACCAACTGAGGTTAATAGTAATCATTACTTGAGACTAATTAACACATATAATGGGAGAGATCTTAGAAAATTCAAACTTCAAAAGTTTGTATATTTCTATTAAAAGATTCTACTTCAAGTTGTAATATTTTGGTACATATTCAAGATAAGCAGCATATAAATCATACAAATTTATTCAACTATATCTTGGGGTGATATATGCAGGATATGAAAGGTCTACACACTTTGATATGAATAAAAATGTAGCATGACAGGTTTTATGAATTACAAAGCAATGGATGGCTACTGCTCCCCATATATATATATATATATAAATGATGCAGTTTGCCATACTTATTTATAAAGAGTGCTCAATATCAGTGATGAAGCATAGGCAGGTTTAAATCAGGACATACAAGGTGTGTCATAAAAGTATCGAGATTGAAGCTGTATTTACCAAGAAAGAAATGAACAATGAATAGAACGTTAATTTTATTCAGAATACAAGGTGTGTCATAAAAGTGCTGAGTTTGAAGCTGTATTTACTAATATAGAAATGAACCATGAATGGAACATTAATTTTTTTCAGAATACAAGGTGTGTCATAAAAGTGCTGGTCTGAAGTTGTATTTACCAAGATAGAAATGAACGATGAATGGAACGTTAATTTTTTTCAGAATCAAAAAGTACAAAGAATCTTGATACTTTTTTGACACACCTTGTGTGTGTATATATATATATATATATATAGATAGATAGATAGATAGATAGCTATATTAGTTTGATCCTCAGTCAGTTCCCTACAGTTGTACCTTGTAGAAGACTAAGCTTCGGAAATACCTATAATAGTATTCTTTTCCTTTCTTGTAACAACTTCTTCCTTCCATCTTCTTTTTTTTTCTTCCTTCCTTCCTACTCCTTTTTTTTCTTCCTACTTTTATCTAACTTCTTTCTACTTTTAATTTCCTATTATATTTGTCCTTTCCCTTTTCCCATTGCATTTTTTTACACTCCACCCCCACCTTCTTTTTCTTATGAACATTTCTCCTCCTCCTCCTCCCCTTTCTTCATCATCAAACTCTTTCCACACCTCATATTTTCTCCTCCCACATCTTTTTTATCAGACATCATAAGAGGCACATGCCAATCATTCATTGCCAACTAAGGATCAACTGCTGGGACTTACCATCTCTGTTTTCCTTACCTTCACACCGCCGCCACTGCCGCCGCCAAGTGATATGTGATCTGTGATTAAACTCACATGCACCACCACTTTTGAGTTATTGGGTATGGAGGGGGTGGGGTGTAGGGGAGAGTTGTTGTTTTTTGTTTTTTACGTGGGAGGTAGAAAACATCCCATCCTAACCAGCATCTCCAATCCTTTAGCTTAACTTGCTATACTCATTTCTTCTATTCAGAACGTTTATATGTTGTTTTTAGCAATGGGCACTGGCTTTTGCATAGATTAGCAAGACCTGTCGATATACCACAGTATGATGATTTAATTATTATAACATTTGTTATGTTTATTTTGGAACTATTGCTTGATAGTTCAATGTGTAAAAAGTATAATAATCTTGATTTAACTCTCTCTCACTTTTTTTCCTTTCTTTCTTTCTTTCCTTCTTTTCATTATGTTTGATTGAAACAGATTAGTGTTATCGCTTCCACGTGCTCATTCCCTCACTATATCTTTCCCTTACTCTCTATCTCTCATTCTTTCTTGCTATATTTTTTCTGTGTAGCATATACTTCTTCTTTCATTTTTTTCTTTATAATAAAAATGGAATGGTCTGTTATTTAGCTGAGGTGATGACATTCATAAGAAACAAAAATTCTGTGGATAAGCAACTCTAGATAAACAGGATTTATATTTTTGCATTTCATCTTTGATGATTTTCAACCAAAGTGTGTTGCAAGATGATAACAGTTGTACAAATAAGGAACACGAGTATTAATATATAAATTAGCCATTTCTATAAGCAATGATGGGAAGGATTTATTTAACATATACATCAAAACTTTCATTCATTCTAATGATTACAAATATTAGGACATTAAATTCTAATGATTGGAGAGTAGTTTGACACAAGGCCAGAAATATAAAGCACCAAGTTTGGTTTGGTTTCCCTATCTAATGGCATATCAATCTTCATGGGTTATTTAATGCCAAAGCAATTCTTGTAAAAAAACAGTAGTGGTAGTATTTAACCCATAGCTGGGGGAAGAAGGTTCATACCTTTCCCAAGGTTATTAGTTCAAAATGAGTGCACTTGACATAGGGTGCACAAATTAATTCACTCAAAATCGGGTGTGCAAAGGAGTGCACTAGAGATCAGGTGTGCAAATGAGTGCACTCGAGATCAGGTATGCAAATGAGTGCACTCGAGATCGGGTATGCAAATGAGTGCACTCGAGATCAGGCGTGCAAATGATTGCACTCAAGATCAGGCGTGCAAATGATTGCACTCGAGATCAGGCGTGCAAATGATTGCCCTCGAGATCAGGCGTGCAAATGATTGCCCTCAAGATTGGGTATGCAAATGAGTGCACTCGAGATCGGGTATGCAAATGAGTGCACTCGAGATCAAGCATGCAAATGAGTGCACTCGAGATCAAGCATGCAAATGAGTGCACTTCAGATTTGTAGGTAAAAAGTTAATCATAAAATTTTGCATTTTTAATCAAAAATTTATTTCAGCAACTTAATATTCACTCTGTACATTGAACATTAAATTTTAAAGAAAAAAGGGGATTGTCAGGAGTCAGGAATTAAAACAAATATTACTCATGGAATTGGACTATCCCATTTGTAATATTCAAATATCTTATACAGAGAACTGAAAATTTAACATGTTGGATGGCATATAAAACCCCTTTTTTTCCTCCCCCCAAAAAAAATGTCTAAAAAGTATTTTCTAGTTCTTCTATGCCAAGTTAAGGAATCTAATCATCTAATGTTAACCCAGATGCCATAGAATACCAGTACTTTACATAAGTTTTTAACACTGTAATATTAAACCCTTGCCCACTGAGTTTGTAGGTGTCAAAATGCAAACCTACATCCAGGCTGAAAACCATACTCTGCATCCTTTGCATGCCAGAATATTAGAAACATGAGACTTCAAATTATAAATACAATGCTAGATTCAATGAAGACAGGTATGTTAGGCCTCTTTTGTCATGGGTTTTTCACCTGTGTGAGAGGATTGGTAGGTAAGAGGTTAAATGTGAATAAGTGTAAGAGGGAGGGGCATTATACACCACTAAAGTCTTTTTATAAACTGGTATTTACTGAGCTATAACAATTTCAAAGATAAACATTGAAACTAACAAATCTTGAATTGCAATGTCAGAAAATGAACTGTGAAAGAAAATCTCATTAATATCACATTAACACAACTTATTAATAGAAAACAAAGTTGGCCTCATACGAAGTTGTGCGTAAATCTTGTTTAGAATATTAAAAGGCTGAACTTTCATTTCTCCATTTAAAATAAACATTTAATGAGAAGCAATTTCAATATTCATTTTCTTGACTCGCTTTCTCCTTTCTCATTTAAAAAAAATAATAATAAACAAAATTTATTTATGAGCATTTTTTTCTTAAATTGTAAACTCAGCTATTTTTTTTTCTAATCATATCAGTGGATTATAATAAAAATCTATAAAATCATAGTTTATGAAATTTTACACCTTGACTTTATAAATTTTTTTTTTCTTGTTTGATCAAAGATCTTGGTTTGGAGATGGTAAAGTTGGGTAATTGTAATTTTGTTAACTCAAAGACAGGCACAGAGTTTCAGAATAAAGACACACACCCAAACCTTTTCTAAACTTCGGCTATGAATAAGGATGTAAAAATAAAACAAAAATTTTCACATAGAAAAAATTGAAAGAGACATGTTTTATAATAAACAAACATTCAGCTCTATAAACATTTAATGAGAAACGATTTTAATATTCATTTTCTTGTCATAGTTTCTCTTTTCTCTTTGAAAAAATATACAAAATTTATTGATGAGTTATTTGGGTTTTTTTTGTTTGTTTTTTTTCATTGTAAACTCAGCAAACAAATCTGGAAATTGTATTTCTATGTTTATTTATCTCATCCTTTTTTCGAATTGTATGAGTGAGATAATAAGAAAAATCTACAAAACCATATTTTATGAAATTTTACACATTGGCTTTATTAGATTGCTTGGTGGTAGGGAGAATATTAAGTTGAGTCACCATTCACCAAGGACCAATATTAGCATTGATATATCTATGATACACTAACACTGAATAAATGGAAGGAAAGACAAATAAGCTCATTTATACACACACACACAATGACTTGATATGTACATACAAGTATTGAAAGAATACACAAACATGTCTGAACAGATAGAAATATGCACATATTATTCTATGAACAAGCAGAATGTGAAAGGGGTACAAAAATGGAAAAAAGGTCTTACTTGTGATTGATGTACAGTACAATGGTCACAGTCATCTCAGCTTTACATTTCAATGGCAAAGCAAGAGATGTCTGTACTGTTAAAAGGACAGAGCCAAAAGAAGCCAAAGATGGTTTGCTGGGATTGTTATCTGACACAAGACCACCTATTGGACAGCCCATTCTCCAAGAGACACAATTGTCTCTCTACAACATTGTAAAACTTTTTTACTTTGATTAAAGGCTTCGGATTGAAAACTGGAATGTTTGGTAACTGACTTAGTTAACTCTTACAGAAGCACAGAGTTTAAGAATAAAGTCAAACACCCAAACCTATGTGAACATCAGCCATGATTAGGGATGTAAAAAGTTCTCACAAAAATAATGATTCAGAAAAATATGAAGAGGACATTTGTAGATTTAAATTTAATGATAAACAAAAATTCAATTATACAAGTATATATGTTATAAGAACTTCAAAACTAAAATATATACTGAACCACAAAAATGTGTATTAAATCTGTATTAAATAAGATGAATATCATATATAAATTCACATGCTTATTAAAGAGATAGTATCTCCAATGATAATTATAAGAAGAACTTGTCAACTTGTGGATTTTGTTGTTGTTAAAAAGCTGTGGGACATGAAATTAATGGTGATACTAATTGTAGTTGGTGTCCTTGGAATGGTCTCCAAAGGCTTGGAAAAGTGACTGGAAGAGAATTAAGATTATTGAAACTACAGCACTGTTAAGATCAGCTAGAATACTTAGAAGAGTCCTGGAGAATTGAGGACATTTCCTGTCACTCACTTCAGTGAAAAACCACCAGTTTAATCTGGCATGAAAAACGGAGTGAAAAAAATAACAATATATATATATATATGATCATACAATAACCAAACCTTCATGTAGATTAACATGCTACCTATCCAATAATAGCACTATAAAAACCCGCATCAATCAATATAAAATGCAATGCAAATATTCCAAATAACATAAAAAAATATTTGACATAGACATTCTATATAACAAACTATCCAAAAATTGCAAATATGAGAAGCCATAATTATAAAAGCAAAAAAAAAATCTAGAATAAATAAAATAGCATTCAATCTGGTAATTTGTGTACTAGATGGATACAATAACTAAAAAATAAAAATGAAAAAACTTTATACTGCATCAACAATCTAATTATAAAAACTAATGTACTACACACAATTGAAAAACTAAAAATATTTAAAATCTGTTTATTCTCTTTAAACACTGACAGGAAATATCTCAGTTAATAGAATCAAAAGTTTCGATGGTTTTTAAAGAAGAAAATACAAGCATAATTAAACCCTTGAAAATAATCAATGATAGTTAAAAGCACTTGGGAAGAGAATTTTGAACAATTTTTAAATGAACCAAATTTAAGAAATCATCTAAGACAAAAACAATTGTTAAATAGAACATTGTTTGCGTTTTTTTTTTTTTTAACATGTTTAAGATTATATATATATATATATATATTTGGTAAAGAAAAAGGCTTAAAAATTAATCATTTTGCAGTTATAGATCTATTTCTTCCCAAAGGTATCTGTGTATACTTATGAGTTTCATCAGACTGACAACTTTATTGAAAATGCTAAACAGAAAATTCATGAGGTTTTACCTGGTAACCCATCAACAAATATATATATATATATATATATATATATACACACACACACACACACACGTACATACACACACAGGTGTATCGGGGTTTTCTACACACTCCAGTTCTGGAGAGTGTGGAGTAACCTTTTATTGCTATTACTCCCAGGTCCACTCTGATCCAAAATGGTAGTACCTATTAGGATATTTTTAATAAAAATCATAATAGGTAGGTCTGTACAAAAAAAATACCCTTAAGAAACAACAATACAAAAAATGTTAATATGAACATTCAATGAACACTGTTTCCTAATCTTCAGACATAAAATAACCCAAAAATGGTTGACATGCCATTAAGATTAATCATATTTTGTATCAACTGAGTCTTGCTAAAATATATATCACAATTGTTTTGTCAAAATAATTTGTTGATATTACTTATCTGAATTTTTGAGATGAGGCTTGATAATTTGCATTATTTAGATTTTTCAGACTGTTGTCCTCATCTTTATTGTTACATACAGAAAGTTTGACCTATGTGCACTCCGGCCTTCTTCAGGTGTTTCTTGTCTTGGGAACCTTCTTGAACTCAAGAGCCTTCATGGAACTTCAAACCAAACCATTTATTTAATTCATTGATTTAGATTATTCTCATTCTGTTAACAACATAAAGGCTCCCAAGTTTGACAGGAAACACTTGAAAAAGGCCAGAGGGCACATAGACTGAAAATTTGTGTATATAACAATAAAAATAAGAACAACAGTAAAAAAAAAATGTAAATACTAGTTTGTCTTCTTTTTTTTATTTTTTTAAATTTTTAACTAAGTATCTCTGGGAACTTTTAGATATACACATATAACCTTTTGTATATCTAATCATTTTTTTAATACATACATTTCTATACTTTCAATTTTCCAAGCCTATAAGCACACAATCAAAAAAAAAAAAAAAAAAGAGGCAAGAAGGTGTCTATTGAATTTTAGACGGTTATTTTTATCAGCAATTTCATCAAATATGTCAGGAAGAAGTACGTTAAATTAACACATAATCTTTTACCCTGATATTTTACTTTCTCCCCTTTCCTCTTCTTTATTACCGCAGCCAACAGTCCAATGCACTGATTTCCTTCTTTAGACATTCTTGGAACTTTTTCAAATTTTCAATTCCAACCCTCACCTTTCTGACTCCACCCTCTACCTCTACCCAATATTGCCAACTTATAAAAAACAAAACAAAAAAAAAAAACAACTTCAGGTGTAATAAATTTGAATTACTTTACAAGCTAATGAACATGGCCAATTCAAGAAAAAATATCTAATGGAAGATTTAATTAAATTGATGAGATTTCTGCCTCACTATTAATAAATGGATCATAAATAAATAAATCAAGACTCTTATAAAGAGAGAGAAAGGAGAGAAAGATTGAAAATTACAAGAGATATTCAAGTTATGATATTACTAACACCCGCCAACTTTTTGGTGGTATAAATAGAAGAATATGGCTAAGAAGAGGAGACAAAAGGGCCTCCCCCGTTCTTAACTGATGATCGGATAGAATGGCTTTTCACTAATATCTGCAGGGTCATTTCACTCATTAACTACTAATCAACTATTTAAAAATTATCTCAGACTTTCATCAATTCCAATTTGAAACATTTACTTTCCTGTCTAAAATAAAATCAAAGATAACATATATATAATATATATATATATATATATATATATATATATATTATGTGTGTGTGTGTGTGTGTGTGTATTTACCAACATCTCCTCACAAGCAGGATGCAAGAAAAGGTCAATTTATTTAGCAAAGTTTACCAGATTGATTTGAATTTACAGTTTTCCTTCTCCTAGACTGGTTACCTAGCCATGGTTAATGAGCCCTACTATTTGCCCATAGCTGGAAGAGGAGTAGTTGGATTCATACCTTTCCCAAGAGTATTAGCGGTATGTAAAATGCAAACAGCCTTGTTCAGGATTTGAACTCTGGTTGACGAGTCCATTTCCTATGACTAACCATTACACCATACACCTCTATATTATATATAATATATATGATGTTTGTTTTGGGGGTTTGTCGGAGTGGGGTAGCCTTGAGATGATAAATCTAATATTCATCAAAATCATAATACTGCTTATAGTCTTCAAACCATATATATCTGTATGTGTGTATGTGTATGTTTCCCATAAAATAATGGTTTTCATGTTAAGAATATAAATTTTCAATTTTTGGATATCCATACTTCAGCTGTTTCATGGAGCATTTGTAAATTTAAGTAAGTTTACACCACATATGAATGAGAAAAGCTAAAACATAGCGTGACATTAGCTTTATATTTATATATATATATATATATATATATATATATATATATGTGTGTGTGTGTGTGTGTGTGTGTTATATACTTAGTCAAGTAAATCAATGTTTGTACCTACATGATATAGCTATTAGTCAAATTTTGATTTGAATAGTGTTCATTCTATATGATTAATGAATAGGTATTTGATTAAGTGCATTGACAAGGAAAGAAATCATGCAGAAAAATACATATTTCATCATTGGGCTACAGGCTTATATATATATGTGTGTGTGTGTGTGTGTGTGTGTGTGTGTTGAAATGAAAAATAAAGGAAAGAAAATGTTGAATGGATAAAATAGGATTTATTTTATTTTATTTTACTGACATGTGTTTCGGCCAGGAGTTTATTCATGTATACATGTATTCTATCTATTATTATTTTAAATACAAAATAAAATAAAATACAAATAATAGAAAAACTACAACAATTTTTTTTTTAGTATACAAAGAAATAATGCCCGTCATCAGAGTAAATCCTTGTTGTTTTTGACATTATATATATATATATAAGGGTGGGTGAATAAGTCTGGCACATAGTTATCAGCTGAATTTTGATCTGGAATTTTAATTCTTGTCCAATCTATGTGACTAATATTCATCATTGAATTAAGTGCATTAACAATGTCAGAGATTATCTAGTGCTGAACATTGAAATCACATTTATTTTTTTCGTGTTTTCACTCTCCACTTTGTAAAAGAGTGGTTAGATAAGTCCATAATTTGACACTTTGTTAGGTGCTGAATTTAGATCTGAAATTTTCACTGTATAATGTCCAAGCTATGTGACTAATATTCCTCATTGAATTAAGTGCATTGATAATGTCCTAGATTACATAGTGTTGGATTTAGACTTAGTGAGATTGAATGTAAATTTGGATGCTCTCTGTTAATGGAAGAGCATTTGATTAAGTGTGTTTACAAGGAAGAAAATTATTTTAAAGATAAATTTGTTTTGTAATATATATGTTTTTTTTTCATTATTACATTATGGACAATATATATATATATATATATATATATATATATATATATATATATAATGAGATGAAGAAAGAGAAAAATGTGTAGTAGATGTAGCAAAAGTGAGACATAAAGCAGAAATTCTTATTATTTCTCTAAGAATACTAATGTGCATGATTTAACTCAAGTGGATTGAGAAATGAATATATTTTCTGTATCAGTTTTATAAAGAAGCCTCGGCATTATTTTTATTTATTTATTTATTTTCTAGAAAAATCTTTTAGAAATAATGAAAACCAAGTATTCAATTTAATTTGTATAGGATGAAAAGCAGGAAAAATTTCTCATAAATTGTATAAACTTTCCCTTTTTTATTTTCTTCAGCCTCTGAAATAAACCCCACACTAAGTTGTTGGTTTTTTAAAATTTTTATTTTATCACTGTGAATGAATTACTGAAATTTCAACAAAATTTTGTTGTTTTTTGATTCATTGCTTTCAATTGAAAACATTTTGTTCAATTTTTCCTCAAAATAAACAAAAACATTGATGATATTACCAAATATAAAATAAAAAATAGTTAAAAAAAGAATTATTAATTAATAACAACACTTTTTTTTTTAATGATAAATAAAATGAAAATCCTTTGAACTTTTCTGAATTCCAACCAAATTTCCAGTTTGTATCAGAAATTAAACGAGTAAAAAAATAAAAAAAATATTTCTTAGAATAAAAGCTTCAAAAAAAAAATTCTACTCTGTTTCAAAATAGAAAAATAATCATTTATGTAATTCTAATAATGATGATTTACCTCATCCCAAATTATAAATACAATCAGCACCCCATCCACCTTCACTGCATTTGCAGGAGCAAGTGGTCTAGGATCCTCACAAAGAAGTGGAAAAATTGAAAACATTCATACATACCCTCCTCCCAACCTTAACTCTTAAAACTGTTGACCATATTTCTCCTCACAAAAAACAAGTAAACCAGTACACAGTACTATAACAGTATATTTAATTAATTTTAAATTATAGTATCAATAGATATATGCTGTGAGAATAACAGTATCAAAGAGAGAGAGAGAGAGAGAGAGAGAGAGAGAGAGAGAGAGAGAGAGAGAGAGAGAGAGAGAGGGGGGTGTGTGTGTGTGTAATGTGTCAAACTGTGAGTGTGTGTGCATGTGTATGAGACCATGAGTGGCTGTGTGTGCTGTGTGAGAGTGAGAGTGAGTATATGTATGTGTCTTTCAGAGTAATTGTATGTATGTGTATTTCAGTGTGAGATTGTCTGTGTGTCAGAGGGTGTCAGAGTCTTTGAATATGTTAAAATGTGATTGCCAGAGTGAGAGTGTATCTGTGTTTGCGTTAGAGAGAGAGAAGAGAAAAAAAAAATTAATTCCACAAAAATTGAGGATTGACTGTATCAATTTCTAAAAACAATCTAACAATCTATAAAAAGGGTTTTTCAGAAGGTAAATGTCATATCATTTCAACCAATATAAGTAAAAGAATTTCCCTGACAGGTAAGTATATTTATTTATCTGATCAGCCATCATATGTTCTTTAGGAGAATCAAGAGACAAGGTTAATTGACAAATTTGTATATCATTTGATTTTTGTGTGAAATTTATGATCCTGAAAATACCATTTGCAAAGTTTCCTAAACACAGCAAATGACCCATGAACCTATTGGTTTGCCATTGTAACAGTGGTCTTTAATGATACTGATGCTTCTACTTAGGAAGGAGTGAAAGAATCTAATTACCATTTTATAGTTCTCCATTATTTGGGTTATTAAAAAATGATGTTCAGTGCAAATTCAGACCCCATAAAATCATTATTCATTTGCTAATTGAACTGAAAATTGTTTTATTCACTTTCAAAGTGTATTAAAAAAATATAATGATCAGCCATTTTTGTGTATGTATGTGTGTTATATCAATATACAGACACATGCACACTATATATATATATATATATATATATATATATATATATTTAAAATATTTGCATAAATCCAGGAATACTAAATAAATTTTATAAATATTATAATAAAAATGTAATGAATTTTACACACACACACACACACACACATACACACGCATACCTTACCTATCAGCCGTTTGACCAGAGTCTGTTTACATTTTTGAAATCTACAACACCCGTTCTGTTTCTGCATTCTATTTACATTTTAAAATCATCATCAATTTTAAATAGACTGACCAACCATAAAATAAAAGAGTCTCAAAGATTTCTTATTTTCTATGGTACATTTATTTTGCCTCAAACTAACGAAAACCCCGATGAAGATCTATTGAAACAGATCGAAACACTGCAGCGTAGGCGAAATAAACATTACTCATTTATGAACTTGTGTTTTTCAATTTTTTCATAATATTACATACTGTCAGATTCACTTCCACTTTTTACTCACACACACACACACATATATATATATGTATATATATATATATATATATATATATATATAAAGATAATCTACTGAGTCAGACGAACCTACTATTAGTTTCGCAATAAAGCTCTTCAGGGCTAAAATCTGACAGTCAGATTTTAGCCCTGAAGAGCTATTAATAGTAGGTTCGTCTGACTCAGTAGATTATCTTTATTACTTGGCTCTACTTAGGTATCGAGCACTTTTTACAAATTAGCTTCTCCTAGCGGTTATATGAATATATATATATATCTTATATACATATATATACATATAAATTGTTTTTTCTTTTAGCCAAATACTATACCAATAGATTATTTTTTGTTGGTACGAATATCTTGGTCTTTTCTTTTTTTCAAAAATTTTTTTCTTCCTGGTTGATGTTTGGTAGTATATTTTTACAATCAAACTCTCTGCCGGGTTTTTTCTCTCCGCAAGGATCTACCAACACGCTTGGTATATTAAATTATATATATATATATATATATGTGTGTGTGTGTGTGAGAAATATGGAAGTGAATCAGACAAATATGTTGAAGAAAATGATGTTAAGGATGAAATTTATTGTTGTTTAATAAGTCAACACATTGTTTCAATCTAGTCTTGTTTACATGTACAAATATTATTTCAAAATTATTTTAAATAAAATAAAGCAAATAAAATACCGGACATAAGAACTCAGATGATCATCAGGACAAAAAAATCTTATAGTGTTCGCGTAATTTAGAAATATAGAAATTAAAAAAAAAAAAAAATCGTTTGTGACATAATCTCTTTCATATATTTTTCTCATAAGCAGAAATCAACAACACAAATGCTTACTCAGATTTTCATCAGGACAACTGCTTTGTCCTGATGAAGATCTCAGTTCACATGCCCAGTATTTTATTTGCTTTATTTTATTCAAAATAATTTTTAAATAAATATTTCGTACATGTAATTAAAATCTAGATAGAAACACTGTGTTGACTTATAAAACAATAAATTTCATCTTTGCTATCATATAGATTTTTCACTTTCATTTTCTATAATATGGAAGTGGATAAAAATATGTTAACACTTCTATGGTAGTACCTTTATGATATTATGATTTCCAAGTGTCTTCATAGGTTCATCCTCCCTTGAACATATCATTGGAATCCTCTGCTGATGATCTTAATATTAGTTCTGCTTTTCTAATAAAGGTACTCACATAGCAGTGTTAAGCAGTTTTTTTAAAACACCTGTAGAAGATTCCAACAATAAATTGTCAGGAGTGGAGAACAGATGGACATTGTTTTAAATCATAAAGGTACTCCCCCACCAATAGAAGTGTTTAATTACACTTTATATACAAGGTGTGATCAAAAAGGTGTGAAACTAAATTGTGTGTATATCAAAGAGAGAGTGTGTGTGTGTATGTGTGGGAGTGAGAGTATGTGTGTGTATCAGAAAGAGAGAGAGAGTGTGTGTGTGTGTATGTATATCAAAGAGAAGAAGTGTATGTGTATGTATATATCAGAGAGAAAGAGTGTGTGTATGTCTGTATTGGAGAGAAAGTGTGTGTGTGTGTGTGTATGCATAAGAGAAAGAGAGTGAGTGTGTGTGTGTGTGTGTGTGTGTGTGTATCAGAAAGAGAGAGAGTGTATATGTATCAGAGAGAGAGAGAGAAAGTGAGTGTGTATGTGTATCAGAGAGAGAGAGAGAGAGTAAGTGTGTATATATATATGAGAGAGAGAGAGAGTGAGTGTGTATGTGTGTGCATCAGAGAGAGAGTGAGTGTGTATGTGTGTGCATCAGAGAGAGAGAGAGAGAGAGAAAGAGTGTGTGTGTATGTGTATCAGAGAAAGAGAGTGTATATGTGTGTGTGTATCAGAGGGAGAGGGTGTGTATATCCATGTATATCCAGGTGTGTGAGAGAGGAGGTGTGCATGTGAGAGAGAGAGCATGTGTGCATGTAAGAGAGAGAGAGAGAGAGAGATAGAGAGAGTGTGTTTGTGTATGTGAGTGAGAGAGTGTGAGTGTGTGTGTGTATGTGAGAGAGAGAGAGTGTGTGTGTGTGTGTGTGAGTGAGAGAGAGAGAGTGTGCGTGCATAAGTGAGAGAGAGAGTGTGCGTGCATGAGTGAGAGAGAGAGTGTGCGTGCATGAGAGACACAAACAGAGAGAGAGTATATGTTTGTGTGAGAAAAATAATCCAATTAGCAAATGTATATGTACATGTGCATCAACAGAGATAATGTGTATGTACATGAGAGCAACTGTGAATCCAACTACTCTCCCTCCAGCTATGGGTAAATAGGTCAAGCTGGGCTCTTTAACCTTGGTTAGGCAACCAGTCTAGGAGAAGGAAAACTCTGAATTCAAATCTGTTAAACTCCACTTGGGGTGGTCACTACTAGAATAGGTTATTTAAGTAATTCAATAGGTTAGTAAAGTAATCTCTGTTCTTAAGGGGGAAAATAAGATATGAGACAATTTACAATCTTAATTTTTCTATAAAAGTTTAAAAAAAGGTGGAATTGCTGTTGTATTTAAATAAGGACCGGTATAGCTCAGTCGTCAGAGCGTCCGACTAGGTTCCTGGTTCGATACCGGCCCACGCCAACTCAGCGTATGAGTGGCACAGGGATCGTGTGGTACAGTGAGGAGCTGATGGTAGGTGTGGCGCTCCGCCTAAAAAAAAACCCAGAGATAATGTGTATATGTTTATGTCATACTGTACGAAGAAAGAACAGCAACATCATCATCATCAGGAGCATCATTGACATAAATTCCAGATATAGAGAAGGTTGGGAAGAATCTTGAAATCTATTTACTCTAGAATGATATTATGGAGGGTGCTGATGGCCTAATGGTTAACAGTACTCGGAATGAGAATTGACACCCAGCTGGGACAGTCTGCATTCACTTTCCACTCATACCCTTAGATAAAGGCATAAATTCCTGCTTTTTAAAAAAATGTAATCTTACTCTGACATTCTTTTTACTAGGAGGACAAAGTTTTTGTCAAGAAAATTGAATTTTAGGAAATTTTTGCTTCTTTTATCAGATGTTGGAGTTCAAAATTGTTTGCTAAATGTATGTGGAGACCAACACAAAGTAAATAAATAAGCTTCTTTTCTTTTTTTTTTCCCAAAAAATATCCCAAATAATCCAATTAGTGGATTCCATTTGTACTTATTTTGAAGAGTTTAAGTGTTTTACAATACTTCATCTAATGTTTAGAAAATTGAAAGAAATTTTCAAAAAAACAAAACAAAAAACAGCAAAAAAAAAAAATAACAGCAAAAAATATTTGAATGTACAATATTTTTAGATGTACTAGTATATTTAGTGTCAATGGCCATTGCTGAGTAACGTAACATACAAAACACCCCACTACAATAACCTTCCAGGATGTCAATCTATGAGATCAAGCTAGCATTCTATGGTCTGACTCTCAGGCCTGATTTTTCTTCTTCTACTAAACTCGAGGCAAATTAAAGGGCAGTTGGAACCACTTAGCCTTTGAAAAAAAACAATCCTTCTTGAGTGTTCATAGATATTGTTCTTTGCTTCTGGTACCATTTAACCCAGTCCACCCTGTCACAATTATGGAGAGATGGCATTGCCAAGTAACTACCTAAGAGATGTTATTATAGATTTTAGAAGCACTAGCAAAAATATGCACTCTCTGGGCGCAAGTCTTTTAATTGTTTTTAATATAAAATCATTTATAGGATTGATTTTAATACATTAGAGAATAAAACAATAATATTAGAAATCAATGACGCCAAGTAATTGTTTATTAAACCCAGTATGCAAATTAACCACACCATATATCATGTAAACCTTTATTTTTTAGTGATATATTACACACATTGCAGAATTTTAAACACACTAATAACATGGGCTGTTTTGAGGCAAATCTAACACAGATTTTTATAGCAGACATCATTAATAAATAAGATTTATTCTATATATTAATGATCTTGACAATAAATACTCGGGCAATTCCTGAGGGTATTGTGACATAAGCAATGACATAGTTTTGGTTAGAGACAGATAGACACTGAATCTCCATTATGATAAGATTGATTTAAGTATATTTGCTAGCAGTTGAAAAAGAAAGACTTTAGAAATTATTATTTGCAAAGTGCAAGGCCATTTTGATATGTGTCAGGTGAATCGGTTATATTTAACATTGAGAATAGTCAAAACAATGAAGCTGACAGTTAATAGTAATAATAATAAATAATATAATAATACCATAAGGACTAATCATATCAAAGTAAAAAATTGATAATATGCAAAAGAAAGCAAGTGTAGGTTATGATCATCTAGAACACTTAGAAGAGTTCTGGAGACCTGAGGTGACTTGCTGTCACTCAAACTTCAGTTAAAACTGGTGGGAAATTTTACAAATAGATGATAATAATAATAATAATTATGGTGACGATGAAAAATTATCATGGAATCATAGGGAAAATACTAATAGACAGAGGGACACCTCATCTAAGTTGGTGTATTAAATTTAATTAAAAAATAGAAAAAGTTAGTTGAATTGCAAAAAGAATTTAGTTTAGCAGATTGATAGTGAATAAGATGGATGTTGAGAGCAGTCTAAGAATGATCTCCCTTTTGGGAGGGATTATGTACAATAGTCCAATTCATTAATTTTGAAGATAAAGTATGATAAATTGATTTAGTTTGGATTCTCTCTCTATCTCTGTGTGTGTGTGTGTGTGTGTGTGTGTGTGGAACTACCATGTTTCCCTACAGAATAAAACCTAGCATGATTTTTCAGGATGATTTTAAGCCCTAGTTGAGAGCGGCAGACAGACAAAAGAAATAAGCATTCTTCACAATCACATCATGTGAAAATAAGCCCTAGTGTTACGTTTTAGAGTGAAAATTAATATAAGCCCTGTCTTATTTTCAGAGAAACACAGTATTATCTGAAATGAATTTTGATTATTAATAACCTTGTTTAAGATTAAATAGAAATTATGATTGATTGATTGATTTTAATGGCATGTCAACCTGTCTAGAGTTATTTCATGCCTAGAGGAAAAAATTACATTCATTGTACATTCATATTTATATCTTTTATATACATTTCTTAAGAGTTTTACTTTTTTTTGCACATGGTCCTACTGAATATATTTAATTTTTAAACAGATCTATTTGACTCATAGATTGATCCCTAACAGATACTACCACTCTGGATCAGTGTGGACCTGGGAGTAATGGCAATAAAGGGGTACTTCATACTGCCCAGAGCTCACAGTTTAATGTCATACCTAGGACACCCCTCTTCAAGAGATCCAGTCAGCATATTCTAATCCCTTGCCAACAGGGATAAAATAGAAATTGGATTGATTAGATAACTGCCTTGTGATTTTTTTTTTTATTTCTTCCTTATTTTGTTGCGATTATTTTCATCATTATTATAGCATCTTATACTGACTGGAAGATTTTGGGAACACGTCATCATTATCCAAAGCAACCAGCCCCTACCCAACAAAAACAACAACATTATGTAAGAGCATGAAAGGGAATTACGTTGTGTGGCACCTAATAGGTTATTTGAAACATCCATCCCAAAATAATTTGTATGATCAAAAGTATGTACAAATAAATAAGTTGTGTTTTTATCCTTGATTCAAAATTGAGGAAGAGGAATTTTCCGAAAGACTTTAAAGAGAGAGAGAGAGAGAGAGAGAGAGAGAGAGAGAGAGAGTAGAGTCAGGGAGAAATTCTGCCGACAGTTATGTTGGTAATTGTATATATGGAAAATGAAGAAATGATTCTAGCAAAAATCATGTAAACATTAACAAATAAATTGTTTATTTACTCTGATACAAAGACAAAAAAAAAAAGAAGATATGTAACAAAAAAAAAAAGATTGAAGAATTCAAGCCAAATGATGTGCACAAAAATGCCACTGATATTGCAGTTTGTAAACACTATTGATCACCTCTTATCAATAGATTATGTCATTGGGTGAAAACAAACAAGTACGAAGCAATGTTGGTGGGAGGGAGCAGAAGAAGAAAGCAATGATAGATCTGAAATATTCTTCATTTGAATATAAGTAATAATGTATATCTTTAAAAAAGAAAAGTCTTAAAAGCTGTATACAAAAACCATCAAGCTTGTTATTTGAGATGTACATAAATTGTCTATTCAAAGAATTCCTTCGAAATGGTGCATTTTTAATGGCATTCAGTCAAAGAGTTATTTACCAGAAACCTTTAAATGCCAAACTGGTTGGAGAGAAAATAATATATTGTGGACATAATACATATCTAAAATATGTCATTTTTTGATAAAGTGAATAAATGATCATAAAAATTCCTCTTAAAACAACCTTTTCCTCAAAGTTCCCCAAAATTGTCAGGTTCTTAAGAGATAATATCTTATTATAATGGAGATTGTGGGTTTTTCTGTCTGTAACCAAAACAATTTTACTACTCAAGTCACAATTCCCTTTGTTATTTACATCACATTCTCCATGATTTTTTTTATTTAAACCTCAATTATTAATAAAATTGTTTTACATCATTAAGACTGTTGACCATATCGACATACTAATAACATACAATTGTATTTATATATTCAACAAAATAGCGGTTTACAGTGTGAATGGGAATGCTAATTTGCATATTGATATTAAAAATGTGAATTTAATAAATATATGCTTAGTATTATTGATTTCTAACTGTTTGGTTTATTTTAATGAATATAAGCAAAATCTCTTCAATGAATCTTAAATGAAATCCATTAACAAGAAAAATAACTGTCATTTTATTCTTTACTTCCTCTTTTAACTAAATACTTAAATTAGAAAAAATAACAATGAAAGATGGGAGTGATGGAAGAGTAAGTTTCAGTTGTTCTATTTTTCGATTATACTCCCTCTGTTTCAAATCTTTTTATCTGCATTCTTATTTAGTTTCATTAGTCTTTCTAATTTAATATAATATTTTATTAATTTAAAACTTAAATACTTGCATATATTTGCTAGTAAGAATAAAAAATTAGATAAGATGGAGGTGCTTGTAGTGTAATGGTTACTGTCATAAGAAATGGACATGGCAAACCAAGTTCAACTCTTGGATAAGGCTGTTTGCATTTCATATAGTGCTAATACCCTAGGGAAAAGTATGAATCCAACTATTCACACTTCAGCTATGGGTAAATAGTAGGGCCGACTGGGCTCTTTAACCTTGGTATGGCAACCAGTCTAGGAGTATTTAAACCTATTAAACTCCACTTAAAAATTGACCTTGTCTCACAACCTGCTTGTGCGGACAACTTGGTAAATACATGAGAATTAGGTAAGATCTAGTCAGAAAACTATCCAACTATCTAATATTAATGAAAGAAAAAAAAAAAAAAAAAAAACAAAAAAAAAAAACAACAGAACACTCTGCAAAAACTCCTCTTTTGGGATGACCATTAACTCTCTTGACATATCTCTTTAATTTTGTCCACAGAATTTTAGTTTTTACTTTTGGGAAAAACCATTACTTGCAGATGGTCTGAATTTTAGACGGGCTAACAAATCTGTGTGATGCAATGATTTGTTAAAAACAAACAAACAAAAACCTTGCATGTCAAGTTATTGTGAAGACCACAGTAGCAAAGCTCAATTAATGGCATCTCAGAAAAGTCTTCAATTATCTGAACATAATTTGTTAAGTACTGATAACAATTTTATGATGTCTACCTCATGAGATTTTGACTTAATAAAAGAAAATAGATTAATTTAAGCTGATTAATAATTTTTTTTCGCCAAGAAACAGTTTGAACAAAGATAGCACAATGTTTGGATGTGGTTGAGAAGCCAAAACATCGACAGAATTGTTATGGTTTTTGTTGAAGGTTTTATCACATCTTGTTTATTAGCATGATATCCTTCATGTGTGGAACTGAAACCCAAACAAAAACATGGCTGAAAATACTTGTATGAAGTCCTTATATTATCATTATCAATTATCAGTTGGAGGAGTGTGGTGTAATGGTTATTGTCATAGGGAAATGGACACAGTGAGACAAGTTCAAATCCTGAACAAATCTGTTTGCATTTCATATAGCATTAATACCCTTGGGAAAAGGTATACAGCCAACTAATCTCCCTCTAGCTGTGGGTTAAAAGTAGGACAGACTGGGCTCTTTAACTATGGTTTAGCAACCAATCTAGGAGAAGGGAAAATTGACTGAGTTACATCCTACTCATGTGGAAGAGTTGGTACATATACTTATATATCATCATTATTTTGTCATCAGACTTGCAGTAAGACACAATGTTTACATTGCTATGATACAAAGTTGTGACTATTCTCCTCTATGGTTCAGTCAAAGATAAGATCTCTGTTAAATGACTGACTAAAAGAAGAGATAAAACTTTTCCCTAGGATATTTCAGAGTTAGTCATGTGGTCAACATAGTCATACATTGTTAGATAGCGATGGAAAGAAAAAAGAAAAAAAATGTACATGAGCATTTATTTTTAAAGATGAATGTTTACATGTAACAAAACCCCAACAAATTTGAGGTTGAAACTTTGTGATAAAATAAAGCAAAAATGTAAAGTCTATAACTTATATACAATGATTGAATTAGCCAAATAAGTTTGTCAGATTTAAACTTTAAAAAACAGAAAAACCATGTAAAAATATACATTAGTATTTAAGCTACAATTTTAGTTATATACTTAAAATAAGCTAGATAAATACTTAAAAATTAAATAGATTGAAGATTATAAATTGCTTGCAAGTGAATAAATAATAACAAAGAAAGACAACCAACTTCTGCATTTGGTTTGGTTGTTTTACGGCATATCAACCCTTTTTGGGTCATTTAATACTAAAGTCATTTTGATATAAGGTTGCTTACAGTACCTTTTGGTTGCTTAAATGGTCACCCATCTGAGTATTGAACAGGCTCGTTGCTGCTTAACTTAAGTGATCTAGCAGGAACTGGTGTTTTCAACATGATTTGAGCATAAAGACTTCTGCATTAAATAACCCAACAAAAGTTGACATGCCATAAAATCAACCAACTAACTTAAAAATTGTAGATGCCACTTGATGTTATTTTATTCTATGATGAATATCTGCAACCATTATTCTAGATTTCCACTTGAATACAGTACAATTTCTGCAAAACATCTTACATTCACTATTTCCCATTTTGTTCTTTAGAACTGCATCCTGATTAATATTTTTCAAGGAAAAAAAAAAAAAGATGGAATTTTCAGTGCCAAATTCTGAGTTGATCAATTTAACATGATTGGATCTTTGGAATTCCTCCAAAATTCATTCTTATAACCAACTGCTTAAAAGCTACCTATGGCGGCTATTAAGTGGGATCTGAAATCAAATCCTATATATAGAATTTGTATCATTATTAGGAATAAGGGGAAGTATTATATCATTTAATGGTTATTTCCCTTGAGAAATCATAATGAGCAAGATAAGTGCAATCTCAGACTGCATATTATTATTGAATTTGAGAATTGGACTGGAAGTTGTTTATTGATTAAAACATTTTAATGCAATTGCACTAACAAATATCTATGCCATTTTTGGCTGTTATGATACTTACTAGAATTGGATTATAATCTTTTAGATTTTTGAAAAATCATATCCAACACATAAAGTGATTGGTTTAGCTCAGTTGGTAGAGCACCCCACTAGGAATTGCAAGGTTCCGGGTTCGATACCAGTCCTCGACAACTCAGTGCATGAGTAGCACAGCTAGGTAATCTGATCTGTACATTAAAACACTGAGAGCTACTGGAATGTGTGGTGCTCCAACTCAGCAAAAAAAAGAAAAACAATCTGCCTGGTTTGGCACTAATGAAAAGGGGATAGACTCCTTCACTCTTCAGCTGATATTAGCAATAGATCACTGCACTGACAACACATAAAATAATTTCAACATTTAAAGCTCATATATTAACATAATTGGAGATGCTTGGTGTAATTGTTATGATCATAGAAAATGGAAATGGTGAGAGGAGTTCAAATCCTGGATGAGGCTGTTTGAATACATAGAATTTGTATCATAACTGTAAACAAGAGGAAGTACTAAGGGACAGTTTAACTCAGTAGAGCATCCACCACAAAACCCAAAGGTTCCGGGTTTGATACCAGCCCTCACTAACTCAGCATATGAGTGGTAAAGTGGGGATCTGATGGTATGTGTGGCACACCATCTCAGATCCAAAAACAATCTCCTTGGGCTAGCATTAATGAAAAGGAGATTGACTCCCTTGCTGTCGGGCTGATACTGACAATAGGCCATTCTGCCAACTTTACTATTTACTACTAGTATCTAATAGTTATCTCCCTTGAGGAATCATAACAATCAAGATTAGTGGAATCTCAAAGCTCACATCATTATTAATTTTACAAATTGGATTGGAAATTGCTTTATTCAATAAGAGTTATTTCACATATCTCACTACTATGTGTAATTTTATGCCGTGTTAGGATAATATCTAAGCATATTAAAATTGGATCATTATCTTTTAGATTTTTTTTTTCATTTATAATCCTCCACATAAGGAAATAATTTTAACATTTAAGCTCATATTAACCTCATTAAAGAAAAAGATTTAGATGATTATTCTTAGGTTTCTTATGATTTTACAAGTTTCAGGTTTCTAGCATACAGTTTTTGTTGTTGTTTTGGTTCTTACCAATTCTTATACACAAACACATTTGTTGCATGAACCATAAAATATTTATTGTTAGTCTTATATGTTGGAATTGGTGTTATATGTATTTCCCTAAGGGAACTGTTTGTAGCTTTCCAAAGACTCCCAAAACGACCTCTTTACATAAAAATAAAAAATAAAAAATGAAAAAACATTGATTTAAAGTTTTTTCTCAAAAGATTATAAAACACTCATAAAAAACAAAAAAACAACATATAATGGTTATATTCACCCAACCCCTCCACAATGAGCAGGATGCAAACAAGGTCAATTTTTAAGTGGAGCACAATGGTTTGAATTTAGAGTTTCCCTTCTCCTAGACTGGTTGCCATATCAAAGTTGAAGAGCCCAGTCTTCCCTGCTGTGGGGAGACTAGTTGGAGTCATACTAGTGGTATACAAAATGCAAACAACCTTGTCCAGGATTTGAACTCGGTATCCAAGTCTATTTTCAACAACAATAAACATTATGCCACAAGCTACTCCATACATATGGTAACATACATACAAAAATGAGATCATTATAATAGATATTTAAATGGCATGTCAACTTGTCTAGGATTATTTTATGCCTTGAAGTTAGGGAATCTCATTCATTGTTCCTATTAGCATTTTTTGTGTAGTTGTTCTAAAAGATGGCTTTGTTATTGGCATACTATCAAATATGAATAATTTTAAAACAGATCTGACCCATAGATGCAATCCAATTACCACTCCTGGTGAGAGTAGACCTGGGAGTAATAAAGGGGATCTCCACTACTGGAGCCTCGCCATCAGAAGCAGTTTAGTGTCATACCCAGAACATCCCTTTTTTGTGGGATGTCTTTTCCTTCTGCATCCTTATAGTAATGATTACAGTAGATTTTAAGGGAGATAACTCCTTATAAAAATGTTGGAAATTGCAAAAACATTAGGTTCAAATCAGCCCCAATTTAGTTCTATAATAAAAAAAAAAAAAAAAAGGAAAAAAAGATTTTGCTGAATCTCGAGTTTCTATTGAGTTTTTATTTGAAAAAAAGATGACCAAAAGATCAGCTCGACAAATAAAAGAAAACTTTGAGCACTAATTAATTCTCTCGGAAAGGTTGCAATCTTATCAAAACTATAAATAAATTAAATGAGGTTTTATGTTTCATAGATTATTTTTATCTAAAATAATTCACCTGATTAAAATCAGGTCAGATTTGTAGGAGCATTTCAATTTTTTCCCCACTCTTTTGACATTAAGAGGGAAAAATTGACTTAAAGCATTCCTAGGGTACAATGGGTTACAATCAAAATTCAAGGAAAATAACATCCATAAAGCAAATTTTTTGGGTTTCAGTATTTTAATAATTGACTGATTTTAATGCCATGTCAAACTGTCTCAGGTTATTTTATGCTTAGAAGTTAGGGAATTGCATTGATTGGTTGCCCATATTTACATTTTTTGTATATTTTCTTCAAATTTCCTTCTTTTTTTTTGCATTTGGTTATGTGATATAGATTATTCCTATCTAATACAAATACTTAGCATATAATAGTATGGTTTTGACTAACTTAATAATGATAATCCCTAGTAAATTATTGAGCAGTTCTATTTGACCCATAGATGGGGATACCCTAACAGAGTGAACCTGGAAGTAATGACATACATACACTTGTAGCCTTATGCCAAATAAAGTTAAGTTTGTAAATATGAGGTGTCACTACTAAATAATTCTACTGAGCTTGTATTAGTTGAACCACAGGATTTATACATGAATTGTGTGTTCTACACTAACCAAGAGGCCTTGTATATGTTGAATCACACAATGTATCTATGAATTGTGTGTTCTACACTAACCAAGAGGCCTTGTATAAGTTGAACCACACAATGTATCTTTGAACTGTGTGTTCTACACTGACCAAGAGGCAAATGTAAATCTGTGAAACCTTTAATCACTTCTGTTATAAGTTTACTGTTACACATCGACTGAAGTAGAAGTAAAAATGTTTTAAAAAAGAAATATCAATTCTAGAATTGAGAAATGTACTAATTAGAATTTTTTTGTTGTTGAAAAGAAAAAGAAAAAGAAAAAAAAGAAAAAAAAAAAAGAAAAAAAAAAAAAAGAAAAAAAAAAAAGAAAAAAAGAAAGAAAAATGGCTAGCAAATCACTTCCTATGCCAACTGATGTTTATGTGTAAGAACGCATGTCAAAAGCACATGTGTTCAAGTGGCACCAGAGATTCTTGTCGAGGCTGAAAAAATCTCAAAGATTAAACATTCTGGATAACCATGCACATCAAGAAATGGCAACAAAAAAAAAAAAGTTTTAATAAAATAAATTGTTCAAAATGACCAACTCAGTATCAGAATGATCGCAGAAATGGTTTTCACCATAAAGAAACCATTAAACAAACTTTTTCCAATTGACGGGTTGCTTGATTTTTTAATTGACCATTTTATGATATGTCATAAAAACATGTCTACTTGAACGAATGTGTAACACTGAACTTAAAACCTGAGCAGAGTGAAACTTGCCAGGATTTGTTTATATTTGACCATTGGTCAATATAGACTATGAGGTTAGCACATGCACACTATTATTGGACTTGTATTAGCCCGGTCTTATTCCCCATCAACCCTTTTTATCATATATGTGCTAGAAGGCAGTGGCTGAGGGTCTTAGTGTCCTGAGTATGATGTTAAACTGCATCTAGCGGTGAAGTTCCAATTGTGAAATTCTGGGGAATGTGGAGTACCCATTTATCACCATTACTACAGGTCCAATCTGAACCAGATTAGTAGTTAGGGTCCCATCTATGAGATAAATAGATAAAAAAAATGAGTATTAAAAATGTGTTTTAAAAAAAATTGAATACCCAACAAGAATGAATAAAACAAAATGTCTTCAGCATCAAATAACCCAACAAGGGTTGACATGGCTGGAAAATCCAACCAACCAATTAACCAAATAGCCACACCTCATAACAATATGGATAGTTAAATATTGGTGCACTGAGAGCAGTAGGTAGGAACTTGTAAAAGAAAGAAACCAATAAATAATCATTATGGATGAATTAGGAGTTCAGACAAAAAGAGATTTTATGGTGATGTTGGTGTAAAACAATGGTTGACAACCTTTTTTTTTTTTTTACCTATGACCCCCTTTGAGTCCTATTTTACTTTGGTAGACCCCACAAAGCATTCAATGTTTAAAATTCCAATATAAAATTATATATTTACCAACCCCTCCACATGTGCAGGATGTGACACAAGGTCAATTTCTTAATTAGAGTTTAACAGGTTTGAAATAAGAATTTACCTTTTCCTAGATTGATTGCCTAACCAATGTTAAAGGGCTCAGTCTGCCCTATTATTTACTCATAGCTGGAAGGAGAATAGCCTGATTCATACTTTTCACAATGGTATTAGTGCTATGTGAAATGCAAACAGCCTCATCCAGGATTTGAACTTGTCTCATGTTCATTTCCATAATGGTAATCATTACACAATGCACCTCTATTGTATTGTTATATGTTTCCTGGGGGTCCATATGGACTCCGGTTGAAAACACTGGTGTAAAGGTTAGTAAGCTAGGTGAGCAGACCACTGGTTAGTGAGTTTGATTCTCACTGGGTGTCCCATACTTCTCTGGTCATGTGACAATTTACTAATTTTAGCTTAGCTTTTGGGCATCTCATTATGGTGTAATGGTTAGCAAGTCATACTAGCAGACTATTGGTTAGTGAGTTTGTTTCTCACTGGGTGTCCTAAAGTTCCCTGTGCATGTGCCAATTTGCTCATCTTAGTAACTGTTTTGAGCCTCTCCCTGTGGTGTAATGGATAGCGAGCTAAGATAGCAGACCATTATTAGTGAATTCAATTCTCACTGGTTGCTCCCATACTTCTGGCCTTGTGCCACAACTTAGTAATTAGTAAATAATGACTCAGGAGGTTCTGTTTACAATGTAACTATCATGGAAAAACACTGCATTGACTTTCAGCCATTTTTGTTTACATCAATCACAAATCAAATAAAAAAACCATATGTACTAAGGCTAATCATGTTAAAAACAGAAAAAAAAATTGTCGCATTCTAAACATATAAAAACAGGAAAAAAAAAAAAAAAACAAAGATGAACAAGTTTCATTTTAAATTCAACAATTTCAGTGACTCAATGGAACTTAAGTCTGTCTGTTTTGCTCTTCTAAAAAAAATAAAAAATAGAAATGTACCAAGAATCACTGATGTTTATTTAGTTTGTAAAATTTGTCTAAGTTTTGTCAAAATTAATCTGTTACTTCTTAGATATCTAATAGAAATATCATTATGCAATTACAAATTAAAATAACTAGCGATTCTTACCCATCTAATTCAGAGGTTCTAAGATGGTCATTATTAAAAACAAAGGAGATAGAATTACTTTTATTGATGGTTATGATAATCATTTGTATTTAAAGGAAGTTTTATTTATTCTTTATCATTTATTTACTATTTTGCTTATACCAATCATGGTGCACAGAAGAAAGTTTGGTTTAGTTTGCTTGTTTAATGGCATATCAACTTTATGGGATATTTAATCCCAAAATTCAATACAAATAATTTGCACACAGTTATATGGTTTAAAGTATTCCTATCTAAGAATCATTTTCAAAAGATTTATTTTACTAAGGGTAAAAGTGGACCTGGGAGTAATGACAATAAAAGGGTAACTCCACACCACCAAATAAGATTTAGTGTTATATCTAGGAAACTGCCTTTTTGGAGGGGTGAGTAAGATGGCTTTAAGATCATTTGAAGATCTCAAATAACATCCCCAAAATTAATATTTATTATTTATTATTTTCCAAACTTGAATGGTAGTTTTAACCTAGATTTTTATAAAGTGTTTCAAATGCCAGCTAACCATAGAGAAATAATTAATTTCCTCTTATCAGCTTAACAGTAGGCATTGACAGAGAAGATCTAAGTACATATATGTATTTAACAAGGCGTGTGGTGTAATGGTTAGAGTCATAAGAAATGGACTTGTCAACCCGAGTTCAAATCCTAGATGAGGCTGTTTTCATTTCACATGGTGCTAATACCCTTGGGAAAGGTATGCATCCAACTACTTTCCCTATAGCTATGACTGAATAGTAGAGGAGACTAGGCTCTTTAACCTTGGCTAGGTAACCAGTCTAGGAGAAGGAAAACTCTGAATTCAAACCTAATTTCAAATATATATGTATTTACCAACGATTTCACATGAGCAGGATATGACTCAAGGTCAATTTCTTAAGCGGAGTTTAACAGGTTTGAATTCAGAGTTTTCCTTCTTCGAGACTAGTTACCAAGCCAAGGTTAAAGATCCAAGTTTGCCTTACCATTTACCCATAGATAGGGGGAGAAGAGATGAATTCATGCTTTTCATGAGCAGGATGTGACATAATATAAATTCTTAAGCATAGTATATCTAGTTTGAATTTGGAATTTACCTCCTTCAAAACTGCTATACCAAGGCTAAAGAGCCCAATCTGCCCTACTATTTATCGATAGCTGGGAGAAGGGGGAAGAGATAGATTTCTGCCTTTCCAAAGGGCATTAGTGTGAAGTGAAATACAAACAGCCTCATACAGGATTTAAACTTGGTTCACCAATTCTATTTCCTATGATGATAACCATGCATACCTCCAGAAACGAGGAATTGTAATTAGATTTTAATTAGGAATTGTCTTGTTTTTTGAGCAAAATTATTTCCAAAGAAGAAGAGCAAAATCGAAGCTAGCTCTGAGTCAATGATTCTATCTTCATATACGTATCTTTACTGTATCCTCGTCTATTCAGTTTTCTTTCTCTTGTAGGTTAACGAGTAGTCAGTGACAGGTGACAAGCCAGTCTAGACAGTGTCCACTTCTCTTCTTTGTGACAAATCTTACTCTATTTGGGCAAAGTTATTTTTAAAGAGAGGTGCTAAAAAGGTCAGAGGTGATTCCATACGAGTCTTCCTATAGGAAAACTATGAAATCAAATCTGACCAAGAAAATTTTATAGCATTGTTAATTTTTATATAAATTCTTCAAGAGACACAAATCAATGGGAAAGGACAAAAATATAATGTACTAGCTGAAGTACTTGGCAATGGTTGATATGAATTCAAGATTTCTATCAAAGGTACGCTAAGATGAATAGAAAAATGTCAAATCTCTTTTGCAGATATACTTTATTTTTAAAAACAATCTTTTGGTCTGGTTTCTTTGTTTAATGGCATATCAACTTTTGTGGGTTATTTAATGCCAGGTTATTCTAGCAGAAATGTAACAATGCCAGAAGTATAAGGCACCAATTTTGGTTTGGTTTCTCAGTCTAATGGCATATCAAGCTTCATGGGTTATTTAATGCCAAAGTCATTCTTGCAGAAGGACAGTAGTGGTACTATTTAACCCATAGTTAGGGGATGAGAGGTTTCATACCTTACCCAAGGGTATTAGTCCAAAATGAGTGCACTTGAGATAGGGTGTGCAAATGAATTCACTCATGATTGGGTGTATAGAGGAGAAGTTATTGACAGAGCTTTACTAAATTTGACACAAGGCCAGGAGTGTAAGGCACCAATTTTGGTTTGGTTTCTCTGTCTAATGGCATATCAAGCTTCATGGGTTATTTAATGCCAAAACCATTCTTGTAAAATAACAGTAGTGGTACTATTCAACAATGAGAGGGTTCATACATTTCCCAAGGGTATGAAGAATAATCAAACTAAGTTTCAATTACCATCGAATTGGTAAGACACGGCAACAAACTTAATACAAACCCACCTTGTTGCAATTCTACTGCAGAATGACATGGTATTTATAAAACTTCACAATATCATTGAAACCAAGCAGCCAGTGTCCTGCATGCCTAGTCCGTCTCACCCGGATGGTTTGTGAGATGGGGGGCAGGTGACCATATAGTTGCTTCCTTGTGGGGTGTTGCTTCCACGACTTGTTCAGGACTGCACGCAGCATTCTTGTGCAGGTCCCATCTAGCTTATTCTCAAGGTGCTTTGTTCGGGTCCAGGTGGTGCAGCCATACAGCAGTACTGATATAACCACAGCCTGGAAGAATTGTCGCTTTACTTGTCAGTGAGATCGGATTTCCATATGACTGATAATTTGTTTGTGGCCACCCATGCCTTCCTATACGTGTATTAACATCGCTTTCTGTGGATGAGAAAGATATCTAAAATACACTAAGTCTTGTGTTCATCAAGAAATACCCAAGCAAACCCACAAAACCTTCCAGATCAGAAGTCTAGAGAGAGAATTCAGCCCAATATAGCAGAATAGAAGATAAGAA
Organism: Doryteuthis pealeii; assembly: GCA_023376005.1. Lineage (NCBI taxonomy): Eukaryota > Metazoa > Mollusca > Cephalopoda > Myopsida > Loliginidae > Doryteuthis > Doryteuthis pealeii. The sequence continues at coordinate 42,975,343 of CM042142.1, forward strand.
GAAGATAAGTAAGAAGAGTACACAATGAAAAGGCCTCTTTCTCTTGATGGACAATCTTATGTTGGTCTAAGCCTAAATGCTTTATGGTTTAAATGAGTTATTTTTATGAATAAAGCTAAGTGATATGTAAAATAATGGATGACCTGCAGATATATCAAATGAGCAATGAATTTCTCTTGCGGCATTTATTGTGCCGATCCTCAATTTCTACCAGTTTTATCTACATTTCTATTTAATAAAATAATCACATAAATCTATCTATTTATCTTTATTACATGCTGAGTGCCTATTCTGTGCGTATGTATGCACATCTTTAGTTCAGAAGCCATTTCATCCAAAATACTTCTAAATAATGTAGCAGAACAAGCAGGGGGTGATTCTACGGACTGTTTCTTGCAGTCAAATAGTCTGAAAAGTCATCTGTCTTTTGTCTGCAGGATAATTTTAGCAGTAAGGTCAGATGGCACAAGCTGTTGGTATCACAGTTGGTAGCGAGGCAAAAGGCACACCTAGTGCTGCGAGGGAGATGTTCTTAATATACTTATAATGTTAAGTGTTTTGGCAGGAGACTTAAAGAATCTGTCATTGAAGGGCTGTTGGAGAAGTAGATGAAAACTCAGAATGACCATTTAATAGCATCAATGATCTATCGAGATAAAAAACAAAAAGTGTCACTTCTTTGTGTTAGTTTTCTTTGTCATTCTGTGACTTCTGCTCAGGTTAATTATTAGTAGCTGCACTCATGCAATTCTAATTAAGTGTACTAAAAAAGAACAAAAAACATTAATTGAAATAGTTAAAATAATCAACTATGATAATTCAGTATATGGCTGGTTGATTAAGTTATTTTAAACTAGAAGCGGCTACCCTGCACCACCTAGGTAGAGGAGGGGACAAAAAAAATGTGGTGTAATGGTTAGCAAGTTAGTCTTGCTGGTCCATTATAATTATGTATATTTTCATTTTTAGATATCTTTGTAAATATAAATCAGACCTTTGTATTTTTTGTACAAAAACCAAGAACCAGTGATATCTAACGTGTATACATATTTACTTTGTTGTTAATTGTTATATTTTCATAGTTTCATCCAGACATACATACATACACACCAACTGCCCTTTATATATGTATAGAAGGCATGTCAATCCATCTAGGGTTATTTCATACCAAGAGGTTAGGGAATCAGGTTCAGAAATAAACTTTTCTGGGAACAACCTTAGATTTCTTTAAATGACGAATTGAAAATGTGCCGCCTTGTTGAGCTGCAATTATTGAAAATGAAGGTGATTACATTTTTTAGGATAATGTTTACATTTGTTTTTATATTCTCAGCTAAAATTTCATTACTTTCTGAACACCCTAATATTCCAATAAATTTAACTTGACATTTTACTAGTGAATATAAAAACAAATGTTAAATTAAATTTATTGAAATATTAGGGTGTTTAAAAAGTGACATTTTACCAGAGAATATAAAAACAAATGTTAAGTTAAATTTATTGGAATATTAGGGTGTTCAGAAAGTAATAACATTTGTTTTTATATTCTCTGGTAAAATGTCATTACTTTCTGAACACCCTAATATTTCAATAAATTTAACTTAACTAAAATGTCATTACTATCTGAACACCCTAAATTTCAATGAATTTAACTTTCCAACTGAATTACTTTACAATCATCTTAATATATCTGTTAACCCCTTTTGTTTAGTGACACAAATGACAATGGCTGAGACTCACATATCTTTTGGACAACTCTTTATATGATTTACATATATATAAATGATAAATTAATCCCATTTTGAGAGCCAGGTTGGTTCATTTAACTGAAATCAACATAGAAATGAATTCACTTGTCCTATTTACTGGGGGTATCTCTCTTTGTGCTTATGAATAATATAATCAAATATACCATTCAACTAAGTCTGTTAAATTTATTCATCAGAATTGAAAAAGGAATTCTGTTGGTCTTTATCTTTATCTGATAAGCAATGTGGCATGGAAGGGTTTTTTTTTCTATGGGGATACTTTCAAATGAATAAATAAATACTGTTGGTGACATCTATTGTTAACCACAGGCATCAGGAAACACCTTGACCTGTTTTTACTATCAGGATGGAGTGTTGTCTCGTGGCAGCAGGATGATTTCAAGAATTATAAAGAATTTACCACATGACTAATCAAGTCAGTAAAAGCCGATCTCAATAACAACATTTGACTATCAGACTTTGCTCTGTTAGCTGGGCTTAGAATATGCTGACCATATCCCTTGTAGAAGGGTAAGAAAGACTCCCTGAAAAAATTTAAAAAGAGTGGTGCTAAATCGCATCTAATGGTGAGGCTCAAGTTCTGAAGATCTGGGAATATTATGTCACCTCCTTCATTGCCATTACTTCCAGGTTGAAGAACAATCAAACTAAGTTCCAATTACCGTCGAATTGATAAGACACGGCAACAAGCAGTTGTAACTTAATACAAACCTGTCTTGTTGCATTTCTACTGCAGAATGACAGGGTATTTATAAAACTCCACAATATCATTGAAACCAAGCAGCCAATCAGAACTCAAGGAATGGAATCACCCAAATGCATGAATGGATCATTCTTGATTTCTATAAATACCAACTGTCTTGGACATTGCTTCAGTTGTGCTTAGCTAGTTGCTGTTATTCAAACCAACAGTAGACTAACTGACTTCAATATGGCGCTGCGAACAGCAATGGAACCTGAAGATTGGGAAAGCTACTTCATCAAAGCTGGTATCTCTGCCAACTCAGCCAAAAGCTATGCTGCAACATTTGTAAGTGAAAAGCTGACCAAAGAAAACCTCCAAATGATGGATCGGGCCATGCTAAAAGAGTTGGGAATCACAGCAATGGGAGAAGCCCTGTTTATCCTTAAACAAGCTAAGGAGACCCCTACCAGACGACCTATAGTAAGGCACCGTCAGCCAAGACCCCCCAACTTCAATACAAGTCAACTCTAACTTCAAGTGGAGTACCTGTTAGAGTTCCATTTATAGGTTAAATAGATCTCTTTAAAAATTATTTGTATGCTATATAACTATAAATAACTTGTATTAAGAATAGTTACTAGAAGCTATAATGTGTTACTAAGGACTATTATTAGTTTGTTGAAACCATTTAACTGTGTGAAAACAAATAACTACTCTTAAATGGAATTAATTACATGAAACCATATAATTATTAGTACTAAATAGGAATAGTTGAAACCATACAACTGTGTGTAAATTATTTGTGTTAGTTAGCATAACAGTGCTTAAAAAAACTACACAAAAAATGTAAATATCAATCTACAATGAACACAATTCAATAACCTTTTAGTATAAAATATATATTCCCTTTTTTGGAATAAAATAACCTGAGATGAATTGACATACTGTTAAAATCAATGAATATATTAAAAGCTGCCTAGATATAAAGATATAAAAAAAGGTGGCCAAACAGTTAAAAAGCATAAAATATGGAATCAGCATGCAGAGTTCAAATTTCAGCAGAGATAGTTTATGTTCACTTTGAACTACTGTCTTTGAAGAAAGCATGAACTGGCTTCTCCCTT